>CM046423.1:15807549-16320123 GCA_025506505.1 Flaveria sonorensis | reverse complement strand
ATTAGATTTCTTAAATTTTGAGTAAATTACAAATACGTCCTCATTAAATGTTTTATATAATAGTATAGATAATATAGATATAGATTACTATCATCATTATTATTATAAAAGAATTTAGTAATTTTGTAGTTAAGCATTCAAATAAAATAATACTTATTTATATATTTTATAAGAGTTAAATGCATTTTACATCCCTGAGGTTTAACATAAATTGTCATTTGAATCCAAAAGTTTAAATTTTGCGATTTGCATCCAAAAGTTTCATAAAATTACCATTTGAATCCACTTAACTACTCTTAAATAATACCGTTAAGTTTTTCCGTTAAGTTTTCTAAATTAGATGTATTTTAGTCAAAACAATTACAAAATGAAAAATCAACTCTACGTGATAAGTTTTAATCGTTCAGTTTCTTTAATGATCACCATTACAATTTTAATTTACCAGGAATGATGGCCAACATTTTTTTCATTTAATTAAGAAAAGCATCTCTAGACATCATATTATATAAAATAAAATATAAGTATAACTAATTAAAAGTGATTTATTTCTAACTTTATATAACATACAAAAACATTATATATATATAAATAAACAAAGAAATCATATAATATAAATTATTTGAATTATAACCATAAAAGACAAATTATCATAAAAGTATAAAAACAATTAATAGAATGACATCAACCGCACATGAATAATAATCATCAAACATCAATTATCGTAACTATAATTAAGCTTTAAACCAAAGAAATCTATGTTTAATTAATAAATGGGCAAAAATAACACGATTACTAAACAAAAATACATTAACAAGACAAAACAATAAAATACGATTATAGAGTCAAATCATTACTGCAATTATCAAAAGAGGCTAAACATATAAAAACCCTTACGTGAGTTGGTTTTTTATTTTGTAATTTTTTAATCAAAATAACTCTCGTGTTGGAAAGTTAACGGAAAAAGTTAACCGTGTTAGTTAGGTGTAGGCAAATGGATTCAAATGACAATTTTAGTGATACCTTTGGATGCAGATGGCAACATTTTAAACTTTTGGATTCAAATGAAAATATCTATGAAACCTCAGGGACGTAAAACGCATTTAACTCATTTTAATAATAATAATAATAATAATAATAATAAATAATAATAATAATAATAATAATAATAAAAATAATAATAATAATAATAATAATATTTATTAATCATATAGTTAAGTTTTTAAATAAGATATTACTTATTAATAAATTTAAATGTTATGATAGTGTTTTTTTAGATAGTTCTTTTTAAACTTCAATAGTCGAACGATTTAAAAATTGAACTATTTTAAAAAGAATTCACAAAAAGAACAATTTTAAAAAAAATGAATGATCTAAAAAGGTGAATATTAAAAAAATAAATGAATTAAAAAAAACAAATCAATTAATGAATGGAAGTTTTCAAAAGAAAGAACTGCTAAAAAGTTTAATAATGCTAAAAAGTTTAATAAGCAAACAAGTTTGAACAAGATTTATAATAAACGAATGGTTTTGAAAAGGAGTATTTATTATTATATCTAAAATATGTAGTATTAAATAGTAATAAAAAAAATAATTAAAAATAAATACTACAAGAATATAAAAAAAACACATATTATAAATAAATTATATCTGAAATATGTAGTATCAAATAAGATTTTATTAAAATAAATAATATATGAATATAAAAAACATAATATATTAATTACATCCTTTAAACATGAGTCAAAATCATGAAAGTCTAGTTATGTTTATTCAAACACTTATCATAATAGATATCAAAATGATAAACTTGCTTGTAGGAATAGTGATATTTGAAGATATGGATTAATCCATTGTTCTCGTTACGATGCCTTTGAGTGATGAAAATCAAGAGAGATTTCCATTTAATTGGTGGCAATTAGAGTACTATTATGAGAAGAGATAACTTTACAAAATAGTAATTAATTTTTAAAAGTATTATAATTAATTAAGTTTAATTTAAAAAGTGTTTCGAATAGGTAACTCAACTTCCATGTTTTATATAAATTATAAGTTTTATAATGTTTTTTTAGCTTGTTTTTCTTTTTGTTTAAATTATGATATTTTTTTTATTGTTTTGATGCTAATGTGAAATGATGGCGTGAATTTTAGGTACTTTTTATTTTTAATATAATTAATATGTTTTATTTTATTTTTTAATACAATTTCATATATTGAAAATTCAAAGTCTTTCGTCTTCTCATCCATTACTTTCTTGACATAAAAAGGTTCAATGATAACTCGATTCGATGGTTTAGTGGTTCAGTTAGAGAAAAATATTCATAAGTGATTAAATTAAACATTTTTTAAATTTGATTATTATTATGTGACATTTTTGCTTTTAATATTTCATGATTATAATCAATGATTCATGATTACGATCAATAGTGATACCCAGTTAAAACTTCTTGTATTTTCTCCATTAAGTACATCTAGAGTAAACATTTTTGTCTCCTTAACTTATCAACGTTTATAAATTATTTTCATCAAATAATTATGGGAACTAATTATGTCATATTTGTATTTTTAACATCTTATGCATAGCTAAAGCAATAAATATAAGTTTTTAAGTGTTTCTTATAGTTTTCTATGTAAAACCAGTTATGCATTTGTTACGAACTGAAAAAGGGGTAAGGTATCAAACTTCCCTCGTATAGGTTGTATGTGCGACAAATGAGAAGTTTATATACTAACTTGGTTCTCTTTCCTAACCTTTATGTTAAGAATTAGCTCTTTTGTTGATCCATAATATTGCTACATCCACAACAATAGAACTTATCTCAAAAGATCAGTATAGGGGTCGAGAGCTCATTTGCTCTATAAACTTTACATTTTTGTCCATAGAAAAAATATGGCACAAATCTAATACATCTCAATAGTTTAACTTGTAGCATCTTTAAACTTGATGTAATTATTATAAACTTTAAAACACCTATTATGTGTATGTCAAGTTAATTCTATAAATTTATAGCATGAGTTTACCAACATAAGCTGAGATCATTTTGAGTAAATGTATCACACGTAACCCCTAAAAAAAGTGTTTAAGAGCTGCTTGAAGATAGTGGAAGATATAATAGCTTTTAAGTTTTCTTCTTATCTTAATCTTATTATCTTAACTACTATATAATACATAAACAATAATTAGATTTGTAATTTTACATTATTTTTAACATGGCATATGAAGAGTTAGAAGCTTTAATATGTAATGTCATAAGATTTATTCCTAATATACCCTTTTAAGCTTTAAATACTTATACTCCACCATTTTCTAATTAAATTTAAATTATGACTATTATATTTAAGCTTATCTTAATATTTATATCTATACAACTATATAATACAACTTTTTGGATAATATTATAATTTTAATCTATTTTTAAGTTACTTAAGAACAATTTTGTTACATTTGGTACAAGTGATTATGCATAAACAACTTGTTATTTAGAAATTTTTTCATCCTTGTTGTAATATAGATATGTTGAATATCGCACATTAATCAAATAAAAAAGCAAAATATTATTTAGTACAATAAGAGAAAGTTAGCTAAATACACAGTCGTAAAATTGTTTATACCCCTGCCGCAACGCGCGGGTTTCACCCATTATTATAAATGATGATTTAATGTAACAATGATATTTATAGTTTGTAATAAAACTTATGTTTGCTTCAGCTACCAGTTGTACTTATAGTACACACCCACTTGGGTTTTGGGCGATATCAAGTGGATTGTATGTCATGGACCTGACTTTACATGAGAATGAGAAAAAGAAATGAAAGAAAAGTACCCTCATTGTTTCAAGTGAATACAAATTTTGTGAATGGAATCTTTGTAAAGAAGAAAGGGTGTAACACAATGAACCTTAATCTAATAGTTATAATGCAAGTAATATGAGGCTTGTGTGAATACAAATTTTGTGAATGAAATCTTTGTAAAGAAGAAAGGGTGTAACACAATGAACCTTGATCTAATAGTTATAATGCAAGTAATATGAGGCTTGTATTTCATATATTATCAAACAAGTAAGTAATAAGTTGGATGACAATAAGAAATATGAAAAATATGTAGACTAGCATTTATTATATTTAGAGATTGTCTAATTATAATAAAATATATTATATTCGATGTTACTCCAATATAAACAAAACTTAAGTCAATTCGTAGAGACAAATAAAGTCGTCCCAACGACATACTCGTGATTTTATAAAACACTATATTTTAAAAGTAATAAGAGAAAAACAAGTTAAACAACTGAATTATTATAATAATATAATAATGATGTAAAAATATCTTAAGTTTTCAAAAACAAGTATCCTACATACGTTGATTTCGTGAAACAACCATCCCATCGAATGCTTTAACAAGTTATTGTTAACCAATATAAACCAGGGTAAAATTAATTAGTTGTATCATGACCTAACAAAGGATTTCTGAAACTGTATCAGGATGTAAAGATATTACTTGACCATACTAGCAATTGTTAAGCAACTGTAAACACGTGAGTTATCATGACCATTTTTAGAACTGTGATAACATACTCTTTATGTTTTTACTGGTAATAATCATAATGCTTACTAATTTGCACGAGTTGGTAGGGGTATAGTGGATTCTAATATACTTAATGGGGTGTGCCAACCTAATTGAAAAAGGACTAGAGTGTTCCATATGTATCACGACACATGCTCGTAGCTATTTGATGTTCGGGAGGGTTTGAAAAACTTGCTGTCAACGGTTGTCATAAAACTAGGGATTGCATTATGCCTATCAACTTAAATATCATAACCCATATTATATGCATGTCAAAGTTAATTCCGTTAACTGTATAGCATGTGCTTACAACATTAATTGACGTCAGCCTTCCTTAAGGGCTAACAGCATTGTTGGTCCTATGAGTTGGCTCAAATATCAATATTATAACCTAAATATGAGAGTGATTCTTTGTTCTATAATTTTAATTTGTTGTTCATACAATTAATCTACAACAAGTTGAATATCTTGTAATAATTTAGTCTCTATCATCAAACATCCCTTTATGCACAATGGAGGGAAAAAAACCATTGCTTTCCTCGTTGATTCCGACTACCATGCACAAAACCATTGTCACTAACGTCCACTACTAACAACCACCACGAACATAAAGTTAACTTTCAATAAGATAAACAACTTTTTATAAAGATAATTGGTATATAAACACAATAATAATATATTATTTCATCTAATTAAAATATCGTGTGCCAACCACAAGCAAATGCATTAATTTCCTGAAGTTGGTGGTACAAAGGCACAATTTGTGGCAACGCACTTATCGTATCTATTCATATAGGACAAGTTGCGATAGCTTTTCTTATCTTAATAAAAAAATTGAGGGATAAGTTATTTTAATTATATTATGTTACTCAATATTTAAGGTTGCATGTATAGTAATTTACTACTTGACGTGCGTAGAGTCCCATTGTTGAAGCCACGTGTTTGTTGGCTTGTTGCTGTTTCTCTTCTCTTGCGTTCTTTTTAACCCCTTCTATTGGTTTAGGGTTCAAGTGTACTATTACTCTTCTAAAGATGCCTCGATATTTTCCTCTTATGCCACTTTTTTTTAGTTAATATTATTTTGGATTGAAAAAATCATTTAAAATTACTTGTAACTAGTATTAGGATCCGCGTAACGGCGAGGTGTAAAACCTTAAAAAAAGCGAATGTGAAAACATTTATTCAAACCCTGCGTTAAAGGAAACATTGATAAGCTGAAAAATTAAATTTCTTAGTATCTTTATGCAAAAAAGCAACACGTTTGCATACAAGCAAACCTGCATGTGATGTCCTGATAAGCTGCGAAAAAAAATTAACGTTGCATGTTACGACACATTGTTTAGACAGTGTTGATAATATACAAATGTTGATAATATACAAAAGGTCATAAAAAGAAACAAACTTAAGAGACTAGATAACGACAAAACGATGACAAAAATATTCATAGCCCAACTGTGAATAAAAACGTTAAAAGGAATGGAAAGTTCGTAAAAGAAAAAAAATAAAAAAAATTGAAAAAAACGTTCTTAAGGTTTAATGAAAATAACAGATATCATTCTTTATTTTCAAAAAGTATTTTAATGATCCATTATGTATACTTTTTATTACATATTTCGTCATTTAGACTAACGGACATTAAATTTCTCTATTAAGCTAAAGACATTTTAGTCTCTCCACCCCTTTGATCACGAGTTAATAATTCAGTATTTAATTGATCTAATTATGTGATTTTACATCGTTGTTATTGTGAAATGGGATTACTTTGGTTGTGTTTTGTTTATAGCTGTTCAAAGCCTAAACAAGCTTAATTGGAAGTAAAAGAAGCCAAACACGAAACTACAAAGACTAAAAATGTAAAACTTCAAAAGTTACAAAAAATGCACAAATTTAGGTATACCAGCGTATGATACGCCGAGTATGGGCGTATAATACGCCGTCGGCGTATGGGCGGCGTATCAGTGGATGTATTTGACAAAAATTAAAGAATGTTGGGCATAAGAAGCTGAGGGGGGGGGGGGGTATGATACGCCGACCCTGGGCGTATCATACGCTGACCCTGGGCGTATCATACGCCGGTCTACAACAAATACTCAGATTTTGTGGATCTTGATGTCTACTTAAACATATTATACCCTAATTCGAAGAACAACTTTTAAAGCTTCATTCTTGATGATTCTAAGTCGATTTTTGGTGTTCCAAAGCTCCCCAAATCATCCACAAACATTCTTCAATTCAAGATCGAAGGTATAATGAAGAGGATGCGTGGCTAGGTCCTTCTTGATTGCTTTCAGGTAGATAGTTCTTTGCAAGTGAGATGGTTAGTCATACTTAGGGTTTTTAGGTTAAACACTTTGTGATTGAATGTAATTGAAGGTTTTGATTGAGTTAAACAATTTGTTTATAAAGGAAGTTATTTGCTTTATCATCAGTTTCCGGTTTTCTTGCATCGTTAGCTCATTGAGAGTGGTATATAACTTGATATACATGAATTGGTAACTTTGTGAATGAACGAGTCTTAAAAGATTGTTTCTTGGTTATCATGTCAATCAAAAGCTAAAATTTTGAGTCGTGTTATGCAACCCTAAAGCACACTTGATAACCCATTGATCTTTTAGAACTTGAAACCCGAAAGTGATTGTTTCTTAGTATTTAGTTAAATCAGTTTTAAAGTTTGTTTCTGTTTGCATTAATATTTTAGGCATTGTTTAAAGTTTCAATTATTAATATTAAAGTTCGTGTCTTTAAGTTAACCGAGTCACATTCATTAAACACTTTTCACATATTCCCTGTGGAGACGACCTTACTTACCCTTACACAATAAAGGTAGCTAAGACCGATATATTAAATTGTTTTTGCTTGAGTCTTGACAACCCAGATCAAAATGGCACCGTTGCCGGGGATTAGTGCGCAAAGTGTTATTTTTATAATTTTTTTTAGTTTTATTTTCTTTCTTTTGTTTTGTTTTGTGCGGTGCTACGCTAGGTGTTTTTTTGTCTTGCAGGTTACTCTGAGTACTTGCAAACGTGTGAAGATACGAGATGAAAATTATATTTATTGGATGTCTATTATGTTGATGTACAATCATTTTATCCGTACTACGAGGCATCTTCACTATACTATAAAGAATATTATCAGTTAGAGAAGAACTATAACTTTGGACAAGATTTGGAGTGCAACAATTATGAACTAAAGATGGCACAAAGCTCAAGTTATCAGGAGAATTATAATGACTATCATCAAGAATACTCTCAGGTGACATACGAGGATCAGAATTAATGTTTATTTCCTAAACAAGAGAATGTTATGTCATTTCAAAATGATTTTCAACCTGAAGAGGAAGAAAGTATTGCTTAATTGGAGTTGATATTGCCCGAGATCAATAAGTTGTTATCACAACCTCATCTTTCAGATCAGGAACGACTTTACTACTTAACTATCAAGCGTGATGCATTATTACTAAAAATAGAATTAGAAGAATCCATCTCACCATTTGTAAAAGTTGAGGATGAGGCCATGGAGATTAATACCACACAAATTCTCTCGTTTGTTAAAGAGCCATGTGAAGAACAAGTGGTGGTTGATAGTTATGATGATAATATGGTAGAAGAGCTGATTGATCTTCTAAAGCAAGAAAATGAATATGCAGTCTCATTTGAAGACAATAAATCTTTTAAAAAGTAAATGATAGATATAATCAAAGTTTATTCTAAACCTCCTCATGTACTTATTATACCAATCAACAAAGTTGTGGAAGAAGGTGTGAAGATAAAGATTAGGAAAGTGGGAAAGCAAGATGGCAAGCAATTTATTATAAAGTGGATATGAAATAATTTCTTAATTTACATGCCTATAATTGGGAAGCAACTATGGAGCTGCCATGTCAATTATCAAGCATTTGTTGGGAACTTGGTAGGCAAATGCGCACTTCGACCACCTTAGTGGTGACAGGTACGGTCTGGCTGAAGTCCTAAAACTTAGCGCTTGCAAGAGGTAACCCAAGAACTTTATGGGTGTGTTCACTAGAAACCCTCACGAGACTAAACTCGTCCACTCGGGTTTACCGAGGAGTTTAAAGGCTTGTTGCATATGCTAAATGCAATCGTGATTCCTATGAAAGTGAGTTTTACCTCTTTTATTAGTTTTTGTTTTTTTTTCTTTGGTTTGCTTTGTTTTGTTTTGATAGTCAATCACGAGACGTAAGCACTCAAGTGTGGGGAGGCACAAGTCGGTTGATGAAGGCTTCTGATAATAATTATGATCAGGTCCATATGCTCTTTCCACTACTTTGGTTTTGAACAATATTCTTTTCGTGCTTTCGTTGAAATTGATTGATCATATGTTAGGATATCGCATACTAGTCTCCCTTCGCAATGAATTGTCTTGATTAGCAGTAATAGTAATGAAATTAAAAATCTACTTCCTTATGTTATGAAAATACCAATTGTGACCACCATACATTAAGGACAATGTATCTTAAGTGTGGGGATAAAGAAAGAATTGAAAAAATTGAACTTTTTTGAAAAATAAATCTTCTAATAAGCTTAATTGTGCATGAGACCTAAAAAAAATTTCATACATGGTTAATTATTACTTGTTTGTGCAAGTATAGATCCATTGGCATGCTTGTTTTGAAATTATAGTAAGGCATTCCTATTATGAGTTTTTATAAAATTAGGTAGAATTCTTAGGAGGCATAACGAACTGAATAGTAGAGGACATACATGCTTCACATTTTTTTGACCCTTTTCCACCGTTTCAGTGAGAATTTGAGCCTAATTGAGCAATTCATAACATATTTTGATTTGCTTTATATTTTTTCATAATGAGAAAAACCATAATATGCATTTAAGTTAGAACTCGTGTAATTGATGCGTGTCAAGATCATGAACCAATATGTGCTTAAATATGATAGAGACATTAGAAATGAACCATTTGCTTGAATCTTTTTCTTTGAATTCCATACCTTGATAATTTTCCTTTAGACACCATGTTGAGCCCCAACTTGTCATTTGAATAACCTAACACAATAAGCCTACAAAGTCTTAGCCTTTTTATGAAACATAGGGTGATGAAGTCCAATTCATGATATGATTAGAAGTGTTGTTTCAGTAATAGTTCAATAATAGTATAATTGGTTATGAATATGTGAAAAAGAAAAAAGAAGAGAAAAAGGAAGAGAGAAAAAAGGAAAAAAATAGAAAAAGCTAAATATGAGGTCAAAATGATCAAATATGAAGCAACAAAAATAGTGTGAGAATTCTATGATATGATTGCAACTAGAGGATAGAAATTAATAAACATGACATATAGCATGTTTAAATTGGATTTCATTCACCATTAGCCACTCTAAAATCCCTTTATATCCCACCTTAAACCTTAGCCTAACATTACAAACCATGAAAGACCTCTTGATTTATGTATTATATTTTGTTAATTGATGGCGACATGATTAATATACGAGCTTATAATGTAGATGTACATTCTTGGTTTGAGAGTTCCAGATATACTAGTATATAATCACTAGTCCACAAAACAAACCAAGAGGAGTGTTCATTATGAGGAATGTGAATGCATGAATGTTTGAAGCCAAAGGAGAAGTTATGCCAACTTAAGATTCTAAGTTTAAAACATGAATGATATTACATGTTGTGTTGTGAATCTTACATGATGAAAGTTTAAAACAAAGTATGCCTTGGGACCTTAACTTATACAAAGTTATGATAACTTAGCATGTTTGATTAACTAAGGTGAATTGTGTAAGTAAGTTTGTTTGAGGACAAACAAAAGGTTAAGTGTGGGGATGTGATCACGAGTTAATAATTCAGTATTTAGTTGATCTAATTATGTGATTTTACATTGTTGTTATTGTGGAATGGGATTACTTTGGTTGTGTTTTGTTTATAGGTGTTCAAAGCCTAAACAAGCTTAATTGGAAGTAAAAGAAGCCAACACGAAACTACAAGGACTAAAGATGCAAACTTCAAAAGTTACAAAAAGGCACAAATTTAGGTATACCAGCGTATGATACGCCAGGTATGGGCGTATAATACACCAGTCGGCGTATGAGCGGCGTATTAGTGGGCGTATTTGACAAAAATTATAGAAAGTTGGGCGTAGGAAGCTGAGGGGGGTGTATGATACACCGACCCTGGGCGTCTCATACGCCGGTCTTCAACAAATACCCAGATTTTGTGGATCTTGATGTTTGCTTAAACCTATCATACCCTAATTCAAAGAAAAACTTTTAAAGCTTCATTCTTGACGATTCTAAGCCGATTTTTGATGTTCCGAAGCTCCCCAAATCAGTCACAAACATTCTTCAATTCAAGATCGAAGGCATAAGAAGAGGATGCGTGGCTAGGTCCTTCTTGATTGCTTTCGGGTGGATAGTTCTTTGCAATTGAGATGGTTAGTCATACTTATGGTTTTTAGGTTAAACACTTTATGATTGAATGCAATTGGAGGTTTTGATTGAGTTAAACAATTTGTTTATAAAGAAAGTTATTTGCTTTATCATCAGTTTCCGATTTCCTTGCATTGTTAGCTCATTGAGAGTAGTAGATAACTTGATATAGATGAATTGGTAACTTTGTGAATGAATGAGTCTTAAAAGATTGTTCCTTGGTTATCATGTCAATCAAAATCTAAAATCTTGAGTCGTGTTATGCAACCCTAAAGCACACTTGATAACCCATTGATCTTGTAGAACTTAAAACCCGGAAGTGATTGTTTCTTATTATTTAGTTAAATCAGTTTTAAAGTTTGTTGCGTTTTTGCATTAATATTTTAGGGATTGTTTAAAGTTTCAATTTTTAATATTAAAATTCATGTCATTAAGTTAACTAAGTCATATTCGTTAAACATTTGCCACATATTTCCCGTGGAGACGACCTTACTTACCCTTACACAATAAAGGTAGCTAAGACCGATATACTAACTTGTTTTTGATCGAGTCTCGACAACCCAGATCACCCTTCAAGGACTATTATTGAAATTTTAATACTTATTTTATTAAAATAAACAGGGAGAACCTTATATGTTTTACCTATAATATTTTAATAATATGTTTTTATATAATTATATATTACAATCTTAAACTTTTTTTTAAATATAAGATATAATAGTGATTAACAGAGATAGTCGCATATGACTATTTTATTTTTATTATGTTTTGAGTAAATTTAATGAACCGTTCCTTTTATGTTATTTAACTAAAAGTATATTCTAGTTTTAAATATATTTCATGAGCCCTTTATTTATTAAGAGGTTGGTAAGAAAATAGAGAATAGCCTTCAAAGGAAGGCTCATCTGTTAGGCGTGGTTGTTTAATTAAATGAATGGCGTTCAATTAATATTAAGTATTTTTAATATTGATTAGGATTTTAATTTGGTTTTATAGGATTCTATTGTGTTTTAGGAGTTGTGTTTTTTAATTGAACAAAAAGTTGTTCTATTTCTAAATTTTATATTTAATAAAATAATTATTAATACAAATTTAATAATATAAATTATAATTAGTTAATAAATAATTAGTAACTAATTATAATTCATATTATTAAATTTATGAAAAAATGTCAATTTGTATTTATTATCTATATTAAAATAAAATAATATATATTAAAATTTTATATGTATAACAAATTTTAAAGTAAAAGCTAATTACAAAAAATGTCCTTTAACTTAGGTTTAGAAATTCACTATAGTCCTTTAAGGGGGTGGAAAGACTAAAAGGTGTTTGATTTAACAGAAAAATTTAATGCCTGTTAGTATAAATGATGAAATCTATTATAAAATGTATACATAGAGGGTGATTAAAGTACTTTTTGAATATAAAGGATGATATATGCAACTTTCTATAAACCTAATGGATGATTTCTGTAATTTTATCTTGATTAAATGCTTGAAAATTTTGTCTGGTAAAATGTTCTATTGTTTAGTTGATGGTTTCTTAGGTTATTTCTAAATTTCAACTGATCCTGAAGATTAGGAGAAAATAAGATTCACATGTCCATACTACACACTTCCTTATCGGCATATGCCCTTTGAATTATGTAATACTCCTGCTACATTTTAAAGATGTATGGATCTTTTACGACATGATTGAACATTACATTAAAGTTTTCAAGAATGATTTTTCCCTTTTTGGAATTTCCTTAAAGTAATGTCTGGAAAACTTGGAAAATATGTTGGTAAGATGCAAGGATACCAACCTTGTCTTAGATTGGGAAAATACCATTTCAAGGTAACAAAAGGAATAGTGTTAGGACATAAGATCTCTTGAGTAGGACTCTAGGTTGATCATGCCAAAGTCGACACTATCTATAAGCTTTCTCCTCCCATAATCGTGAAAGCAATCAAAAGCTTTCTAAGTTATATAGGATTCTATCATCAATTTATTAAAAATTTCTCGAAAATTACACGTCTAATGACTTAGCTCCTAGAAAGATGCTAAATTCACATCTGTAACAAATGCATGAATGCTTTCAATTTGTCAAAGAGAAAGTAGTAACAAATTTGATCATGGTATTTCATGTATGGACATTACCATTTGAGCACTTTGCAATGCAAACAACTTCACAGTAGGAGCTGTGTTAGGCCAAAGGAAAGACAAGCATTTCCACCTGATTTACTGTGCGAGTAAAATCCTAAACAATCCCCAAAAAAACTACACCACAACCGAAAAAGAATGATGGAATTCATATTTACGGTTTTGAAATTAGAACACAAGAACAAAACAATGAATTCCCCTAAGGATTGATTTCAATCTCTCAAAGATAACAACAATGTGTTATTGATTCAATACTCATTAATCATAGTGTGGAAACCCATGATTAAAGATATGAGATCTATGTATGTGTGTATGATTGTGTGTTTGTATGCTTGAATGTTAATAAACTTGCTTATTTGATTGATTGTTCAAAAGCTTACAAAGGATTAGGGTATACTTCTATTTATGTAAACAAATTACATATAATCCTAAGTCTATAAGTTGTCGGCTGTACGATGATTAGCTATCCGCTGTGGATGATAAGATGTCCACTGTGGATGATTAGCTGTCCACTGTGGATGATTAGCTGTCCACTGTGGATGATAAGATGTCCACTATGGAAGTTAAACAACTTTTCCACTATACCTTGGATGTTGTCCACTGTGAACACTTGTGTTTGTTTTGTTGTTGTCCGCTGTGAAGTGTTCATCTGCTATGGACTGTTCATCAGCTGTAGACTTGGGCATCCGCTGTGTGTGATTGTTCATCCGCTGTGGGCACTTGAAATTTGTTTCTCATCCACCGCATATTCTTGTTCATCCAGTGTGGATAAATCCTCATCTACTGTAGACACTTAAACAAAAAACAAAAAATTTCTTTTATCTACAAACCTAAAAAAAAATTAAACTTAATTAGTGTATGTTATGAATGTTAATGATTCTTATGTGTTAGTTAATGATTTTTTGAAAGTTAGAACACATTATGTTTTATTTTGGCAAGCATTATCCTTTTATACACTTGTTGAGTCCAATGATACTCCCCTTAAAGATGATGTTGCCAACCTAAATGTTTGCTTATTATTGTTTTGTTTGTTTGTGATATGTGTTTGTTTATGTTTGATTTGAATGATTGCATGATTTCATTATTAACTTATGATGATTGATTGATTAGTTTCATGTATAATTACATGATTGACTGATCAACTGATTACACATATGTAATCAGATTACCTTGTATGTTTTGAACTGATTCATATATGTTTGCTTGTATGACTTATTATTTGCATGATTGTTGTTATGTTTGATGATATGTATGATTTTAATGAATTATTTAAGTTTTGATTGTTTGAGTGGTTAGAAATGTATGCTTGTTGTTTTGCTTGTTTGTTTGATTGTTAGTAAACCTTTAAGCATGAGAGAGGCCAGCTTCATCTACACTCTTCTGTACTTCAGAGGTGGCTTTAAGAGATTCTTTAACATTTTTTTCTATGATCTGGTCTTTCTCATCTTCCTTCACTTGATCAGCTAGAGGAGTAATCTTCAAAGAATTAAGGAAGTTCACTATGTGTTCAGTGAAGTACTGAACTGCACACTTCTGATAATCATACTTGAATTTGATTGGAAGCTGTATCAACTACTCCAGGGTGGTCTGATTCAAACTTTTAGTTTCAATGTTGCTAACCAAAGTTGTTACAACATGATCACCTTTTAGAACTTTCAAATTGTTGCTCTCTGAAATCCTTAGGCTTGTGATTCTTTCAATATGTGTCAGTGATTGCTGATGTGTTTCTAATTTTTGCTTTAAGGCAGCATTCACATACACTGTGCCTAGGATTCTCAGCATGTGTATAACGTAACAGCAGTCACCCTTGCACAGTACATCTTTGATTGCAGGGAATGACTTTGTTTTCAGAAATGACACATATGATGGATGGAGAAGTTTGATCTTAACATGATCAAACAATCTGATGTCTGTTGCCTCTTTTCCCTCCAACTTCCTTCTAACACCACTTCAAAGTGGTTTTCGTCATATTACCATGTTATGATTGGTTGGTTGTATTGATTACCATTAATCTTCTTCATAATCAACTTCAAAGCTGATGGCCTTGTTGGATATCCAACTCTATCTAGCAGTTCACTGTCTAGATGCTCTGTTTGTTCTTCACTTGATTGTTTCTTTTTGCTAGCTACTTGTTGTTCTCTTCTAAGCTTGGCAATGTGAAGTTTATCTTCTCTACCAGCCTTTAGTTTGTACTCATAATGCTGTCTACTCATGTATGATCTCATGATATGAAAGAAATCAGCACCTCTGGGATTATTTGTATGATTGACCATTCTCAGCTACATCAGGTTTAATCTGTCTTCATAAGTCAATGATCACATTTGGGATAAGTACGATAAGTATTGGACAAGACCAGATACTCTCTTGATAAGCACATCATCCCATATCTCATCATATTTCCATGCTACTATCTTCCTTACATCAGCTGAGGCTGTGAGTGTTATTCTATCATAGAGCCTCATAAAATTGTTAGGAAATTGTCTGATTAACTCCTTTTCCTTCTCAAATAATGGATTTATAAGGATCTTGTTGATGTATGATTGGTACAGGCTGAATGATAGGGTCTTGGTGAATAATGTTCTGAAATAACATGTTTGGCTCTCCTTGGCCCGGAATCCTCGAAAACATTTTAGGCACAGGCAGATCATAATCTATCATCTGAGGAGGAATAGGAACTTCATCACCATGGTACAAACTTGATTTAATCCTGTTGAACACATGTTCATTGAAATGAACAGGCTTAAATATAGCACATTCTCTTGGGATGTTTGGCAATAGACCATTAATGATCATCTGAAGGAATCTAGGATACATCTGGAACTTGTTCCTCACATTAGTAAGATTGTATATCATCCCATTCAGCACTTGAGCAGCAAAATTGAAAGATCTCCTTACTATAATACTAGCAATAGCAGAAGAACTCCTTAGTGAAGTGGTATCCTAGCCAGTCTTCCTGTTGGTTATTGTCTTCTGATATGTGTGCATAAAAAATTTCAATTGTGCATACATATAAGACTTCTTGATCTACTTTCTCTCAATGGTACCAGTATAGGCTATCTTTCTGAACACATGGAGAACATAGTTCTCATTAAATTCTACTGGACCTTCTGCATCTTCATCAACCAACTATAATACTCTTCTGATCACTTCTTCTAAGATAGTGATATGCTGATCATAAATGGTAGACACTTCTACTTGTTGACCTTGTTCTTTCTCCAGATAAGCATGAGTCCAGAATTAGACAATATGATCTTTAATAATCTCAGGTCTAGCTATCATAGCATGTACAAGCCTAGTCTGTTTGATAGTTTGTATGATATCTCTGTAGTCTCAACTTTTAGTGAGTCTAGGTTTAGATATGCATAGTGATTATGATCTCTGACAAACACAAGGTTTGCCATATTTGCAAATAAGAAGAGTATGTTAGTAACTTGTATGATTATAACGCATGATGGTAATATGAATAAGTTTTGATTTTGTGTTCACTGGGCAATTTTATGATATGAAATGATGAATCATGTATGTTGAACCCATTGATTATGTCTAAGTGTTTGTTAGTTGACCATTATCAATTTTGAGTAGTTTGATTTTTAAATGTAAAATTTTATCAATTTTAATCTTGAAAATCTTGTTGTTTTCAAATTGTTTTAATCCAAACTTATTTGGATTATGTTTGATTCATAAAATTGAGTTGTTTTGTTCAAATCATACACTGATTATATCTCATCACAACTTGTTCATGAATTTCAGTTAACTTTTGAAGTCAAAATACATCATTTAATGCACACTGAATATATATCTAATGTTGTTGTGTTTAATGTCATGCCAATTAACTATTTTTACATGTTTGTTGCTAAAAATTGAACATGTTGGCAAAATTATATCATATTTCAAATCATATTCTACATTTTCAAAGATCAACAGCCGATTTTGAATGTTTTTGACATGAACACTTTGACTGTTCATGAACCCGATGAACACTTAATCAAAATTCATCATATAAACATGTCTAATACTTGTGACAATGGTTGTTAAACATGTATTCAATGAATAATTTCATTAATAACATCAAATGATTTCAATTTGCTTTGGTTCATGAATTGGCTTAGGGTTTATCAATGTTCGAATCATAATCAAACAAATGTGTGTTTGATGATTGTTTAATGATTAATAACATGTTATTACACCTATTTGAATCAATGTTAGTGATGAAATCAACAGAACAAGTGTTTTGAATGATCAGGGTTTATCGTACTATAGCAACGTTTTAGAAATTTGATTTTACCTTGCACACTCTAGATGAATGAAAATATGACAAGTGTTGGTCTATATATACAATAGACAAAATGAACATCTACTGTATATACACTATATATGTGCGCTGTGTAAAGATTTTAAACTTAAAAAATAATTTTAAGTCATCCGCTTTGAGTTACACATACGCTATGGGTATAGTGTGTCCGATGTACAACTTGTTAAGTTGTATGCTGTGCACCCTTGAATGTTTTTCTGTGTTCACAGCAGATGAAAATTTGGTAATGCATTGTGAACACTTGTGTGAAATGAAAATTCACAACTGATGACTAAAAGTCATATGCCGTGTTTGACCACTGTTCACAAAGCGGGTGAACATTTGTTCATGCTCTGTGTATACTTTGATTAATTGTTTGGTTGTTCATAGCAAATGATAAATTTGTCATGCACTGTGTACACTTTGATTGTTTGAGATGTTCACACCCAATGACTTATTGTCATGTGTTGTGAACAATTTTTGTGATTGTGAGTGTACAACGTATGATTACCTATGTGCATACGCTGTATACACCTGTACTGTTTCAACAACGAATGACCAAAGTTAGTTATGCGCTATGAAAACTTATTGTATTTACCGCGGATGCTTTACTAGCATCATGCACTGTGAACACATGTATGTTTAATAATGCATAGTGGATGCATGTTTGTTTGTCTGCTATATACATTTAGGTGTATTTAGCATGATTAATGGTTAACTGTATCTAAAGCAGATGTATGTTTTGTATGTCTGCCGTGACTACAGTTGTAAAAACTTTGAAACTTTTTGTTTGCTTTGAAAATTTTTGCTCATCAGCTATGTAAAATAATACATACGCTGTAGAGACTTGAATATTTTTGTTTGTTTTGAAATTTGAATGTTTGTTAAAATTTTATAATTTTAACATAATTAATATATAGATGATAAAATATCACTCACAAGCAATATTGTACATGTATATGTGCCAAACTACTGTGTTTGAGTGGTGGCTTGACTTGGCTTTATTTAAAACTCAAAATTTTAATATTTCAAATTTTAAATTTTATGATTATGCACATATTCTACTTCCATTGATATTTCCATGTTCATCTTTCTCCCCCGTAAATTTTTGCATATTTATAAAAAAAATTTATAAAATGACAAAAAATTGAAATTGTTTTAATAGAAATTATCAAAGTCCATTTTGATTGTTTGCATGATAAACATTTAAAAAGATAGCACTTTATCTAACTAAGAAATAAATGATTTTCATGCTTTGACATAAATCATTTGCACATGACATGAGATCATACTAGTCTTAAATCCTCATTGAGTTGATTTGATGATTTTGAGAATAGACATAGACTAATACAATGTTGATTGCAGATATTGTAATCCACTTAAACTGAAGCATGGTATTATTGATTGATTGAAACAGTAAGTGATTACCATGTTTTGAGTGTCTTAAGATGATTTGTATGTACCCCACACCTGATTGTTTGTTAAGATCAATCCTCTTCAAGATATGCTAGAAAGTACTTTCAATACTTATCACCTAACTACTTAGAAGTATAAATGCTCAATTTGATCCATATTGTTCGATCCACATTGGGATTCTTTTGCACTTCATTTTAGAAAGTGATCCTTTTTGGGATTCTTTTGATTCATTCACAAGGAATGTAGTCTAAAAGACTTTATTGATTATTTATCCAAGATGGATGTGTTCTTCATTAGGAATCTTTTTGGATCATGATATATGTCATTCAGGTCTATGCTCATCATAACAAAGAATGCCTTAGTGTACTCCAGGTCTATGAAAATCATAACAGAGGAGACACTTGTATGATTTTGTAATTTATAAGATGTTTCACTTGGTGTATATGAATTACTTTACATGCAATCTATATTGCATAAACCAATACTTACCAAAAACCAAGATGGGTGTTGCTTACCCTACAATCATGAAAATTTAGTTCTTCACTGTTGTATGTGATGTTAAGTGTCTCATGCTGAGCCTATCCACACATCAAATAAAGTATTTTCAGTCTTTATTAGTGGAAAATGACTCAAGTGAATAAGTAATCTAGTGTACTATCATTTCTCATGAGTGGTCATGTGTGATTCAAATTGTTTGTTAATTAGAAAACATGAATTTTTGTTTGATATCTTGATTTTGAAAGATGTATGTTTGATGTTAAACATGGACTTTAACAAAATCAAGCTTGTTTGAAATTAATGTTTTGAAAACATTACTTGTTTGGTTCATAGTTGATCATATCAAGTGACTGAACCAGAAATTCAAATCTTGTTTTATCAAATGGTTTTTTTAAACAGGTCAGCCAATTGATTATCGAAGTGAACCTTAATCAACTTTATCAGACTCTTTTCTAAGCAATCTCTCAGGAAGTGATATCTGATATCTATATGCTTTGTTTTTGAATGTTGAATAGGATTGTCAGTAATCAACATGGCAGCAGAATTGTCAATGTGTATGAGTGTTTTAAGAAAATTAAAGCCATAATCTAACATTTGGTTTTGAATCTAAAGCACTTGAGAACAACATATAGAAGCAGCTATATACTCTGCTTCAACTGTTGACACTGATACATTTGTTTGTTTCTTGCATTACCAGGAGATAAATCTTGTTCCCAGAAACTGACATCCTCCTATTATAGATTTTCTGTTGTTGTTGTATCCACCATAATCACTGTCATTGTATGCAAATAAAGAGAAATCTCCATCTTTAGGATACCATAGGCCAAGTGCTAGTTTGCCTTTTAAGTATCTGGAAATTCTCTTTACAACATTTATGTGTAATTCTTTTAGATCTGATTGGTATCTGGCACACATGCAAACTACATACATGATGTCTGGTCTGCTTATAGTTAGGTACATCAGGGAGACTATCATCGATCTGTAAAGCTTCTGATCAACTGATGTTCCTTCTGGATTCGGGCCAAACTTCAATCCAGTTGCCAATGGGTTTTACTGGATGTGCAATGAGTCATGTTGTATTTCTTTAAGATTAGATTCACATACTTGCTTTGATTGATAAAAATTCCTCCAGCAGATTGTTAAACTTGAAGACCAAGGAAGAAGGTAAATTCTCCTATTGAGCTCATTTGGAATTTTGATTGTATAAGAGCCTCAAACTTTTTGCAAAGTTGTATGTTGGTGGAGCCAAATATCATGTCATCCATGTAGACTTTTACAATTAACAAGTCTTGTTCTTTTTTTTTTAAGAACAATGTCTGATCAATTTTTCCTTTGGTGTACCCATCTTGTAATAGAAACTTTGATAAAGTTTCATACCACTTCCTAGGTGCTTGATAAAGACCGTACAAAGCTTTATCTAACTTGTAGACTCTGTGAGGAAAGTCAGGGTCTTCAAAACCTGGGGGTTGAGCAAAATATAGCTCTTCATCTATCTTTCCATAGAGGAATGTACATTTCACATCCATTTGGAAGATAGTGAAGTTCTTTGATGAGACATATGCAAGGAACACTCGGATGGCTTCTACTCTAGCTACAGGAGGAAAGACATCAACATAATCAATTCCTTCCTCTTGATTGTATCCCTAGACAATGAGCCTTGCTTGTTTTTTAATGATAATCCCTCTATCATATTCTTTGTTTCTGAAAAACCATCTTGTGCCAATGGCATAGTGACCTTTTAGGAGGTCAACTAAATACCATACCTCTTGCTTCCTAAATTGCTGTAGTTCCTCTTGCATTGCTTCTATCCAACTGTTGTCTTTGAGGGCTTCTATGATGTTTTTGGGTACAGTTAGAGATAGAAAGTAAGAAAAATAACAAATGTGTACTGTATCAGATTGACTACGTGTTAATCTGACATTGAGATCACCTATGATATTCTCTAAAGGATGATATTTGTGAGCTCTTATGGTTTCAATCTGCTCAACAGGGATTGTTGAATAAAGATTAGTGATTGTTTGGTCAGGTGTTGATGGCTGAGCAAGGGTATTTGATGTTTTTTGATTATCTAACTGTGTAGGTTTATAGAATGTTTGTGGTGAATCATGAAAGAAATCTAAGATTTCATTATCATATTGGGTATCAGGTAGTGAATGATAGTTATCATCTTCTTCAACTGTGTCTGAATGATGTGACCTTGTTTGTTTGCTTGTTTGAGGGCCAACTGAGGATTGTTGTTAAGTGGTCACACTAGTTGATGATGATGGTGTTTTTGGTGATTTTCCTCTTGATGTGTTTGTTTGGTCAGGAGGACTTGTAACTGTGGTACTGGAAGGAGTAATATTTGTTCTCCTTAGAGGATTAGCAGTTAAAGGAACATCAATGGTTGGTGGAGGAACCATTGGATATTCAATGTCATCCTTGATTTTAAACTATTATTCAAAATGTTTGTTTCAATAACTTCTTAGAAAGTTGGGCTGTATGTTCTTAGTATCTTGTGACTTCGTCAATGCATGCTTGAGAACAGAGATTCTCCTTTACCTCTTTTGGGATTTCAACAATTTTATCCTCTACATGGGCCATGAGGGCATGATCAGGAGATTGTATCTCTGCCTCATACATACTCTAATCATACTCACCATCCTGTTTGATAATCATTGCAAAGGATTTGGATTGTTGATTGGGGCTGTACTGTTTGATTTATGCTAGTGTTGGTGTAGCAGGAATACTTATGGACGGTGGAATTTTTCTGTTTGTGTGATAGCTACTTGATGTTTGTGTTTGTTGGTTGTTTCTATCAGCCCTTGATTATTGACATTCTGTAGAGAAGTGTCCATAGAGCTGGCAGTTGTAGCATCTCACTTTGTTTTTGTTGGATCATATGAGGCTGGTGCAACCAAAACAACACTTAGAATATTTTTGAAGTACAATTGAAGAAGTCTTCCAAAGCTAAAGCTGCTCTTCCGAAGATAAGTTGAAGATCTTCCAAAGCTTAAGTATGAAGAACTTATATGAAGAACTTCCAAAGGCAGAACCAAGTCTTCCAAAGTATATGAAGATCAAGTAATTCTTCTTCCGAAGCATTCACACTTAGAAGATCCAAGACAAAGTCTTCCGAAGAATGAAGTCAAAAAGACTTGCAGAGGACTTGGAAGAAGTTGATTCTTCCGAAGTATAAATGGCTTCGGAAGAACTTATTCTTCCGAAGCTATATTTCCTTTGGAAGAATCAAATATGAACCAGTGGACATAAGTATGGGCTGTCTGACATCCACTGACAACTCTGATACACTGCATGGCGTTTTCCCACTCCCATGTAGTTGACCATATTTTAATCCACTATTTACCTTTTTCAGTTAGTACAGCTACCATACTTAGTTGGTGACAAAAGGTAAGTCATGGACCTGTTATTACTACCTAATCTAGGAAATTAGCAATGTAGTATTTGCTTGGAGGTAAATTTCAGCTGGTTTTCCAAGTATAATTGGCTGTAGATAGTAGTATATATATTTCTCATTATAACTTGTGTAACCATGCTTGTAAGAGTTTGTAATACTGAGTTGAGAAATAATATATACAAGTATCTTGAAAACCGTTCTTGTGTTTATAACTTATTATATTATTGTCAACTTATTTAAAGATTCCTCTTCATCAATCAAGTGAGAGTTAGTGAGTTTGTGAGATACAACACTTGTGTTGAGAGACCAACACCGATCTTGTAGTTTTTATCAAAACCAATCTTTGTTTTCTTATCCATACTTAACCCCATGTTTCTTTGCTGAAACTTCTTTGATCTGTATGCTATCATTGCCATTGAACACTGAAGATCTATTTCTTTAACCATGTCAGGAGACAATTCATCCAAATCTTGCTGGATGATCTGTGATGGTGTGAGATTTGCACCCAAGTAAGCTTCAAAGCTTGTGAAGAAGGCTACAAAAGCTTCCTTTTGCTCCTCACTTTGCATAATAATTGTTAAAGCATCCATGGGTTTCTCAAATTTATGGATGTTTTATGTCTTTGCTGGGTGTTGTTTGCTGGAGCTGGAAGCATGTGGGTGTTGTTTACTCTGAGGTGTTGCTTTATGAGAATCATGAACACCAGTCTTCTTGGACTTTTGTTTGTTTTGTGGTGATTAAGAGCAGAAAAGAATGAAGTTTCAATTGAATTAAGAAACTCTTCCTCTTCTTCTTCACCAGTGCAAGTTAAGAATGCACTGTCTGTTTGTTGCATCTCCTTGAACTTGTATAATTCCACATGTCTAACTGTGTTGTTGTTTTCAGATCTCTCATCTAGTTCTAGTGCCTCTACTTTGGCCACTAGTGCATCCAATGATAATGCTTCTAGATCCAATGTTGCTTTCATCAGAGAGGCTGATTGATTCCAGCTCTCTAGAAGAGTATGCAACATTTTCTTGTTGATCTCCACATATTTGTATTGGAGACCATAAATAATCATCTCATTTACCAGTTTAACAAATCTGTGAATCTGTTATGGTATTGACTCTCCTTGAACATGATAGAAGGTTTCATACTGGGTCCTTAATTTTTCTTTCTTGATTTCCCTGATTTCCTCACGTCCTTCACACATGGTGTGAAGCACCTTCCACAGTTCATGTGTTGTTTTGAAGTTTTCCGCTCTTGTTAGTATCTCAAATGGCAGAGTCATTCCCAGAATGTTGTAAGCCTTCATGTCTGTTTTGACCTTTTTGAGGTCATCACCAACTACACTTTTCAAGCTCATTGGTTTTTGAATGTTCTAATCTGGACCAAGAGTCTCAGGTATGTATGGTCCCTCGGTTATGGATCTCCATTGGTATGGGTCTTGAAAAATAATACAGTTTCAAAACATTATTTTCCATTGTTTGAAGTCAGCTTTGTTATTCAGTCTGGGTGGTTTGAGACCACTGTTTGAACCTGAAATTTAAACCAGTGTTTGTGTGATGAAACTTGATAGAATAGTAACCGTATACTGTTTATCGAAAAACCCTTGAACTGAGGAGGTTTTTGAGAGTTTTTATGATGAACACATTAAAATTAGTGTCTGAATGATGTTTAAAGCTTTAAAAACACAAAATCTTCTTCACAATGTACAAAAATAGATTAATGAATCATGTTTGAAATTTGTTGAATATTTTAAGTAGAAGAGAGTTTTTGTGATGATTTTCAGCTCGAAAATGGTTGATATGAAGCTAATAAACCATAGGTGTTATTGTGTCGATTGAGAGGATCAAAACTCAGTGATTGATTTGAGCCAAGGCTCTAATACCACCAGATGGAATTCACTTTTATGGTTTTGAACTTAGAATGCATGAACAATACAATGATTTCCCCAAGGATCGATTTCAATCTCTCGAAGATAACAACAATGTGTTATTAATTCAATACTCATTAATCATAGTGTGAAAAACCATGATTAATGATATGAGATCTATGTGTGTGTGTGTGTGTGTGATTGTGTGTTTGTATGCTTGAATGCTAATAAACTTGCTTGTTTGATTGATTGTTCAAAAGCTTACAAAGGATTAGGGTATACTGCGATTAATAACCTATACAATGATCTATGTACAGTTACAAAAATATCCTTATGTAAACAAATTACATATAATCCTAAGTCTATAAGTCGTCCGCTGTGGATGATTAGCTATCCGCTGTGGATGATAAGATGTCCGCTGTGGAAGTTAAACAAGTTCTACGTTGTTCCTTGGATGTTGTCTGATGTGAAAACTTGTGATTGTTTTGTTGTTGTCCACTGTGAAGTGTTCATCCGCTATGGATGAACATCTGCTATGGACTGTTCATCAGTTGTGGACTTGGGCATCCGTTGTGTGTGATTATTCATCCGCTGTGGGCACTTGAACTTTGTTCTTCATCCGTTGCATCTTCTTGTTCATCCGCTGTGTACAAATCCTCATCCACTGTAGACACTTAAGCAAAAAATTTCTTTTTTCTACAAACTCTAAAGGAAATTTAAATTTAATTAGTGTATGTTATGGATGTTAATGATGCTTATGTGTTAGTTAATGATTGTTTGAATATTAAAACACATTATGTTTGATTATGGCAAGCATTATCCTTTTATACACTTGTTGAGTCCAACAAAGAACCTCTTGAGGTAGTTTTCGTATTTGATAAGTTCACTCGTATCTAGTTCTTTCAAAAACAATCGTTTACACTAATTATGCAGCACTTCAATCCATGTTCAATATTCAATATGCCAAGCCGAGACTGATACTTTGGATACTTCTACTCTAAGAATTCAACACTAAAATCCATGAAAAGAAAGTAGCAAAGAATCTAGCAATTGTTCGTCTTTCTGATCTTGAATGACAACTTCCCTCATGAATTCCTTATGCATATCCAATCCTCAATTGATGAACATCCCTAGTTGTCAATTCTAAAAATTACTTATAAAATGGTATTCTCCTTAAGAATATGACCTATCAACAAAACAAGAAATTTTTTGCTGATATCAAACACTACTATTAGGAAGATCCGTATTTGGTTAGAATAGGTACAGACCAGCTTATCCAAAGATGCGAATATGAAAGTGAAGCACAATAGATTCTAAGGCACTGTCACCAAGGACCCACACGAGGACATCATAGAGCAAGTCTGACAGCCAAAACATTCTTTGACTTAGGATTCTATTGGCCCACGATCTTCAAGAACGCTTACAACATGTTGCGCACCTGTATTGCCTATTGATCGGGTGGTGAAAGTTCAATGTTTAAGGCTTTAATTCTGTGTTTTACATGTCAAATTAATGGAAATGGATTTACTTTTGGGATATTATTGTGTTTGTAGCATAAATGTGAAGAATACGAAAAATGGGAAGAAACGGGATGAAAATTGGAGCTCGGGAGGTGAAGATATGTAAAAGAGAAGTTTCAATATAACGGTAACTTAAAACAGGCATAACTTGAGCTAGGAAAAGAGTTACCGGGCCCACGACCTATCAACGGAAATATCTCGAAAAGTTACAAATGAATATTAGGTTTGTGAGGGGGTGGCGCCACTGACGCTATTATAGGCGCCACCGACGCCGATACCGTCAGAAACACCGTTAGAGCCACCGTTGGTCAGCGACTTTGAGACCAGATGGCGCTGGGGGCGCCACCGACCACTGGTGGTGCCACCAACGCCGATCGCCGCGTTTTGGTGGATTTTAACCTAATTTGAGGGGATTAAAGAGGGATTAATCCTAGGATGAAAATTAACCTTTAACACTGCAATCTTTGACGAAAAGCAAGCATCATTCACCATTCTAAAGCCCTTCCAATATCAAGATCATCAAAATCTACATGATCAATTACAATTGTGTTGAAGAATCAATGATGAGGCAAGGCTAATTCGTTTGTGATTCACTTCGGGGGACGGGTTTGTGCAAGTTTTTATTTTTCTTAGTTTGTAACCTATACTTGAGATTGGATCTTGAACCTTTTAAGTTCGTTTGGATTCAATTTATGATTTGATTATTTAAATGGTTTGATTATGCTTAAATTTTTTTTTTTAATTTTTTAAGTTCGTTTGGATTCAAGAACGCTTACAACATGTTGCGCACATGTATTGCCTATCAAAGGGAAACCCTCAAAAATGAATGAGATGCCTCAAAAACCTATTCAAGTATGCAAGGTATTTGACATATGGGGGATTGATGTCATGGGGTGTAACACCCCGAAATTCTATTTAAAAGAAAACGAAAGGAAAAGTATCTAGAAGGAAAATATGAAGGATACAAGTTGAAGGGGGTAAAGTGTACAAAGTATAAAACTTTAATATTATATTAATAAAATGGGTATGGCCACCCACTTTAAAGCATATCTTCTTTCTATTCTCGGTCAAGAAGAAGAAGAAGAAAGGGGTGCTGGTTTTGGAGAAGAAGAAGGAAGGAAAAGCTGTAAAAGGTTAGTTTCTTGGGTTTATATTCGGTTTTAGCTTAGTTTGCAGCTTGTAACCAAAGTTCTCGATGTTTTAGATGATTGTTCTCGGGATTTTTGAGGCTGAAATCACAAGTGGAGGTGTTTGGTTTGAAAAGTTGCTTCAAGGTGAGTTTCTAGATCCCCTTTTTACTGGTTTTCAAAGTGTTGGGGCTGTTATGCATACCGGGCAGAAGGTTTCTAAACCAAACCGTGACTTTCAGCATGATGTTCGATTGTGTTCTATTGATGTATGTTTTTAGATGTTTTCCTAAGATGTGTATGATGTTTAGTTTGTTCTAAGTGTGTAGTATGATAGATTTATGCTAAGGATGTGTTAGGATGATGATTGGGAGCTGGAAATAGCATAAGTTACGTTGCAAGTTAATCTGTTCATCCGCATTTGCTGAACATTCAGCAGCTAAGTCTTTTGTTCATCCGCATTTGCTACAGTGTCCGCATTTGTTCTATCAGCATTTCTTTGGACACTTGGATATTTTCTGAAGACTTTAATCCGCATTGTTCATCCGCATTTGCTACAGTGTCATCCACACTTGTTACAGTGTCATCCACACTTGCTACAGTGTCATCCACACTTGCTACAGTGTCATCAGCTTTTCTTTGGATACTTAGAATATTTTCTAAAGAGTATTTTCTGAAGACTTTTGTCCACATTTGTTCTTGCTCATCCGCATTTCTTTGGGGACTTGGGTTTCTTTTTCTGGAATTTTGGGAAGTAGAATTTAAGTGCTAAGAAATGATGTTTCGAGGCGATTTATGCTCATTTATGTTGCGTTTGCTTTGTGTGCTGCCATGATGATGTTGTTCCATGCTATGTTTATGTTGTGACTTTACGTGGTATGATGTATGATTATGTACGTAAAGTATTATGTAATGAAGTGAAGGATAACGATAATGAAAAGTGGAACGTAAAGAACGAATGAAAGTCTTGCAAGCGATGAATGGAGATGCACGACCATGTTGTCGTCAGCTCAACTGTGTGCGGATTAGCTAACCCGAAGGATGCACACGGGGAGTCTATCCTTGAGATAAACTCGATGGGGGGTCTAATCCTTGAGGTTGACCCGAATGATGTCGTGATGCTCATCCCGGTACTATGTCGGTCTTCGGACATGACGCGGGGGTTTGTTTACAGGCCCTGGCATAGTATCAGTCTACGGAGATGAGTCGGGGGTGTTGCAAAACGAAACGGGATCCTTGTCGCGTACTCCGGTATTGTGTCAGTCTTCGGACATGAGTCGGGGGTTTGTTTACAGGCCCTGACACGTTATCAGTCTTCGGACATGAGTCGGGGGTATTGCATGAGACAGGATCTAGATAGAAGTGAAAGATAATAATAAGGAAGTTCGAAACGTACGAAATGAACAAATGAGAAATGAACGATGATGTACATTGAGAAAGATAAATGAACAATTATTATCTATGTGTATGTATGATGTGTGATCGCGTACGATTGTGAAGGTTAAGTTTTTAAAGGAAGAAAATTATTTTATTTATAAAATTAGAACTCACTCAGCATCGCTGACTTTTGTATGCCTAATAGTTGGCAGGTATTTTGTTGATGCTGAGGAGTTGCAGGCATGGATGCATACGCTACTGGGAGTGTTTTGAAGATTGGCATCCATATTTTGACATATCATTGTATTTTAAACTAAGGTAATGTATTGAAATGATATGTTTTTGATTATTAAGGAAGGGTTTAAATTCCGCTGCAATGGTAATGTATATTTTAAATATTTTATACGATGACGGTCCAGTTTGTAAGCGTTTTGGAAACGGGGCCTTACAAGTTGGTATCATAGCTAAAGTTTAAGAATTGGGTAAATATTTTCCTAAAGAACCTGATCTTAAACTGAGAATGGGACGAAAGAAAAGGGATGCCGGTCCTAGTAGCTACGTGTCTGCAGGTAAAGGTTTTATGTAAGCTTTTTGTAAATTAATGTTAACCGGTATTATGTGCGCATGCTATTTGATTTTTGTGCTTTAGTAGATTTGAATACTGATGTAGTCAGGATAGGAAATGCTCGGGGAACGAAGAGTAAAGTAAGTGGCTAATCACAACTGGCCACTGTAATTAGGGACTTACTATACTGGACATTAACTGAGCTATTACCTTGATTGACCGTGTTGGTGTTTGAATCTTGTAGTGTTCATAGATGGCTGGTGGTAGATCTTCTAAGGCTTCCCGAGGTGGAGTGCGTGGTGGACATGGTGCTAGAACACGTGCCACAAGGAGAGGGGTTAGGGATGCGGAGACGACTCCTATAGGTCCCGAGGTTCATCAGCACGAGGGCGTTGATGAGAGCGCAAATTTGAGGGCCTCAGTGAAAGAGGCGGTGGTTGAGGAGGTTCATCAGGTCATGCAGACAATCTTACCGTTTGTAGTGACCGAAGTTATTCGTGCTATGAGGGATGACGAGCAGAAGGAGAAGGAGGAGAATAGGAGAACCGCCCGGCGAGGGGGTGAAGCTGGAGGTTCCGGGGATATGGAGCAACCTGATGCGGATATGGTTGTCTCCGATGATGACGAGGAGGCAGTGCCGGGAACTGCGAGGGGATGCAGTTATGGGGCATTCCAAAGATGCAGGCCCCCGACGTTTGATGGAAACGGAAGTACTGCGGCTGCTCAGCGTTGGGTGAGAGAAATGGAGGCGGTGCTTGACATCAGCAAGTGCCGTGAGGATCAAAAGGTGAAGTTTGCTACCCATTCTTTTGTGTATTCAGCCTTATGCTGGTGGGACAATATTGTCCAGGCTGAAGGTACCAGAGCAGTCGGGAGGATGAGGTGGAAGGAACTGAAGAGGTTGGTGATTGAGGAGTTTTATCCTCATAGGGAGCTGGACAAAGTCGAGAGGGAGTTCCTGCAGCTGGAAGCGGGAACGATGACACACCAACAGTACACCATGAAGTTTAACGAGATGGCAAGACTGGTGCCGGATCAAGTGACGCCTGTGTCACGGAAGATCAAGAGGTACATCCAAGGTCTGCTAATAGATGCCCACAGACATCTGGTCACTGCCCGACCAAGCACGTTCAGGTCGGCGGTGGATTTGGCGGGAAGGTTGTACGACGAGCGAGAGACGGTGGCGATGATGGACGAAGGGGAGGAGTGAGGCTATGATGGGAATGGAAGTGGAAGAAGTGGTGATGAAGATGGATTTGAGGCTGGTGGTAAGAAGGTGAGGATAGGCAATCGGAGGATGGTAACCGGGGAAGTGAGGGCGTTCAAGAAGTGTGGAAAAGGCCACGAGGGAGAGTGCAAGTGGGGACTGAATGTCTGTTTCCAGTGCGGGAAAGAGGGCCACAGGGCAAGGGATTGCCTTATGGCTAAATGCTACGACTGTGGTGAGACTGGACACATGAGCCGAGACTGCAAGAAGACGAGGTCAGGAAGCTCCGGCGCAAGGAAGGATGGCAGTGGATGAAGGCTGAAGCAGGTGCCCTGACCGAGAGGAAGCTGGAGCGTACTTCGACTTGATGATAGGTACGTTTCTGATAATTTAAATTGTGCATCTATGCTTTGATTGTGGTGCTAGTGGTAGTTCGTTCCTGCTGCCTTGTGTTAAGTTACACGTTAGGAGTAGGAATATTAAAGAGCCATCGATGTAGATATTTCTATGGGTGAGTCCACTAGGTTACCTATGCCCTAGAGAATTGCGTGATAGAATCACGAGTGCGCTTATTCCTGCTAGACTGTTCAGAACAGACTTGGGTGGATAAACCTATCCCTTTGGATGAACTGGCTAGAGTTTGTGAGACAAACACAGAGTGTTGCAAAAAGATGGATTGATCAACAGTGCCCGAAAAGAGTTCGGTGCCGACCTTTGGCGATGGAGTAATGATAAAGACCTCACCTTGGAAATGGATCATTCGAATCAGAAAGCAAGGAAAGTGGATACCGAGGCATATAGGGTCATTCTACATTACTGCTCAGAAAAGAGAAGTGGCATACCAACTAGAGCTACCCGACGTGTTAAGTGGGACTCATCCGATGTTCCATGTATCTCGTCTATGAAAGAGCTCAATCGAGGAGGAGATGATTGTGCCACTAAAGGACACTGTGATGGATGAAAGATTCAACTATGTTAAGCAACTGATGGTCGTTTCTGATGGAAGGAAGTGATGGACTAAGGAGAATGGTGGTTTCACTTGTGCGAGTGCAGTGGAGCCCATAAGGGATCCAAGCCTAAGTGTAAGATCAAGGAAGAGGAGAGACAACGTTACCCGTAACTGTCCGAGAAGCGATAGGTTTCGGGGACGAAACCTATATAAGGGGGTTGGACTTGTAACACCCCGAAATTCTATTTAAAAGAAAACGAAAGGAAAAGTATCTAGAAGGAAAAGATGAATGATACAAGTTGAAGGGGGTAAAGTGTACAAAGTATAAAACTTTAATATTATATTAATAAAATGGGTATGGCCACCCACTTTAAAGCATATCTGCTTTCTGTTCTCGGTCAAGAAGAAGAAGAAGAAAGGGGTGCTGGTTTTGGAGAAGAAGAAGGAAAGAAAAGCTGCAAAAGGTTAGTTTCTTGGGTTTATGTTCGGTTTTAGCTTAGTTTGCTGCTTGTAACCGAAGTTCTTGGTGTTTTAGAAGGTTGTTCTCGGGATTTTTGAGGCTGAAATCGCAAGTGGAGGTGTTTGGTTTGAAGAGCTGCTTCAAGGTGAGTTTCTCGATCTCCTTTTTACTGGTTTTCTAAGTGTTTGGGGCTGTTATGCATACTGGGTAGAAGGTTTCTAAACCAAACCGTGAGTCTCAGCATGATGTTCGATTGTGTTCTATTGATGTATGTTTTTAGATGTTTTCCTAAGATGTGTATGATGTTTAGTTTGTTCTAAGTGTGTAGTACGATAGATCTATGCCAAGGATGATTGGGAGCTGGAAATAGCATAAGTTATGTTGCAGGTTAATCTGTTCATCCGCATTTGCTGATCATTCAGCAGCTAAGTCTTTTGTTCATCCGCATTTGCTACAGTGTCATCCGCATTTGCTACAGTGTCCACATTTGTTCTATCAGCATTTCTTTGGACACTTGGATATTTTCTGAAGACTTTCATCCGCATTGTTCATCCGCATTTGCTACAGTGTCATCCACACTTGCTACAGTGTCATCAGCATTTCTTTGGATACTTAGAATATTTTCTGAAGACTTTCGTCCACATTTGTTCTTGCTCATCCACATTTCTTTGGGGACTTGGGTTTCTTTTCCTGGAATTTTGGGAAGTAGAATTTAAGTGCTAAGAAATGATGTTTCGGGGCGGTTTATGCTCATTTATGTTGCGTTTGCTTTGTGTGCTGCCATGATGATGTTGTTCCATGCTATATTTATGTTGTGACTTTACGTGGTATGATGTATGATTATGTACGTAAAGTATTATGTAATGAAGTGAAAGATAACGATAATGAAAAGTGGAACGTAAAGAACGAATGAAGGTCTTGCAAGCAATGAATGGAGGTGCACGACCATGTTGTCGTCAGCTAAACTGTGTGCGGTTTAGCTAACTCGAAGGATGCACACGGGGAGTCTATCCTTGAGATAAACTCGATGGGGGGTCTAATCCTTGAGGTTGACCCGAATGATGTCGTGATGCTCACCCTGGTATTGTGTCGGTCTTCAGACATGACGCAGGGGTTTGTTTACAGGCCCCGGCACAGTATCAGTCTACGGACATGAGTCGAGGGTGTTGCAAAACGAAACGGGATCCTTGTCGCGTACTCCGGTACTGTGTCAGTCTTCGGACATGAGTCGAGGGTTTGTTTGTAGGCCCCGGCACAGTATCAGTCTTCGGACATGAGTCGGGGGTATTGCATGAGACAGGATCTAGATAGAAGTGAAACATAATAATAAGGAAGTTCGAAACGTACGAAATGAACGAATGAGAAATGAACGATGATGTACGTTGAGAAAGATAAATGAATAATTATTATCTATGTGTATGTATGATGTGTGATCACGTACGATTGTGAAGGTTATGTTTTTAAAGGATGAAAATTATTTTATTTATAAAACTAAAACTCACTCAGCGTCGCTGACTTTTATATGCCTAATAGTTGGCAGGTATTTTGTTGATGCTGAGGAGTTACAGGCATGGATGCATACGCTACTGGAGTGTTTTAAAGATTGGCATCCATATTTTGACATATCATTGTATTTTAAACTAATGTAATGTATTGAAATGATATGTTTTTGATTATTAAGGAAGGTTTTAAATTCCGCTGCAATGGTAATGTATATTTTAAATATTTTATGCGATGACGGTCCAGTTTGTAAGCGTTCTGGAAACGGGGCCTTACATGGGGTCATTCCTGATGTCTTGTGAAAAGCGTTACATCTTGGTAGTAGTTGATTATGTCTCAAAAATGGGTCGAAACTCAGGCCTTACCTACCAACTATGCAAGAAACATTGTTAAATTCCTGAAGAAACTATTCTCTCACTTTGGTGTTCCCAAAGCGTTAATTAGTGATCGCTAAACACATTTCTATTGAACCAACTCGAAAGAGCAATGGTAGTTATGTCGTTCGCCATCCTTTGCAAATACCTATCATCCACAATGGAATGGGAAAGTTGAGGTCACTAATCGAGGCATCAAACGAATCCTCGAGAAACCACAAGGATTGGTTTACCAAGTGAAATGATTCATTATGGGCTTTTGTACAGCCTATGAGACTCTCATAGGCACTACACCATTCAAATTATTTTAAATGAAGTCATGTCATCTACCTCTGAAACTTGAGCATAAAGCTTATCGGGCACTCAAAGTAGCAAACTTTGTTCCACATGCTGCAGGTCAAATTTTTAATTTTATTTTGAAAGTCCATAAACTTAAGGATTTGAAAGATCAGGCATACGAAAACTAGAGAGTTTACAAAGAAAAGACAAGGAAATTCCATAATTCCTACCTAAAGGACACAAAATGATTCTGTGTGGGAGGATGTATCTTACTGTGTAACTCTCATTTACGCTTGTTTCCCTGAAGGTTAAAATCCTAATGGTCTGGACCTTATACATTTAAAGATGTTTATCCAAATAATGCCATCAAGATTGAAAATAATAAGAGACTAAGTTTCAAGATGAATGGTAATTAGTTAAAATCGTATATCGATGGATCAACCAAAATCATCTTAGTGGAACTACACCTCCACCTCAACGAAGACTAAATATGGGGTAGGGTCTCGCCAAGGACCCGAAACCAAAACATAACATGCGTACAAAATTTTCTTAAATTTTCAGCTTTTTGTAGGTTTAACAAGCAACACGGGTTCATGCTGTAACACCCTATAATTTTCCAAAGCAACATAAAGTTCTCTCATGGACGGAGGTTCTCGTGTGACCGGAGGGTCTCATGAGAAAAAACCTTTGACAGGTATAAATAGGGAAAAGCACCCATTCATCTCCACTTCATGCGAAAAGTTCAGCTGTTGTGCTTAGAGAGAGAGAGAGAGAGAGAGGAAGGTTGAGAATGAGTGATGATTATGTAATCGATGAGTGTATAATGTGATTGGTTTATATGTTTTCGATGATTTGTATGCATACCGCTAAAGTTAGATGATGATGTAGAATGTGTTTTGGTATCAAAATAGCTTGAGAATCGATAACTTGGGACTGAAGTTTAAACAGCTACATAGTTCGCAAGCGACTGGTATAGTTCTCACTTAAGGCGGTTATTCATGATAGTTATCGCGTGAATGCTGAAACTGGAATGGCAAGTTATCGCATGATGGATAGTTCTTACGTGCTAAAGTTCCAACGTGAATCCTCTTAATGTGCAATAAGTTATCAATAGAATGACAGTGCTGGCATAGATAGATTTCCCATAAGTTTATAGTTAAATTTGTGTATAGATACCCTCATATAGAGTGCGTTAAAGATTGTATAAATAAAGAGCTTGTAGCTAAAGAAAGAAAGAAATAAATACGTATTGATATAGTTAATGATTAAAGCAAACATAGTATAGTTCACATGTGAAACATTAAAGAACTTAAATAAAAATTTAAGAATAGTTACCCGTTAAAGCACAGCTGCGAAAATGTTAAAGTTTGCAAAAGAAGTCTTGCAAGCATAGAGGACTTGGTGTATTTCAAGCCTTAACATAGGAGTCTTGCGTCGACAGTGAAGTCTTGTGTTTTACACGAGCAATGGCTAAAGGAGTGTTGTACGAAGTATAGGCTCATAATAAAGTAGAGATAAAGTAAGGATAAGGCAAATGTTAAAGAAATGATAAAGTAAAAGCCAAATCATGGTTAAGGAATAAGTATAATAGAAGTTAAATAAGTCTTACTTAACGTTACTATAAAGATAAAGTGTAATGTATCGTGAAAGTATGAGCAAAAGTCTGTCTTTGATAAAGTTCCGTTATAGTAAATTGTTAAAGTTAACCTAGAGTTCACTCAACGTCGCTGATTTTTATATGAATATTAGATTGACAGGCCTTCTACAGGAATAAATTATGAGCTTGGCATGGATTGAAAGCTACTTGGCATGTGGTCGAGACCGACATCTTGGCATAGTTTGATAAAAGATAGTTAAAGTTATTCTTGTGGATATAATTATTGAATTATGACAATGTTTTATGTTCCACTACTTATACTGATGAAATTTTGAGTTTGAGAACTTGTGTTCCTAAAGTCCAAATCCAACTGTATGGTTGCCTGGAAACGGGGCCTTACACGTGACCTATAAAGCATGCCCCGAACCAAATCCTTTTGGTGATATTCGCTGATGACTCTGGAGTGTTACAGGTCGAATTTATGATGAAATCAGAGAAGCATGAGGCCATGCCTGGTCAAGCACTTCCCCGTGTTCACCAGTTTGGACCTGTATATAAATAGGTCACTTGTTCCAGTCTCTCATCATTGATAAATCTGTTCAAGCAACTATGTAAATGAGAAATCCAGCCTTGGTAACACTAACTGGAACCCCACGAAGAACCACGCTTCAAAACACGAGAGCAAACACCTCAAGAATACATCTTCTAGCTACATGAATTGATCCAAGAATTAACTGACATGACTATATTAGCCAACCAATGAATAGTTGAACTTATTCAGAAATTTCAGTAAATGGGCAATGAATTCGTTTCTGTTAACCGCCAGCTCGTAGAATTAAGCAACCCGACTTCGTACTATTCCATTCCGAGCCCTCCACACAAAACGTGTGGAGGTTTCTTTTATGTTCATTTTGTAATTTTTAATGTGTGTAGGTGCGTGATTAAGAGTCTTGTTCTGTAGTTTTAGACTCTTAGCTTTTAACGTGTTATGTAATCGTAGGTCATTAGGAAATCAATTGATTGTTTGTCTTGTTTTAAATATCTTTGGACTTTAATCATAGCTTTTATGATGATTTGGGACTATAAAAAATAACCGGGATAGGCACGAAAAACGTAATGAAAGATGAAAAACTAAAATTCTGCACTGTACAAGGGGGCACGCCCCTGTACATGATAAATAATGGCACAAATGTCAGCGTTTTCAACCCCTTGTCCCATCCCCTGCACTTATGGTGCTTTTAAGGTCGTTTTCTTGGTCAAATGTCCCGAATTCTCTCCCATGCCACCATGGTATTCCATTTTTCTTTCAATTCTTCAAGATTTCTTCAAGTTTTCTTCCAAATCTTTCATAAAGAAGGTTCTCATCTCCACTGCATAATGATGTTAGTTCTCATATTAGCTAGGTGATTAGGTCACTAACACGACTAGAAATACACAATAGATGGCACTCGAGCATAGACATACACTTCTTTTATGACATGCAATTATACGTGTCATAAAAAGATGACATATATTCTAAATTTTGAAGAAATGATGACATGCATTTTGCTTTTTATTTTTAACCGGTCATAAAAAGTATATTAGATACACTTTAAATAATTGTGTATAATCTTTGAAAACTCTTCATGTTTTCTATTCTCCCGCTCGTATTTCATTTCAATTCAAATAAAGTATTCATCTCCCCATTTTCATTTAAGGGTTACGATAACGCATTATCTTTTTTATTTTAGAGTTCAGCAGCTGTCGCCAAACCCACCTCCGATCTCCGGCCACCTCAAGATGGTGGAGCCACCTCCAGCCACCATTCATCTCCTCTTAGACTACCTCAAGTGGCAAGGGCAGTGACGATGAGGGTGGTGATGATGGTGTTCACGATGGCGATTAGGGCATTAATTGAATGAACTCTCATTCAAATTCAATAAGCTAAACGTGATTTCCAATAGAGATAATCGCGCAGGTCGCCTTATGCTTCTCGATTTTTTTATCGTGTTGTTTAGAAGCAATTCATAATAAACTCCATTTCAGATTCAACTAGCAAAACATAGTTTCAACATATTTAAATCAGAGATAATTGCATAGGTAAGCAATATCACTAATTAACCAACTACTGTTACTCAGTTTCGTTCATCTCATGTATGAATGTGGATTATTTAGTGTTAGATCTTCGAATATCTTAGTTTCTATGATTAGTTTGGTTAAATAATAACTATTTAGATTGAATATTCAGTTATGCATGTTGTTATATGGTGTTGATTTAGGTTTTTTATTCATCAGAATTTATACATATTCTTGATTCTCAGTTGTTGGTTGCCTGGCTTTTGATCTTCTGTTTTGTGAGTTGTGTGTTTCTTTGGTTTGAACATGGACGTGAATTTTTGTTTAAGTGTTACTATCTTCATGATTTAGAATTGTGTTCAACAATTAATGGTTTCATTGTGCTTAGTCAATTAAGATGGTTAGGAATTAAATTTAATAGATGTAATTGAAAGCCAGCAAAAACTCATGTTTAAAAACATCTATTCGGAATACTTATTAACCATACACAACAAATTAAAGCACAATCAATGCTAACAAGTAGGCTGCGCGCAAGACCATATTACTGCCTATCTCTATTTTGTCCCCTTAATTTTCTTTGTGTAGACCGTCATATAAGAAAAAATGTGCCATGGAATCGTAGTTTATAAACAAGTGATTAGCTCAAGAGAATGTTTTTTTTATCACCCATTAAAAAACTGCTTTAATATATGTTTTCTTCCATGCCTCACTTAGCTCTGATGAATATGAGAATAATAAGTTTAGTATAGGTTATCAAAAGAAAATAGTTACTCAAGGCCAAAAGAAAGAAGATCCAACAATAATGGTGATAATTTACTTGAAGAACATCCAAAACCTCCAAAACAAGATACATCATTTGCAAATTCATCGTAAAGGTGGCAGTGATGAATCAGATGTTATAGAGCATGATGTGAGTTTTAACCTTTTTTTTCTTTTTATAAAATTGTTAAAACACATGTAACATAAATAAGTGCACCCTTTCAGAAAAAAATATAAATAAGTGCACCTTCTTCGCTATTCTTTTTGTTGGTGACGTGCTAAAGTGTGTGATATATGTGGAGATGCAAGGCATGAGAATTTCCACCTTTGTTTGTTTCGTCAAATGGGTAGTATCGTTGGCAAAACAAACTCACTGATAGTTTGCTTTCAAGGTGAGATACATTATTTTAGGGAAGCCTTTGATTAAAGTATGTTGAGGCCTCTTCGGATCATAGATTAAAGTATGTTGAGGCCTCTTCGGATCATAGATTAGGATCAATCATGGATGAACAATGAACACAATACACATAAATATAATCTGATTTCCACACTGAAAATGTTGTACAAGATGGATATTTATACCCTTGCAATAGATGGTTTCAAACTAACATAACTAACCCTAAAGTTTATGCTAATTATAATTATTTTGACTTTTCTAATTTGACTTATTATTTTGACTTGATTAAGGGATAATCTTAATTGAAGGCTTCCAAAAAAGTAATGTAGGAGGCAAGATTTTTAGGTTTGTACGTCCATGGTATATAACCATGTCATGTGGGTTCAAACTAACAATATAACATTTTCCTGCTGTGTGATTTGAAGTTCCTACTTTAAGTTAGTGGTCATGCTTTCATCTTATAAATAACAATTTATTTAATTGATTAACTGTTTCATGTTTATTGAACATAGTTCATTTAGTTAGGGTTTGGATTGTTAAGCTACATGGCTTTATGTTCCTTGTTTACTTCTTAATCTCGCATGAGCCTTTTTAAGCAGAGTTTTATGTGCTAGCTTCAGTATGAAAAATTTCCCAGGGGCAGTGGAGCGACGGATGCTGATATGGATGGAATTCGAGAATAATGGTCAAGTTTTGAGACAAACTACAATTATTGGTGAAATTTTGTATCAAAACATTATTTTTGAAAATATTGTTAAGTTTATATTTGTTAGTATTTTATAACATGTATTTCTTTGTTATTTATGTATTTTATTTTGTATTCTTAGACATTAATTATTAATTGCATTTGATGTGACTATTAATAAGTATATAAAAAGTAATATATTTTTTAAACTGCTAAAACCATGACACACATTTTTTACACACAAATACACATCATCTTCTTTATGATAGTGTCATCCTTGACTTATTTTACGTGTCATGAATGTGTCTCATAAACTAATGACATACAAATGCACGTCTATCTCTTTTTATAACAAGTCATTCCTTGACATGCTTCAGCGTGATTTCCATCCACTTTTATGACATGTATTACATGTCACTAAAGGTATATTTTCTAGTAGTGTAAATAACCGAAACCCTAGCATTTGTATATGATTTCTTGATAAAGTGTTTGTAAGGTTATACTTAAAAGACTGATACAACCAAAGAAACCAAAGCAACCAAGGAGGTTCCAACTTGCATACACATTATGCAGAGTAGAAGTTACTTCAGAAGTTTTAAACTTCTCACAACAAATTATTCTAAGTGTAAAATCTTTCGAAGTCAAAGACCAAATCTTCCGAAGCCAAAGATGAAATCTTCCGAAGCTTCAAAGACAAAGTCTTCGGAAGCCAATATAGTGAAGATTGATTTCTTCCGAAGACAGAGATGACATGCTTTCTCTGATCTACTTTTGCATAAAGCTGACCAACTTTCCGCTGCAACTCTGAAGACTCACCAACTTGCATGAGTTCGTGAAAATGTCCATGCCTTTGTAACTATAGATTATGGTTTAGAGTCTGTAACTTTTTACATTGTACCTTTTATCCTTTTTGTAATATATTAGGATTTGGGCTATAGCATGTCATAGTTACTAGACAAAAGGCAATCCGCCTTTTGACTTTACATTAATCTTGTTGTCTAGATTAGTGTTTCCAGCTAGCCTTCAAAGTATGGCCGGCTGTAGGATGTTGTTTAAAGTATCTCAGGTTCTTGTATTTCTTTTATGCTTTGTAACAATTGTAAAAGAACTTGAGAGTAATATACAACATTCTTGAAAACCATACTTATCTTGTTCTTGTTCTTAGTCCTATCTCATTATTTACTTGTGTTCTTAGTATCATTCATAAAAACCCGGTTCCCTATTTGATCTGTTAAGTGTTCTAACACTCTCCTCATTGTGAGACTGATTGTACTGACCATCCCTTAACTGGTCCTTCAACTGGTATCAGAGCTTTTTAGGCTCTTAATTGTAAGATCTCACATCTTAAATCCTTTCAGTTTCACAAAACACTTAACAACTCAAATGACAGCTATCACAAAGGCTGATATGGAAACCGGTACCATGACAAAGTCTCCACTGATCACTCATGATAATTTTGATACTTGGTGCCAAAGAATTGAAGGATTCATCAAGTATCAAGACTCCAGGATGAGGGAATCTGTTGTCTCTGGACCTCATGTACCATCCACCTCTTCAGCTGCTGGTGGTGGTGGTATGATACCAAAGGAAGTGGCTGACTATTCTGAAGAAGGCTGAAAAAAGATAGTTATAGATCAAAAAGCCATGAGTGCTCTCCAAATTGCTCTTCCAAACTCCATCTACAGAGGCTTCAAGAAGTGCAAGATTGCTAAGCAACTATGAGATGAACTGAAGCTTATGTATGAGGGGTCCACTAAGGCAAAAGAAAACAAGAAGGACCTCATGAAGCAGCAATTTGAGAACTTCACCTTCAAAACAGGTGAAACCATGACTCAACAATACTTCAGGTATGTTGAGATTGTGGACACTCTAATGGATGTTGGAGTAACTCTTAAGAACAGAGATATTATGAGGAAGTTCATGTCCTTTCTTCCCAGACAATAGACACACTATTATGTGGTCATCAAGAGGACTGAGAACCTCAAGACCCTTACTCTCACTGAGTTATATGGTATCCTTATTGGCTACCAAATAGAGATGAACATGCAAAATTCATTTGGTAACTCCAACAATCAGTAGAGTTCAACCCTACATGTGGTTGAAAGAAATTGCAGAGAACCACAGCATCATCTCATCTGCTACCCTAACAACTCATAAAAGGGTCCTTTCATCATTTTCCTGGAGACACCAAGAGAGAGCTATATCCAAGAAAGCCCATTACAAGAGACAAGCTCTTCACCCTGCCTTTATGTCTACTGATGAAAGCACAAGCAACTTTTTCTTTACCCTTGAAGACCTGGACTGTATCCATCCAGATGATCTGGAGTACATGGAAATAGTCCAGCGGATGGCTCTTCTCACTCATAGAGCCAAGAAGTTTTACAAGAGGACAGTGATGAAGTTTCCTAGCAATCCAACCAGTGGAAAGTTTGGGCTGGACAAAAGCAAACTAAGTGTTACAACTGTAACCAAATGGGACACTTTGCTAGAGAGTGCAAGGCACCAAAGACAAATATTAGCCAAGCACAAACCAGACCAAACTACACTGATGGAGCTCTCTAGAATGAGAAGTCCAAGCAGCAAGCTGTAGTTGCTGTTGAAGAATGAGGCTTTGACTGGAGCTTTCAGGTTGAAGATGTATATCCAAACCAAGCACTGATGGCAGATCATGAAGAAGCCGAGGTATTGGAACATCTTTGTGCACTGAATGTATTGCTAAAGTTAACAGATATAGGTGCTATAACTTAGAGATGAGGCCTGATCATGTGTCCTTAAACATTTTAAAAACTGATTTTAAAAGAGCTGAAAATGATTACAAACTTAAAATAGAAGATCTAGAGAAAATCATTTCAACTCTTAAGCATGAACATACCACCTACAGGATTCAGATAAAAGATCTCATCACTAAATTAACTGAATGCCAGGCTGAGCTTATGATCAGCAAAGCCAGGGCAAAAAAATGTGTTTTTGAAAAAGAGACTTTCAAGAACATGATATCCTCATCTCTTCATGCAAAAGTTTGTTATAAAAATAAGCAGGGACTGGGATCTACTGAGATAGCTCCACCACATACTCTATTGTCTGTTAGATCTCCAAGTTGTGGAACTTTTGAAGATGAGCTTCCCCTCATAGACACCATTGATGAAGAGGATGAAGAGGAGATAGTGAAGGATGATTCTGAGAAGAGTGAAGAAGATCATCCCAAAAAGGGAAACTATTCTACTGAGGAGAGAAAAGAATTTGGGATGCCAAGTCTAAGAGGAATAACTTGATCAGAAAAGCCAAGAGGAAATCAAAGAAGGCTCAAGAGATCAAGGCCACTTTCAACTCTAAGCAGAAACAACTGTTTATCTCTACCGGATTTGAAGTGGTGAAGGCTGAAAACTCAACTATGAACTTTAGTACTAGAAGTTCTAGTTTATGTCCAACTCATTCCAGTAAAGAGAAGAAGGCTGATCAGTTGTGTACCACTGCTACACAGCCTGAACCATCCAGTTCCAAAAGCAAGCCTTACCCTAAGAAGTTTGTTGAATCAACTTTAAAGATAAAGATGGAGGTGGAAAGTGATCAAGTTTAGTCTTTCTCTCTGAAGAAGGCTCTTAGAAGGAAGCGAATAGATTGCATCCTGTGTGGTAGTACTTCCCATCTTGATAAGGATTTCATCTACAATCCTAAAAGTACTGTCCATATGATCAAAACGAAAACTTCTAAGAAGAAGAAAGAAAAGCTAGGTTCAGAAGAAAAATCTTTTCCTCTTGGAAGCTCCAAGGTGAAGAAGAAGACAAGTGAAAACTTGCCTTAGGAAGAAAAGTTGGTCTCGAAAGAAAGGAATGCTTTTGAAGTACTCAAGCCTGCTATAGTGAAAGCAAGATCTTTCGAAGGTCCAGTCTCCAAAACTTCTGAAGTTGTCAAAACTTCCGAAGTATTGAAGGTCAAGTCTAATCTTCCAAAGATGGTGTGGAAGATGAAGCAAGACCAAGTGATGGAAAATTCTTCATCAACAATAGCTGATGATCCTTAAAACTTGAACATAGGATCAATTACTGTTACATTGTCTTCAAATCACTTTGATAAGCCCAAGACCAATAAGGCTTGGGTTTCCAAATGTAGCTAAACACTTCTTTCTTATGCAGGAACATCTAAAGACCAAGAGAAATGTATGGATCATTGATACTGGCTGTTTCAGGCATATAACAGGCAATGGTTCTATACTTCAAAATTTTGAAAAAATTGATGGAGGGCCAGTTGCTTTTGGAGGAGATGCTGGAGGTTATATTATTGGATGGGGCATGGTCATAAATGGTAAGATTTGCATTGAAAAGGTAAACTTTGTCAAAGATCTTGGGTACAATCAACTGAGTGTATCCTAATTTTGTGATCAGAGACACAACATGCTCTTTACTAAGCATGAGTGCATTGTTCTCAAGCCTGGGGTAGTTATTCCTCAAGAGCATATCCTACTCAGAGCCCCTAGGAAAGGGAACATGTACAAGATGGACTTGCAAGAAACATCTCCCTCAGGAGAAGTTTCTTGCTTTCTATATAAAGCAAAAAATGACGAGTCTTTCCTCTGGCATAAAAGAATATGCATTGTAAACTTTAAAAGCATGCATAAATTAATTAAGAATGATTTGGTAACTGGAATACCAAAGAAAGAGTTTACAAGTGATGACCATTGTGTAGCATGCCTGAAAGGAAAGCAACACAAAGTGTCTCACAAGCCAAAGGAAATAAACTCTATCACTACTCCCCTACACTTATTACATATGGATTTCTTTGGCCCTACCAGTTTAATGAGTATAGGAAGGAATTTATATTGTTTGGTGATCACAGATGACTTCATAAGATTCACTTGGGTCTTTTTCCTTAGTACTAAGGATGAGACTCCTGAGATCTTGAAGAACCTCATTCTGAAAATTGAGAATTAATATGATCAAAGGTCAAAACCATAAGTTGTGATCAAGGAATAGAATTTAAGAACCAAATCCTTGACATATTTTGTGAGAAAAAAGGTATTACAAGACAATATAGTGCTCCCAGGACTTCTCAGCAAAATGGTGTTGATGAGAGGAGAAACAGGACACTTATTGAGACTGCAAGAACCATGTTGTCTGACTCTAAACTGCCCATCACTTTCTAGGCAGAGGCCATCAACACAACCTGCTATATGCAGAATAGAGTTTTAGTGGTTAAGACTCATGGAAAGAATCCTTATGAGCTGTGGCATAAAAGGAGACAGTTTGTTGGTTTTCTCAGGTCATTTGATATACTTGCACCATCTTGAATACCAAATATCAAATAGCCAAATTTGCTGAGAAATCAGATGATGGGCACTTTATTGGATACTCTTCCCAAGCTAAAGCTTATAGAGTATACAATCTTAGAACTAGAGTAGTTGAGGAGTCAGCCAATTTGACCTTCAATGAGCACACTCCTAGTGTAAAAAGTTATAGTCTTGATTGGCTTTTTGATCTTGATTTAGTTACAAATTGTTTTAACAAATCTTATAAGAATGTTTTAGGATCTACAGGTAACTTATCAACAGGAGTTCCTGATCCAAGATTTGAGCTGAGGAGAACAAACAAGAATACTACTTCAGGTCCAGTGGTAATTAATCCTGCAAGTGAAGGTCCTATCAGTAGAAACATGACAAATTCAACTGATACATCTGAGGCACCTACAAATTCCAGCTCAAAGGCTCAAAAATCAGATGAAGGAACTTCAAATATAGGAGGAAATAGAGGTGGTGATAGTGATCAAGAATTTCTTAATGCTGATAACCACCCCATAGAAGACAATATAAATGATGTCACACACTCATTGGATCAAGCCTATCTTGATAAGTGTGATGATATGGTGGGTGATACTCTATTGCCAGATCTAAATTTCTTAAATATAGATCATTCCAATCAACTTGCTGCGATCCCTCAACTCAGGATCGACAAGTCACACCCCACCACAAACATCATTGGAAATGTTGATACAAGGGTGAGAACAAGAGGACAAACCCATGACAAAAATGTTTGTCTATACTCTTGTTTCTTGTCCTAAATAGAGCCAAAGAAAGTTGATGAAGCTTTGAAGGATGGAAGTTGGGTTGAAGCAATGCAAGAGGAGCTGCTCCAATTCAAAAGACAAAAGGTCCTCTTCCTCAAGGGAAGATTACCATAGGAACCAAGTGCGTTTTCAGAAACAAGAAGGATGATAGAGGACTTGCCATCAAGAATAAGGCCAAACTAGTTGTTCAAGGATACACACAAGAAGAGGGAATTGACTACACAGATATCTTTGCTCCTATAGCAAGACTTGAAGCTGTTAGAATATTCCTGGCTTTTGCTTCATCCAAGGATTTCAAGGTCTACCAACTTGATGTCAAGTGTGCTTTTCTATATGGGGTTATTGATGAAGAGGTGTATGTCAAACAACCACCTGGATTTGCAAACCCAAATCATCCTGATTATGTCTGCAAGCTTGATAAAGCTCTTTATGGGCTACACCAAGCTCCAACAAAGTTGTACGAGACACTATCTCAGTATCTCTGTCAACATGGCTACAAGAGGGGTACTATAGATGGAACTCTTTTCATCAAAGGAGCAGTGAACGACTTAGTGCTGATTCAAGTATATGTAGATGACATTATCTTTGGATCAACTAATCCAAAGCTCCGCAAAGACTTTGAAAGGCTGATGAAGAATAAATTTGAAATGAGTGCCATGGGAGAACTCAATTTCTTTCTAGGAATTCAAGTGAACCAAGTTGAAAATGATATCTTCATAAGTCAGATAAAGTATGTACAAGACATCCTTACAAGATTCAATATGAGTAATTGCACGGTTACAAAGACTCCCATAGCCAGAAACCACTCCCTTGGACCTGATCTTGTGGGGGAAGTGTGTGGATGAACCTTGGAATCTCAGGTGACTACCTTGCTAAAAAGGGTCAATGATCAGCAACTTAAGATTTCTGATCTCAAGGAACAACTAGCTGGGAGACCTTTATGGAGGACTCAACCAGGAACACAAGAACCTATGGATGTGACAAACCTAAACCCTAGCTCACCTATGCAAATGGGTGATGCTATCAAAAATAAGGAGAAAGTCCAAGCAATCATAGAACCTGGGAGTTCTTCATAGAGTATGGACATTGAGGATTCACCAACCTCACTTGCAATTATCCATACTCAGCAGCCTCCTCAAGTCCATATTGATGTGGACTCACTCATTCAAAGTCCTTTTGAGGAGGGTATTCGAAGTGCTATGTCTACCCCACCCCATGATGCTGAAAATAATATAATTGGGTGGAGGTACGATGCTGACAGGAGAGCTTTGATTTTGCATAGACATCAGGGGTAGCAAGAGGTTTTCAATTTTTAGACTCTGAAGTTCTATGATAGTCTTCCTCTAGTCCACATGCCACTTGCCAATCCTAGTCAAAACAAGCAAGCTGGCAGATTGAGGATTCAAGACAGGATTGTTGAAGAGTTCAGACAAAGAAGAAGACAAAGGCTAATAGGCAATGTCATTTGTCAACTAGATGTTGAGGTGCAACCTAAGATTAGCTTCGAAGGGGAAACCTTGACTGGAGGCCCAGAGATAGACCCTGTGAACCTTGTTACAAGAACTGCTTCAACATCATCAACCCTCACTGAGGCACCAGATGGTGAAGGTGCTTCACAACCTTTTTCTGGCCAGTGCTTGACTACTGAACCAAGCAATGAAGGCCAAATCTCTCTCCATCTTGAGTCACCAAGCCCTGTGCGTGATACAGGGAAGAGGAAGATGACCTCTTAGGAGATTGAGGAGGAGGAGAGAGAGAGGAAAAGGAAGCTAAAGGGAGAGAGTTCAAGAGGGTCTCCAGGGTTCATGGAAGTTGCTATTAGGGCTGTCCCTAGGCCAAATACTCAGGATGATGAGTGAGGGCAGCCAGATTAAACTACCTAGGGACCAAGAACTACAACATAGATGAACTCATCTCTCTTCCCTTAGAGCAACTCAATGAACTGGTAGACACAGAGTTGTTAAAGGAGAGGAAGGAGGCAGAGGATGCAGAATTGCTCCTAAAAATCAAGGAAGAAAGGAGACATAAAATGCTCTACAAGCATGCTCCTATCCTCTCCCTAGTTCAGGAAAGTCCTGAGAAAGAGGTTGTGGCAATTGAACAACCTTAGGTAGACAAAGAAGCTGATAGACAAAACATGATTAGCTACCTGAGTGCTATAGGTCTCTATCAGGCATCTGCACTTCACTTCTTCCCTTATCACATGAATATGTTGAATTCGAGTATCTTAAGTAGCTGGAGCAATAAGTTATCAAAGAACGAAAGGCTGCTAAGAGAAAAATGAGAGAAGAAGCGGCACAGTCAAGAGCCATCATCAAAAAAGGGTCAAAAGAAGTTTGCGGATAGGCAGAGGATGATGAGCTTCTTGAAGCTGTACGGATTCTCCGAAAATAGGCTGGGTCCAATGTCTCTATCCACTATGGATGAGCACATTAGAGTGATCAAGCAGAAGATTAAAAAGGGAGAGCTTGTTTACTTACATTCTCCACCAAGTAAAGCTCAACCTGAAGTTAAGGTAAAGGTTGAACCCAGTGAGACAACACAACCTGAGCCTAGAACTGCATCTCAGCCAACTTCATCTTCTAATCCATAGCAGGGTCCAAATCCCTCTACTTCTGACCTTGTGAGGGAAAAGGACCCAACTTAGAAAGACACAACAAGTCAACCTGGTGCAGAAGGCCAGTCTTCTCAGTTAAAGACTTCAAAGAGAAGGAAAAGGATGGCCAGGAAGAGTGGTTCTAAGAAGAAGTCAAAGGCATCCGCCTCTACACCTCAGGATAAGTCAGAGCATACTGAGGTAGTGCAAGAAGAGGCTGCTCAACCAACTCCAACTAAAGTAGAGCCTCTTGCAACTGGAAGACCCATCTTGTCATAGACTTCTGCTACTAATATAGACAGGTAGTATGTCATCAGAGATCAAGGAGGTCAAGATGTCTATTTCTAGCAAGACATGCTTGATCATTCTCTGCATGGTCTCCATGACATGAGAAGGTATTATGAGAGTCTGAGGGATCCTGATCAGTTGATAAAGAAAGGAATGATCTTGATCCTGATAAGGGCTGTCAATATCTAAGTATACTTTTTTATTTTGGTAGCATCAGCCTAGGGGGAGTTTGTAAGGTTATACTTGAAAGGTTGATGCAACCAAAGAAACCAAAGCATTCAAGGAGGTTCTAGCTTACATGCACATTATGTAGAGTAGAAGTTACTTCGAAAGTTTTACACTTCTCATATCAAATAATTCTAAGTGTAAAATCTTTCGAAGCGAAAGACCAAATCTTCTGAAGCCATAGATGAAGTTGCAGGACCATGTGAATGATGGTCAATACAATCAGTCTCATAATAAGGAGAGGTTTAGAACCCTTAACTGATCAAATAGGGAACCAGATTTGTATAAGATGACACTAAGAACACAAGTAAGTAATTTTATAAAACTAAGTACAAGAACATAGAAGTTTGATTTTCAAGGAAGCTGTATATTGCACTCAAGTTCTATTACAAGTGTTACAAAGCATAAAAGAATTACAAGGACCTGAGATACTTTATACTACATCCTACAACCATCAATACTTAGAAATACAGTTGGAAACACTAATCTAGACAACAAAATCAATGTAGAGTCGAAAGGCAAATTGCTTTTTGACTAGTGACTATGACATGCCATAGCTCACATCCTTTTCTAATATAAAAAGGTTAAGAGGTACAATAGTAGGAAGTTACAAACACAGACCTTAATCTACAGTTTACAAAATCATAGACTTTTCACCAACTTGTATAAGTTGGTGAGTCTTCAGAGTTGCAGCAGATGGTGTGTCAGCTTTATAAAAAAGTAGATCAGAGAAAGCATGTCTTCTCTATCTTCGGAAGAAATCAGTCTTCACAGCAAATTGGCTTTGGAAGACTTTGTCTCTAAAGCTTCGAAAGACTTCATCTTTGGCTTTGAAAGATTTGGACTTTGGCTTTGGAAGATTTTACACTTAGAGTATTTTTCTGTGGAGAGAGTAAAACTTCTGAAACAACTTCCTCCTTGTAAGCTCAGTGCATGCATGCAGGAAGATCCTTGGTTGTTTTGGCTTCTTTGGTTGCATCAGCCTTATAATATTTTAATATTACCTTACAAACTCCCCCTAGGCTGATGCTACCAAAACAGAGAAGTTCTTCAGATGTTGACAGTTCTTATTAGGATCAAGACCACACCTTTCTTCATCATCTGGTTAGGATCCCTCAGACTCTCATAGTATCTTCTCATGTTATATAGATCATGTAGAGGAAGATCAAACATGTCTTGCCAGAAGTAGACATCTTGACTTCCTTGATCTCTAATGACATACCATCTATCTGGATTAGTAGCAAAAGTCCAGGACAAGATTGGTCTTCTAGTTGCAAGAGCTCTACTTGAATTGGAGTTGGTGGAGTAGCCTTTTCATGCACTATCTCAGGATGCTTTGACTCATCCTGAGGTGTAGAGGTGGATGCCTTGATCTTCTTCTTGGAAACACTTTTCCTGGCCATCCTTTTCCTCTTCTTTGAAGTCTTTAACTGAGAGGACTGGTCTTCAGTACCAGGTTGTTCTCTCATATGTTCAGAAGGAGAGAGAAGAGGACCCTACTATAGATCAGAAGATGAAGTTGGCTGAGATGCAACTCTAGGTTCAGTTTGTGTTGTCTTAAGGGGTTCAACCTTTACCTCCATTTTAGGTTGAGCTGGACTTGGTGGAGAATGCAAGTCAACAGGCTCTCCCGTCTTAATCTTCTGCTTGATCACTCTGATATGCTCACCATAATGGATAGAGACATAGGACCAAGCCTCCTTCTGGAGAATCCATACAGCTTCAAGAAGCTCATCATCCTTTGTCTGTCATCAGACTTCTTTTGGCTTTTATGGATGATGGCTCTAAACTTTGCAGCTTCTTTCCTTAGTTTTCTCTTAGCAGCTTTTCTTTCTTTGGTAGCTTGTTGTTCCTGCTACTTGAGATATTCAAATTCAACATACTCAAATGATAAAGGAAGAAGTACAGATGCCTGATAGAGTCCTGTGGTACTTAGGTAGTTGATCATGTTCAGTCTTTCAGCTTCCTTGTCTACATGAGGTTGTGTAGTTGCCATAGCCTCTTTCTCAGGACATTCATGAACTGGGGAGAGGATAGGAGCATGTTAGTAGAGCCTTTTCAGTCTCTTTTCTTCCTTGATCTTGAGGAGCAATGCTACATCCTCTGCCCCCTTCCTCTCCTTTGACAATTCATTGTTAGCCAGTTTATTCAATTCATCTAGGGGAGAGATATGAGTTCATCAATGTTGTAGTTCCTGGTCCCTAGGTAGTTTAGCTTGGCTGCCCTTAACTTATAATCTTGAGTGTTTGGCCTGGGGGCAGCCCTGATGGTAGCTTCCATGAAGCCTGGAGACCCTCTTGAACTCTCTCCCCTTAGCTTCCTCTTCCTTTCTCTCTTCTCCTCCTCGATCTCCTTAGAAGTCATCTTCCTCTTCCCTTTGTCACGCACAGGCCTTGGTGACTCATGGTGGATAGAGCTTTGGCCTTCATTGCTTCGTTCAGCAGTCAAGCTCTGGCCAGAGAGAGGTTATGAAGCACCTTCACTAGCTGGTGCCTCACTGAGGGTACTAGGTGCTGAAGAAGATCCTGTCTCAAGGTTCACAGGTTCAATTTCTGGGCCCTTAGTCAAGGCGTCCCCTTTGAAGCTAATCATACGGTCCACCTCAACATCCAGTTGACCAAAAATCTCACCTGCTAGCCTCTGTCTATATAATCTTGATCTCATCTTGAACTCTTCTAGCACCCTTTCTTGAATCCTATCTTCTAATCTTTTAGCTTGTCTGTTTTGACTTGGATTGACAAATGGAAGATCAACCAGATGGATGCACTCATAGAAACTCAGATTTGAAAAGTTGAAAATTTCCTAGTGACCCTGAGCTCTAGAGATGACAAGAGCTCTTCTTTCTGTGTCGTACCTCCATCCCAATATTGGGTTCTCAGAGTGATGAGATGGGGTAGACATGGCTCTAGGGAGGTTGTTGAGTATTGACCATTTCAAGTGAGGGTGGTGAGTCCTCAAGGTCCATACTCTGTGAAGATCTTCCAGGTTCTGTGACTATTCGGATTTTCTCCCTCTTTTTGGTAGTATCACTTTCTTGCATAAGTGAGCTAGGGGTTGAGTCTGCCACATTCATAGGTTCTTATGGACCTGGTTGAGTTCTCCTAAGTGGTCTCTCAGCTAACTTGCCCTTGAGATCGGTGATCTCAAGTTCTTGGTCATTGACCATCCTTTGTAAGATAGTCACCTAAGATTCCAGGTGACTTATCTTAGAGACTAAATAGGTGCACGTTTTAGTTAGTTTGTGCACCTTTAGTTTCAGACACCCCTCATCTTCATCAGAAGAATCATGGGGGGATGAGAGAATAGGACCAAGTCTTCTTTCTCATCACCAGCATTTTGTTCTTGGCAGCTGGATTTCCCCTGCATCATGACAACTTCAAGAAAAGTGTCAAGAGGTTGTGTTGCCATGGTTGAGGTCAGAATGATGTAATCACTTGCTAAAGTGAGAGCCTCTTCCATATGTATCTCCTAAACAGGTTCAAGGAGATCCACCTTAGTAGTGCGTGGAAGATATGGGCTAGACATAGGTGAGACAGGAGTACTTATCTCCTTGAGTAGGGGTGAAGAAGAGAGACTCATGGTACTCACTAAAGCCCATTTCTTTATCATCATAGAATTCAAGGCTGGGAATTCATTGGTTTAGATCAAGCGGCTGGAGGAAGGTTATTTATTAGAATGTTAAGACTTTGAGTGAACGCTTAAGGCTGTGTGGGTTGTGGGCTCATCAGGATGAGCATGAGGAACCTCATCACTAATCATTTGAGAGATAGGAGTGGTTTGCTCCTCATGGGAAGTAAGAGCTCAAGTTTCCACTTCCTCTTGCATGGGTGAGGATATAGTAGGGGTTCGTTTGGTTTTTATCTAGTAGGTGATGGTTGTTGTAGGCTGTATTTATGGTTGGGAAGTAGAAGGTATGGGTTCAACACTAGCTGGTGCTGCTAGGTTGTCACCTTGAGCGATGAGCTCTAACATTTTTTGGACTAGGGCTGTTTCTACCCCTGAGAAGCCAACAATTGGCTTTCTTATGGTCTTGAAGATGCCAGGCTTCATCTGTCCTAGTTTTAGAATATTAACTGTTCCTTTCAACTGTGAGCCCAGTTCATAGTTGAGAATGTGCTGGACATATCTAGGAAACATGTAATACTCTAAGGAGTCTAAGTTTTCAAGTAAATTGGTATAGACAAATTACGAATACCTAAACTTGACCCCCTGAACCATCCCATGGACTATAAAGGAAAGGTCTTCTGGAATCTGGTCCTAACCTCCATCCTTGTTGGATAAGCTGTGTTTGATGACATGGAGGAGGTATTTCCATTGAGAGGAGACCTTCCCCTTTCTGAAGTTCCTGACTGAGAAGTCACCTTCATAGCCCATCTACTCAAAGAAGTGCTTAACAGCAGCTTTAAGAAAAGACAAATCACCTTCTACATCATCTAGCTGAAGATGAGTATTTATGGAGGCTAGAGTGATGAAGATTGTCCTCCCCTGCATTGTGGCAGACAATGCCTTCTCCCCATTCATGGTGACCTCTTAGTAGGTCCTCCAGAATTCCAACAACTAATCCTCATAGAGTGAAGGATCAATGGTAAGGGAGGTGAAGTAGTTTGTCAAAGAAAGGTAATGGCAAACCTCTGAGAAGCTAGGATCTTTCTCAGAGTCTAACAGAGCAACCTGATTATGTTGCCTGTGAAGATGCATGGAAAAATCGGGTTGGTTTCTGTGGTCAGGGTTGACCATTTGAGGTATGCTGAATCAATATTTCAGATTCAATGAGCCTGGATCTTAGGATTCATCATGTTTAGATCTGTAATTCAAAATTAAGATGGGTGGATATTGTATAATAGGTGTATGTGTGTGACTCGCAGAGAAGCAGATGATAATAAGTAGATGATTTCATTGATGTTGATGAACAAGTTACAATGAAAAATCAAATACAAAGACGGATGAAGATCAAACCCACCCAAAGGAGAGGATTTCTCCTTGGGTGGTGATTCACACCATCAAAAACACACACACAAGAATGACACAAAAACCACACTTGCAAAAATGCACTAGTGGGTCTATTTATACTATTGATACATCAAGACCTAATTTTGATTTTTCTTTTTGTCTTGATGTTGACTTTGTCTTGTTGACTTTGTTTTCTTCTGTTATCAACTTGGTCTCTAAACTCGTACAATGAGATATTCAGTCGGCTGTGATTATCATTTGGTAAGCTTCAGTTTATTCAATTGTTGAACCCAACAATACTCCCCCTAAACTGATGCTTGCTAAACTCTAACTTTGAAGATCTTCTCTGTCACATGTCTTCTTGATCAACTAATGTTCTGACACAGTTCACTGTAGTTCTCCCCCTTAGATTAAGCTTCTCCTAATATATTTCTGACAAGGGATAGAATCTCTTTGAGAATACTTAGAGCATTCAATATGGGTCGTATCACTTTTGGATTACCGTTCATATCACACTCAAAGGATTTGAATGCATTAGGCATATGAAGAGGCTTTGAACTTCAATAAATAGCATCAGGAACATAAATCAATCTTGTAAACACATCCACTCTTTGAATCTCTGAAATAACTTGATAATTTCATTCTTTAGTTGACTGTCATTTCCCTTAATTAAAGTCTGTCTAACTGTTCCGCTCAGTAGATAGACACGGGTGCAAAACGTCATCACAGAAGATGAATCCAAGTACTTTAGAAGGAGTATCTGATAGTTGTACAAATCCCTGAATAAATCAATGATTATGTGCGCAAAGTTGATTTTTCTTAATGTATAAAATGGATGTGCCAATTGGTTGCAATTGTCCGCATTTATGATAATATGTTTTTCTTTTGTTGTTATCATCTATTCATCATCTGTTCATCATCTTGTTGTTGGATGAATTGCATTTGAAGTTAACTTATCCGCATTTGGTGAATAACACATCAGCATTTTTTCACTAAAGCAACCGCATTTGTTATACATGTAATTAATGAACCTGCATTAGTTTACATACCATCCGCATTTGTATGGTTCTATCCGCATTTGTTTGGATACCATCCGCAGTTGTATGATTTCCATCGGCATTTGTTTTGTTATTGTACATATGCAGCCGCTTTTGTTTTATGCTTCATCCGCATTTCCATGTTGCATAGCCTTATTTTTTGGACACATCCGCATTGGATAATTGCTTATGCGCCTTAGTGTTTGCAACTGACTTTCGCATTTTTATGTAATGCATCCGCATTTGTCATGATGCTCAACCGCATTTATATGTTGAGCAAATCATGCATCCGTATTTGTTTATTGCTTGGCATCCGCATTTGTTCATATGCGTCCGCATTTGTTCATATGCGTCCGCATTTGTTCAAGTTCGTCTGCATTTGTTCAAGTGCATCCGCATTAACCACTTGAAAACATGCGAATATGGTTTTCATTAATAATTTCTGATATGCTTGAAACCCATCAGATTTTGTTGATGATTTTGATGAACAACAACATTGTCTTCCTTTTCTTTTCATGATTTTCTTCATTGTTGATGATAATCGTGATCAATTGCATCGAATTTTGAAGAAATAATCATCAACATGATTAACAGTCTTCAAATCATACCAATTTGAACAGACTTGATTGTTTTCTTTTTGTAATTTATGATGAACAGATGGGGTTTCGATGAACAGCGACCTTTTTCTTCATTTTTTTTTGTTTCTTAGTTCTTGACATCGTTAAAGATGAAATCAGATCTGAAAAATAGATGAATCTAGCAACCAACAGCTCTGATACCATTTTGTTGAATTAATATTTCAGATTCAATGAGCCTGAATCTTAGGATTCATCATGTTCAGATCTATAAATCAAAATTAAGATGGGTGGGTGTGTGTGAAATGCAGAACACAAGAAGCAGATGATAATAAGTAGATGATTTCATTGATGTTGATGAACAAGTTACAATGAAAAATCAAATACAAAGATGGATGAAGATCAAACCCACCCAAAGGAGAGGATTTCTTCTTGGGTGGTGATTCATACCATCAAAAACACACACACAAGAACTACACAAAAACCACACTTGCAAAAATGCACTAGTGGGTCTATTGTTACTATTAATACATCAAGACCTGATTTTGATTTTTTTTGTCTTGATGTTAACTTTGTCTTGTTGACTTTGTCTTCTTCTGTTTATCAACTTGGTCTCTGAACTCGTACAATGAGATCTTTAGTTGGCTGTTATTATCATTTGGTAAGCTTTAGTTTGTTCAATTGTTGAACCCAACAAGGTAGCTTTACGTTGAAGGAAGATAATAACGAAGGCGGTTTGTGGGTGATATTAGGTTAGAGAAAAATGCAGATGAAAAGGATAGTGAGAAGAGGGGGAATAGTTGCTAAAATATATATGAAATGGATTTGAGACAAGGTTAAAGCAAAAGAATAAACTTTGAAATCCAAATCGGTACCTCTGGTGCCCCACCTCTGGAAGTTTTAAGAAAATGCTTTCGAAACCAATTTGGCTTCTTCCAATGCTTAAGAATTTTTCTTCCGACACATATTTGGTTTCGGAAGATATTAAGACTTGGGAGTTTTATTCTAAAGAGAATAAATCTTCCGAGACTTAATTGTTTTTGGAAGAAAATTGTCCTTCAAATGCATGTAAGTACTTAGAAGCATATTTAACCTTCGGATGATATTCTCAGAATTTCTGCCAAAGGTAAATTTCTTATAAGTAGTTATTTGATTTGAAGGTATAATTTTCTTCCGAAGGCAAATTGAAATCTTTCGAAAGAAAATATGTTTGGAAAAATTTTCAAAAATCTAAGGAATATCATTTTAAAGATTTTCTTCCAAAGTAAACTAGGCTTATGAAGGTGATAAAATAGGCATCTTTGGACACATAGGTTTTAGAAATAAATTTGATTTAAGTTTTTAAGAAAAACTACTCAAAGTTAATCATCCCAATAGCTTATACAAGATATATGAATCTCTGTTCATCAAAACTTTTAGTGAAAAGATCATCATATTGTTCATTTGTGTTAACTTTGACTAGTATGATTAATACATTTTCAAAGTTATCTCTAATCAAATGATACCTGATGTTGATGTGTTTTGTCCTTAAGTACTGCACAGGATTCTCAGTAATAAAGATAGCATTGTTGTTGTCTATATGGATAAGAGTCTCTTTGAAGTGGAATCCATAGTCCAGCATCCGATTTTGAATCCAAAGCACTTGAGCACATCATTTTGCAGTAGCAATGTATTCAGCTTCAGCATTTGATGCAGACACACGAGATTGTTTCTTATATTTCCATGAGACAATCCTTCCACCATGGAATTGACATCCCCCAGATGTAGACTTTGTAGTCATGTTGCAACCACCATAGTCATTTTCTATATAAGCATATAGATTGAAGTCAGAAATCTTTGGATACCAAAAGCCAAGCATGGGCGCACCTTTGAGATATCCAAGAATCCTCTTGACAGCAACCAGGTGTGACATCTTGGGATTGGCTTGATATCTAGCACAAATGCATGTGGCAAACATGATATCAGGCCTGCTAGCTGTGAGATACATAAGAGACCCAATCATAGCTCTGTACAGATGTTTATCCATACACTCCCCCTCAAGATCAGGTCCAAGGGAATGGTTTCTGGCTATGGGTGTCTTAACAACCTTACAATCAGTCATGTTGAATCTTGTAAGTATGTCTTGTACATACTTTGACTTACTTATAAAGATGCCATTGTCACCTTGCTTCACTTGAATTCCCAGAAAGAAATTAAGTTCCCCAATGGCACTCATTGCAAATCTATTCTTCATCAGCCTCTCAAAGTGTTTGTAGAGCTTTGGATTAGTTGACCTGAAGATAATGTCATCCACATATACTTGAACCAACATTAAGTCATTCCATGTTCCTTTGATGAAGAGAGTTCCTTCTATAGTATCCCTCTTATAGCCATGTTGACAGAGATACTGAGATAGTGTCTCATACCACTTTCTTGGAGCTTGGTACATCCCATAAAGTGATTTATCAAGCTTGCAGACATAATCAGGATGATCTAGGTCTGCAAAGCTAGGTGGTTGTTTGACATACACCTTTTCGTCAACCACCCCATATAGAAAAGCACACTTGACATCAAGTTGGTAGACCTTGAAATCCTTGGATGTAGCAAAAGCTAGGAATATTCTTATAGCTTCAAGTCTTGCCACAGGAGGAAAAACATCTATGTAGTCAATTCCCTCTTCTTGTGTGTATCCTCGAACAACTAGTCTGGCCTTGTTCTTGATGACAAGTCCTCTATCATCCTTCTTGTTTCTAAAAACCCACTTGGTTCTATGGTAGTCTTCCCATGAGGAAGAGGACATAGGTTCCAAACCTTTTGTCTTTTGAATTGAAGCAGCTCTTCTTGCATTGCTTTAACCAAACTTCCATCCTTCAAAGCCTCATTAACTTTCCTTGGCTCTATCTGAGACAAGAAGCAAGAGTATAGACAAAAAATTTTGTCATGGGTTTGTCCTTTTGTTCTCACCCTTGTATCAACATATCTAATGATTTTTTGGTAGGATATGACTTGTGGATCCTGAGTTGAGGGATTGCAAGTTGGTTGGAAAGATCTAAATTAGAGAAGTTTAGATATGGCAGTGATGTATCACCCACCATATCAGCACACTTATCAAGAGAGACTTGATCTAATGAGTGTGTGACATCATTTATGTTGCCTTCTATGGAGTGGTTATCAGCATCAAGAAATTTTTGATCACTGTCACCACCTCCATTTCTACCTACATTTGAAGCTCCTTCACCTGATTTTTGAACCTCTGAGCTATAATTTGTAGGCATCTCAGATGTATCAGCTGAATTTGTTATTTTTGTACTGATAGGATCTTCACTTGCAGGGTTAGTTACCACTGGAGCTGAAGTAGTATTCTTGCTTAGTCTTCTCAGCTCAAATATTGGGTCAAGATCTCCTATTGATAAGTTACCTGTAGATCCTGAAACATTCCCACAAGACTTGTTAAAACAGTTGGTCACTAAATCAAGATCAAATAGCCAATCTAGACTAGAACCTTTCACACTGGGAGTGTGCTCATTGAAGGTCACATTGGCTGACTCCTCAACTACTCTAGATTGGGAAGAGTATCCAATAAAGTGTCCATCATCTGATTTTTCAGTAAAGTTGGCTACCTAATTTTTGGTATTCAAGACGGCGTAAGAACATCCAAATGACCTGAGGAAACCAATGAATGGTCTCCTTTTGTGCCATAGCTCATAAGGAGTCTTACAATGAGTCTTAACTACCAAAACTCTGTTCTGCACATAGCAAGCTGTGTTGACTGCCTCTTCCCAGAAGGTGATGGGCAATTTAGAGTTAGACAATATGGTTCTTGTAGCTTTAATAAGTGTCATGTTTCTCCTCTCAGCAACACCATTGTGCTGAGGAGTCCTGGGAGTACTATATTGTCTTGTAATACCCTTTTCATCACAAAATGAATCAAGGATTTGTTTTTTAAATTCTGTTCCTTGATCACATCTTATGGTTTTAACCTTGTGACCAGATTGATTCTTAATTTTCAGAATGAAGTTCTTCAAGATCTTAGGAGTTTCATCCATAGTTCTAAGAAAAAAGACCCAACTGAATCTTGTGAAATCATTTGTGATTACCAAACAATATGAGGTCCTTCCTAAACTCATTACACTAGTGGGGTCAAAGATATCCATATGTTATAAGTGTAGGGGAGTAGTGATAGAGTTCCATTCCTTTGGATTGTGAGACACTTTGTGTTGCTTCCCTTTCAGGCATGCAACACAGTGGTCATCACTAGTAAACTCTTTCTTTGGCATTCCAGTTGCCAAATCCTTCTTAATTAATTTATTAATATTTTTAAAGTTTACATGGCATATTCGTTTATGCTAGAGGAAAGACTTATCACTATTTGCTTTAGATGGAAAGCAAGAAACTTCTCCTGAGGGAGATGTTTCTTGCAAGTCCGTCTTGTATATGTTCTCTTTCCTGGGGGCTCTAAGCATGATATGCTCTTAAGGAATGATCACCCCGGGCTTGAGAACAATGCACTCATGCTCATTAAAGAGCATGTTGTGTCTCTGATCATAAAATTGGGATACACTCAGTAGATTGTACCTAAGCTCCTTGACAAAATTTACCTTTTCAATTATGAGCTTACCATTTGTGACCATGCCCCTTCGTGTAATGTAACCTCCAGCATCTCCTCCAAAAGCAACTGGTCATCCATCAATTTTCTCAAAATTTTGAAGCAGAGAACCATTACCAGTCATGTGCCTGGAACAGCCACTATCAATGATCCATACATTTCCTTTGGTCTTTAGTTGTTCCTGCATAAAAAGAAGTGGTTAGTTACATTTAGAAACCCAAGCCTCATTGGTATTGGGCTTTTCAAAGTGATCTAAAGACAATGTAACAGTAACTGATCCTATGTTCAAGCTTTGAGGATCATTAGCTGTTGTTGATGGAGAGCTTTCAGTCACCAGGTCTTTCTTCATCTTCCACACCATTTTTGAAAGATTGGACTTGACTTTCAACACCTCAGAAGTTTTAACAACTTCTGAAGTTTTGGAGACTGGTCCTTCGGAAGATCTTGCTTTCACTGCAAAAGGCTTTGGTACTTCGGAAGCATTTCTTTCTTCCGAGACCAATTTTTCTTCTGAAGGCAGGTTTTCACTTGTCTTCTTTTTCACCTTGGAGCTTCTGAAGGAAAAAGATTTTCCTTCTGAAGCTAGCTTTTCCTTCTTTTTCTCAGAAGTTTTCTCTTTGATCATATGGATAGTACTTTTAGGATTGTAGATGCAATCCTTAGCAAGATGAGAAGTACTACCACACATGATGCAGGCCATTAGCTTTCTTCTGAGAGTCTTCTTTTGAGAGGAAGACTGAACTTGATCACTTTCCACCTCCATCTTCATCATCACAGATGATGCAACAAGCTTCTTAGGGAGAGGCCTGCTTTTGGAACTGGATGGTTCAGGCTATGTAGCAGTGGTACATAGCTGATCAGTCTTCTTCTCTTTGATGGAATGATTTGGACCTGAACTAGAACTCCTGGTATTAGAGTTCATAGTTGAGTCTTTAGCCTTCACCACTTCAAATCCTACAGAGATAAACACTTGTTTCTGCTTAGAGTTGAAAGTGGCCTTAATTTCTTGAGCCTTCTTTGACTTTATCTTGGCTCTCCTGATCAAGTTCTTCCTTTAAGACTTGGTCATCCCAGCTTCTTCTCTTTCCTCAGGACAATAGTGACCCTTCTTAGGATGGTCTTCTTTACTCTTCTCAGACATATCCTGCACTATCTCCTCCTTATCCTCTTCAACAATGGGGTCTATGAGAGGAAGCTTATCTTCACAAGTTCCACACCTGGAAGATCCTATAGATAATAGAGTGTATAGATGAGCTATCTCAGTAGATCCCAGTCCCTGCTTATTTCGATAACAAACTGTGCATGCAGGGATGAGGGTATCATGTTCTTGAAGGTCTCTTCTTCAAGAACAAGCTTTTCTACCCTGGCTTTGCTGATCACAAGCTCAGCCTGGCATTTAGTTAACTTAGTGATGAGATCTTTTATTTGAGTCTTGTAGTTGGTGTGTTCATGCTTTAGAGTTGAAATGGTTTTCTCTATTTAAGTTTGTAATCATTTTTAGCTCTTTTAAAATTAGCTTTTAAGATGTTTAAGGACTCAAGATCAGATCTCATCTCTAAGTTAAAGGACCTATATTTATTGACTTTAGCAATACATTCAGGTGTACAGAGATGTTCCAATACCTTGGCTTCATCATGATCTACCAACAGTGCTTGGTTTGGAGATGCATCCTCCACCTGAAAGCTCTAGTCAAAGCCTCCTTCTTTAACACAACTGCAGCTTACTGCTTGGGCTTCTCATTCTGGTAAGCTCCTTCAGTGTAGTTTGGCCTGGTTTGTGCTTGGCCACTATTTCTCTTTGATGTTTGCACTCTCTAGCAAAGTGTCCTATTTGGTTATAGTTGTAACACTTCACCTTACTTTTGTCCAGCCCAAACTTTCCACTAAATATATATTGCTAGGAAACTTCCTCCCTGTCCTCTTGTAGAACTTCTTAGCTCTGTGAGTAAGAAGAGCCATCTGCTGGACTATTTCCATATACTCCAGATCATCTCAATGGATACAGTCCAGATCTTCAAGGGTGAAGAGAAAGTTGCCTGTGCTTTCATCAGAAGACACAAAGGCTTGTGAAGAGCTTATCTCTTGGAATAGGCTTCCATGGATGAAGCTCTTTCTTGGTGTCTCCAGGAAGGTGATGAAAGGACCCTTCTGTGAGTTATCAGGGTAGCAGATGAGATGATGTTGTGGTTCTCTGCAATCCATTTCAACCATATGAAGGGCTGAACTCTATTGGAAGCTGGAGTTACTAGATGAATTTTGCATATTCATCTCCATCTGGTAGCCACCGAGGATACCATTCAACTCAATAAGAGTAAGGGTCTTGAGGTTCTCAGTCCTCTTAATAACCACAGAATAGTGTATGCATGTTCTGGGAAGAGAGGACATGAATTTCCTCATAATATCCATGTTCTCAAGAGTTACTCTAACATCCACTAGAGTATCCACAATCTCAGCATACCTGAAGTACTATTGAGTCATGGTTTCACCTGTCTTGAAGGTGAAGTTCTCAAACTGCTGCTTCAAAAGATCCTTCTTATTCTCTTTAGCTTCATTTGACCCCTCATACATCACCTTCAGTGCATCCCATAGTTGCTTGGTAGTCTTGCACTTCTTGAAGCCTCTGTAGATAGAGTTTGGAAGTGCAGTTTGGATGGCGGTCATGGCCTTCTGATCAATATCAATCTTCTCCCAGTCTTCATCAGAATAATCAGCCATTTTCTTTGGTATCATACCACTACTAGCAGCGGCTGAAAGGGTGGATGTTACATGAGGTCCAAAGACAACTGATCCCCACATCCTAGAGTCTTGAGACTTGATGAAGCCTTCCATTCTTTGGAACCAAGTGTCAAAGTCTTTAGGAGTGTTTAGTGGAGACTTAGTCATAGTACCAGTTTCCATGTCAGCCTTGGAGATAGCTGCCATTTGAGATGTTAAGTATTTTGTGAAACTGAATGGATTAAAGATGGTGAGATCACACAATCAAGAGTCTAAAATGTTCTAATACCAATTGCAAGACCGTGTGAAGGGTGGGCAATACAATCAGTCTCACAATGAGGAGAGATGTAGATCACTTAACAGATCAAATGGGGAACCGGGTTTGTATAAGAAGACACTAAGAGCACAAGTAAGTAATGAGACAGAACTAAGAACAAACAAATAGAAGTATGGTTTTCATGGATGCTGTATATTTATCTCAAGTTCTATTACAAGTGTTACAAAGCATAAAAGAATTACAAGGACCTGAGATACTTTATACTACATCCTACAACCATCAATACTTGGAAAGACAGTTGGAAACACTGATCTAGACAAGATGATCAATGTCGAGTCAAAAGGCAGATTGCCTTTTGACTAGTGACTATGACATGCCATAGCTCACATCCTTTTCTAATACAAAAAGGTCAACAGGTATAATAGTAGGAAGTTACAGACAAAGACCTTAATCTACAGTTTACAAAATCATAGACTTTTCACTAACTTGTATAAGTTGGTGAGTCTTCAGACTTGCATCGGATGGTGTGTCAGCTTTATGAAAAAGTATATCAGAGAAAGCACGTCTTTTCTGTCTTCAGATGAAATCAGCCTTCACAGCAAATTGGCTTCGGAAGACTTTGTCTCTGAAGCTTCGAAAGACTTCATCTTTGGCTTCGAAAGATTTGGACTTTGGCTTTGGAAGATTTTATACTTAGAGTATTTTTCTATGGAGAGTGTAAAACTTCCGAAGCAACTTCTACCTTGTACGCTCAGTGCATGCATGCAGGAAGATCCTTGGTTGTTTTGGCTTCTTTGGTTGCATCAGCCTTATAATCTTCTAATATTACCTTACAAAAGTCTTCCAAAACATCAAAGACAAAGTCTTCCAAAGCCAATAAAGTGAAAACTGATTTCTTCGGAAGACAAAGAGGACATGCTTTCTCTGATCTACTTTTGCATAAAGCTAACCAACTTTTTGCTGCAACTCTGAAGACTCACCAACTTGCATGAGTTGGTTCAAACGTCCATGATTTTGTAAGTGTAGATTATGGTTTAGTGTTTGTAACTTTCTACTTTTTACCTTTTATCCTTTTTGTAATATATTAGGATGTGAGCTATGGTATATCATAGTCACTAGTCAAAAGGCAATCTGCCTTTTGACTTTGCCTTGATATTGTTATCTAGATTAGTGTTTCCAGCTAGCCTTCAAAGTATGGCCGGCTGTAGGATGTAGTATAAAGTATCTTAGGTTCTTGTATTTCTTTTATGCTTTGTAACACTTGTAAAAGAACTTGAGAGCAATATACGCCATTCTTGAAAACCATACTTATCTTGTTCTTGTTCATAGTTCTATCTCATTACTTACTAGTGTTCTAAATATCATTCATAAAAACCTGGTTCCATATTTGATTTGTTAAGTGTTCTAACACTCTCCTCATTGTGAGACTGATTGTACTGACCATCTCTTAATCGGTCCTGAAGAGTTGTTATGGGATGATTTAATGTTGTAAACCTTCATGTTAATGTATAGTATTATGTTATTATTAGTGTTTTATTGATAGTTGTTAGTTTAAACTTTTCTATTATGTTGATGTGATGGAAATTTTCATAATGGGGTTAAACTTTTTATTAATTACATTCACGTGACAAGAATTTCATTGCTAAACGTAAGGTTTTAAAACCTTAGTTAGAAGTGTTAATGAATTATTAAAAAAGTTTTGAGATTAACTACATAATCTTTTATTTATTAACCAAGAAATTACAAAAACCATTCTTAATCAAGATTTACAAACCAAACCACATGGGTTCAAATTGAAAAACTTCCTGATTGAGACTGAACATGGCCCCGTGCCCCACTAGGCATACCCTTGTGTTCCCTAATTTTTTCTCATGGATTTAATTTTTAACTGTTTCATGCAATTTCTACCAAGCATGAGGACATGCCTGATCAACCACGCCCCGTTGCCCAACTTCTCCAATCCTAAAATCATTCTCGAAATTTATTTTGTGGATTAACTTGTTATTTGGGATTTTAGGAGCATGGCATACACTTATCATATGTTTAATCGAAACTAGGAAGGATGGTGTCTTGAACAATTACATAATCTTCTCTAATGAGTAGATAGATTTCTCCAATGAGTAGATAGATCATACATTCGTGCCGATATAAACACTGTAAATTCAGTAGGTCAACTTGGAAAATATAATGAGCTAGTAAATACTCAATGGAAATGGGTGTTCTTGCAAGACGGACAATTTGTTTATGAATTCACTCTAGCGTTTCTAATCTCATTTCAGTTTAACATGAGCCAAACTGACCCTTGGGATTATAAGGTGGTTTCATTAAGGTCAGGTAGGTGGTGGCATAAACATCCGTAGGGAATCAACACTAAAGAAGAAGCAGAGGAGGAAGCAGTATCTAAAACGTTGGCATACCACACGTTTCCAAATGAGGAATCCAAAACACTAGAAAGTGGTGCAATGCATAGGGAATCGTAGGTAGAAATCAAAATGGGAAATTTCAATTCAAGCAGTAACAAAAGCAACAAACTCCATGACCCACTTCTTCAATACATCCACCGTCTCCCCAGTCACTCGGTCACTTCCCGTTGTTAAAACGAGGGTGTCGTAAACCTAAGGGAATTTTTTATTCTGTATTGTTAAAAATGTTGTTGCTTATCGTTTTTGTAATTTATTTGATAAATATGTTATTGTAGGTGTTTCGACCCCATTATTTGGGTGAAGTTGGATTGTAAATTTGTATGAGATTTATGCATGCGATACGAACAAAACTAAGGGAGTATCACAATGATTGTTAGATTTAAACATCAATATTAGCATGCATATGGTCACACATCGGCCAAACGGACAACTGTGCTTTATGGGCTCAAAGGGATAATTTGGGAGCCGACTAATCCAAACAAATTATCATGGACCTTGACATGGCTTCACAACAAGAAGAAGCTGGAGCTTCAAACTCGCGCATCAATGAATTCTCGTCCATGTTAGATATATATGAAGCACTCCAGAACACCAGTAGCTACATCCATAAATATTTCAAATTATTCATAGAAAATTATGAATCGGGTCGACCATCTGACAGCCATACTTGATAAGCTGGACAATGATGTCACCAACATCAGAAGTAGGATGTACCAAGAGTGAGGGACATCCTGTCTAAAAGCCCTTGAAAACCATATCGATTTTGGGGCTTGAGACACAGTTGTTTTGTGTCATTCTATCTTTACATTTCATGTTATTTTATTTTGTGTTGTGTGTTTAGGATTTTAATTTTATGTTTTTAATAATTGGTAATGTTTCAAGTGATCCCGATGTTTCTTTTGAACTCAAGGTGCTGGTGGGAAATGAGCACACGCGTTCAGCTCGTCACTGTCAAGGGATTTTTCATTTTCCATTTCACTATTTAATATTTATTGTTAATCACATTAAGAAAAATATGAGTTTTAAGTGTGGTGAACGATGTACATGCTTGACACTTTGTTAATATCTGTCCTAAATTAAGAGTTTATAAAAATCACTTGCATTTTAATTTTTGTGGCAAAAACACTAAAAACCTTAAAGTATTTTTTATAAAACAAATTATAAATATACGTTTTTGGAAAATAAATAAGCAAATAAAGCAAAACCCAAATAAACTTGAAAATGTCTTTTGTGATATACTAAAAAGTAAAACGAATTGGTGAAAATATACAAACATGTAAAATGAAATAGTTTTACCAAATCCATCTATTGTGTGAGCTTAGTTTTTAGCTTTTGAGTAGGTTTGTATTTATGCATTTTTGTTTTGATTATGTATGATACGTATGAATTAAAACTTATTTTGGTATGCATTTCAAGATCTTAATAGTATGTCATGCGTAGAAAAGATTTAGGCATTAGGAAAGTTTAATTATTTAAGCTTTAACCATATTTTGATTATCCTCACCTGAATATTACCCCTAGTTAGCTTTAGCCAAAAAGCCTCGAGAAAACACTTTTTCTGTTAAAGACACGTTTTTGGCTTATTTATAAAACAATGAAGAAAAAATTGGTCGTTTACTAGTCAGACGTAAAAGGTTAGATGCTTTATTTTTATAATTTGCATTGTTTTCCTTCACCATGCTAAACCAGGACTTCTCCTAAAATTCCGAAAAAACATTTTCACACACTTGTTGTTGGAAGAAAGAAATGGCAAAAAAGAAGAAAGTTCCGCCATTTTGTGAAACTTCAAAAAGTGCCATAAAGAGACGGGCGAAGTGATACGAAAGCTGCTCAAATTGTGGGAATTGGTCCCACGAAGGTCAATGCAACAAGAACCAAATCAAATCTCAATACAAATAAATGAAACTTTTCTAATTAGGTGCTATTAAGCTTCAAGTAGAACGACCCTTATGAAATGGTAGTTACTTGTATCTTTTGAGTGAAGGAGAAGTTGAAGTTTTTGAAAATGCAATACGGTCTTGACAATCTTACCTTAAAAGGGCCCTTGAGTTACTATATCCCTTATAGCTTGGAGCTTTCCTTGTGGTATATGTCATTAAATAAGTCAAGACTGTCATCATTAACATTTAGCCACTTTTCCCAAATAATACATACACGAGCCTGAGGCAAGTTTCAACTCATCAAAAACATAATTATTTATACAAGTAAATTCCTAAATAGGTAGAGATTTGATCCCTTATAAAGCATATGATTTCACACGTATTTGTACTAAGCAATTGAGCATTTGCAAAACTTAATGATTTATTCACAAAATCGGTTTCATACTAAACTCATGGCTAATGAACTAGAAATGGTTATTAGAAATCATATCACCGTAACTTTCTGATAATTTATAGGTTTCTTTTTATTAGTTTGAGAAATCTACAGTAAATGTTATGGTTTTTCTAAAAATTAATGGTATGTTAAAAAGAACTTGATCTTTTCTCTTTCTAACATTAGGTTATGTTTTCAAAAATCATATGTTAAAGGATGCACAAACATTACCTACATTACTAAGAGCCCGGTGGTTATGTTGTAAGTGACTCGACGCAACTTTTCTCGATAACTCCATGCTAGCTCGCGTTTATAAACATTAACATAACTAGTTTAATCTATATCATTAACCGCACCATGTAATTCGTCACAGTTACTTAAATGAAATCTAAATTAGGATGGTAGTCTTAATATCCTGAGTTATCCGCAAAAGTCTCATTTTTTATTAATTGTTTACTTATGAGCTTCATCATTACTAGATCTCATAAATTCCCATACGAAGGAACTCATATTCATTCCATGAAGTACTGAATTTCCTTAGGCTTAGCTTTAAGTTGTTTCTCCATGCCCACATGGACTCAGCTTTCAGGTACTCCTCCTTTAGTGCTTCGAGTTAGGCATTATGGATTTGATCAGGTAGTCTGGAGTGAGTAGTAAGCTACAACTCATTTACCTTAGTGGTTTCCTTCCAACTTAGGACATCAGTTACCATACTAGCTTTATCCCTTGATACTTGATCACACAGTCATAGTCATTTCATAATTCAACCCAATGACATTATCGCATGTTCAAATCTTTCCGCTCAAAGATATTCTAAAACTCTTATGATCGTTATAAATGGTGAACTTGATACTATAAAAGTAATGTCTTGCACGCAAACACCACAGCTTCCAACTCTATTTCATGAGACATGTAGTTCTCGTGAATCTACAATGAACGAGAAGCATATATGCGATGACTTTCTAGCGTTGCATCAAATCCAACCGAGCCCTTGGATAGAGGCATCACAATACACTACGAAGTCATTTCTTCTTTCTAATAGAGATAGTATTGGTACTATATAGAGTTTTTATTTCAATATATAGAAAGCGGTTTTATGTTTGTCACCCTAATCGTATGGTGTGCCCTTTTGCGTTAATGTTTTGTGAGGTTATATTTGAAAACCATTCAATGAAGCACCGATAATAGCTAGCCAATCCTAGAAATTATCGCACTTTAGTTGGATTCTTCAGTGCTACATAGTTCTTGAAGGCTTCTACTTTGATGAGGCCGACATGTATTCCCTCCTCATTGACTACATGCCCCATATATTAGACTTCATGAATCCAGAAGTCATACTTTGTAAACTTAGTATACAGTTTCTCTTACTTCAGTATTTTACAATAAGTCTGAGATGCTCTTCATGTTCCTCTTTATTCTTAGAATAGATAAGAATATCATGAATGAAGACAATGACAAACTTGTCCAAGACCGGTTTACACACCCGGTTAATGAGATCCGTTAAAACCACGGGTGTATCAATCAACCCGAATGGCATAACCAGAAACTCATAGCGGCCATAGAGAATCCAGAATGTTGTCTTGGATATGTCCTATTAGACTATCAAGTGATAATATCCTAATCTCTTATCTATGCTAGAATAAAACACTCCTCCCCTAAAGCTGGTCAAACAAATCCTTGATGCGGGGAAGTGGATAAGGGTTCTTGACTGTAACTTTACTTAGCTCATGATAGTCAATGCACATGAGAAGAGTCCCATCCTCTTTTGACTAACAAGACAAGGGTTCCCCATAATGTTGAGCTAGGCCTAATGAACCCTTTATCCAATAGATCTTGCAGTTACGTAAACAATTCTTGTAGTTTATTTGGAGCTAATCTATATGGTGCTTCAGTGAAAGGTGTTGCTCCAAGTGACTGGGTGATTTATGTGAAGAGGATTGAATATACTGATTGATTGTATTAAGTAATTGTAGCGAAAAGACAATCATCAATGAACAAACACAATGAAAATAATATAATACTCATAATTCTTTGTATATTGATATGCTTTTAATTAAAAATACAAAGGATCGGGTGTAAGGTACAAGGTTAGAAAAAGTGAATGCGAACTTTCTATTTATAGGCCTGACATATGGCCAGTACAATTGACTAATATACCCTGACTAGTTCTAGTACATTACATAAGTCAAAAAGTACAAAAACCGAATAAGCATTTTTATGTCTTCTCCCGTATTTGTTATTGCTCATCCTCATTTCTTAATGCGGAAGACAAAAACGCTTGGGCTCGTTTGTTATTCTTCAGCTACATTTTTTTCTTTGATCAACATGTGTATGTGTTCATCCACATTAGTCTATGTGCATGACAAATGCATTGTCCGCATTTTTTGTTCACTCGCATTTGACTAGTATGGATGACCAACACATGGTCTTTTCTTCTTAGCGCATTTCTTTCATAACAACTACATTTCTTCTATAATTGAATTCTTTATTCATTTGTCTTCAACACTTAGCCAAAATTCATTCGCACATAAAAACTACCCAATCTCCTCTTGAATTGTCATGCATGATCTTTTTAGAGTCCAACATAGTCCCCCTAAAGATTATGCAGCCTAATTACTTCAACGGTTTGTAGGTAGTAGAGGTTTTGAAGATTCTGTAGGATCTTGTGCTTGTTGCGATGTTGATATTGATGTTGTTTATAATGTTGAAGCTGGTGCTGATCTTGAGTCATTTGAGGCTAAGCTAATATAGGATCTAAGATTTACTGATCATATTAGCAAAAGTGTTGGCTTCTCTTATTTTGCTACTATCTAGGACATTGATCTTCATTTGTTTCAGTCCTTTCAGCTACCTAATATGCATCTTCTTTAATGACATTGGTTCAAATATAGCTATGGTAACATTGCTTTGATACCAATTGAGTAGGTGATTTCTATGATGTGGATACTGATTTATTCTAATGAGTCATTATAGTGAAAATAAATTCATCAATGATCAAAATACAATGAACAGAAAATAATACTCATAATTTCATGTATATTGATATACTTTTAATCCTAAATACAAAAGATTGTGTGTGTAGGATTCAAGGTTACAAAAAATGAATGCTAACTTTCTATTTATAGGCTTTGCCTATGACCAATACAATTTTCTAATATTCCCTAACTATTTCTAGGATATCACAAAAGTCCAAAAGTACAAAAATAGAATAAGCACATTTTGTCTTCACCTGTAACATCCCATATTGGTTGTGAAGGAGAATGAAAGTCTCCTTATATGAGGCTAGATACCTTCCATATCAGACACATTTTCAAACCATGAGGGGTGGATGCTTAAGGGCATGCCGTTACCAAATAGGTCAATATCTAGTATGGTACTTGGGCTATTACAAATGGTATCAGAGCCAGGACTAGACTGGTGTGCTAGTAAGGATGTTGGTCTCCCTAATGGGGAGAATATAAGATCCCACATCAATTGGGAAAGAGAATGAAAGACTCCTTATATGGGGATGGCTACCTTTGCTATCATATGTGTTTTAAAACAGTGAGGGGTAGACACTTGAGGGCATGTCGCTGTCAAAGCAGACAATATCTAGTACGGTACTTGGGTTGCTACATCACTCGCAGCTGTTTCTGTTCATCTGCATTTCTTAATACGGATGAAAAAAACACTTGGCAATATTTCTTTTTCTTTGATTAGCATTTGTATGTTGTTCATCCTCACTAGTTTATGCGGATGACAAATACCTTGTCCGTATTTGTTTTTTATCCGCATTTGACTAATGCGGATGACCAACACTTGGTCATAACAGCCGCATTTCTTATGTAATTGAATTTTTTATTCAGCTAAATTGGTTCTTCAACACTTAGAAAAAATTCATCCACATAAAAAAACTATCCAACCACCTCTTAAATTTACATGCATGATCCTTTTAGGATTGAACACCAGGTGTTAGATCAATTTGAAACTTGACCTGCTAATTCGAAGGAAAACCAGCCAAGTCTTTAGGGAATACCGTGGGAATGTCACGAATGATAGGAATATCTTAGGTTTCCTTCCTATCTTTTGATTTCTCTATTATAAGGGCTATGAGGGTGGTTTCCCCTTTTCTTACGTACTTCTGGGCCTTCTTGTAAGAGATGATGTTCGAGACTGCACCACTCTTCTCGAGTCAAACGATCTCAACTTGGTTCTTGGATAACTACTCCATACCAACAACAATGTCGAACATATCAAGTGTAACAAGCATAAGGTTAATATCAAGCTTATGACCGGATAGTCCTAACTTACATCACTTAAGAATGTGAGTGCCCTCTATCAATTTACAATCAACTATTTCAATGGTATTCTTAGTTTCCATTTTGGTTAAGGATTCTCCTAAAAGTTCACTAAACATTTTAGAAATAGAACTTCAATCTATAGCATCAAAGAACATAGAAGCATAACATTCGTTTGGAGGAAACTTATTGATAAAATGTTTTGATCATTTTTTGCTTCACCTTGTGACATCCGGTAATTTTCCGTTACCAAACACAATTAGTGTCGTTAAGTATTGCATACACGTTCGTGAGCACACACTAGTTGTCATTGAACGTTGGTGATCTAATAATAATTAATTATTGTTAACAGATACTAATTTAACTAATAATTTTGATTATTAATTTATGGTTATATGATTCATGAATTTTAAATATTATTTGTGAATTTTACTTTATAACGTAACAACGTGTGATATTTGATTCATGTGTTTTGTTGCTAGCTAAAAATATATGATTATTATTGTTGAATAATTTATGAGTTTTGTAGTTAAAAGTATTTAAAAATTTTAAAAGATTTAATTTTTACAGAAGGTGATCAAGGACGGGTTTATTTGTAAAACCACTAAACTTAATTTTAGTAAAAACCAACCCTAGCCCCCGTACCCCTTTCATTCGGCCGAAACCCTCCAAAGCACCCATCCCTAGCGATTCGAAGCTTATATCATCAAAAACATTCGATTTTGCTTGGATTTGATCACTACAACATTGTAGCAAGTTCAATTCTTGACCTATTACACGATTAAAGGTAACATTTTGATTAGTTTTTCATAGTTTTTGATTCAAGAACAACCCTAGTTAAATTAGAGCATGATATCATGAAATTGATGTTATTTGATGATGTTTTTATGTTAGTTGTACTGCATTGATGTTAGTTTAGATTATGAAAGAAATTCATAGAATTGATGTATTGTTCATACCTTACTATAACTAGTAACTTTTATGCATGAGATTTGAGAATTATAATAAGTTGATGATGTTTATCATGTCTAGATGGTTGTTATGAACTTGATTAGGTATAAAGTTGATGAATTTATGAATGAATTGGATGATAGATTGATTTTGGGTGTTACTTTCCCGAACGGGAAACTTTATTGATGTGAATCATTAGATATTGTGAACTGGGGATGTTTATGATGTTAGGTTCATACTAGAATGCTTGTTGATGATGTCTAACGTGTTAGAATGTGTTAATTGTGTCATATGGATGCTTAATGGATTACTTGGAAATCTAGGTTTTATGGAATATTGCAAGATGTTGGGTTATGTTAGGAGGTTATGGAATCATGTTTGGAATTATAATAGATCATTGTTATGTATGTTAGTTGGTATGAATCTTGTTGAGTAATGTGATAATGATTGTCATACACGCATGCGAATCTGAGGCCTTACTTATTAGGATTGGCAGGGTTTAGGGTGTGAAGTCGTGAGTGGCTTCACATGGCATGTAGTGCATGATTAAACTCAATGTATGATTTTTTAGTTGTGATGTAATTATATTTATGTTGAGCATGTGATTGGTTGAGGTTCACATGTGTAGTATTATAATCTATGTTGGTATGATGATCTTGATAGAACTTAAGACTTATAATATGGCATATGTGGATAACTTGTATGATAATCATGTGTAATGAGTTGCTATACTTGATCAAACAAGATTTCAATTAACATGTCACCAACGGGTCAAACGAGTCAACTAGGTCAAATGAGTCTTTGTTTCCAAACCTTGGTCAACGTGTTTATTGAGCATTTGGAGTAGTTGAACTTTTTGGTTACACGTACTTATGTACTCGCGTGTTCTTGGTAACCTTTGACGTGTTGTATTTCCACTCACTGTTAGCTCTCTATTATTGTTCATTTGCGCACCATGTGAGTTCATTGCCCCACTTTCATTTACTCTTTTTTTGGGAGAGAAAGCATACTTTACTTTAAAACGCTTTACTATTATAACATGTGTTTAGTATGACATAGTTCGTATACCGTTGAAAGCCCTTACACAATCGAATCGTTAATTAAGGAATCTAGCGGGAAATCTTGGGTAGTACTAATGGGTCTTACAAGCCCCACCTATACGACTGGAGGTCAAGAAGGTGCAATATTGTCCTAAATGACTAACAACGTCACGACTTGGTATGTCTTGGCGGAAGGAAAACAAACGAACATAGTCAGCTTCGATCACGAAATCACTATGGTAATTACTAATGAAAAGCTATCTATTTCAATACACTTGTTTATATTTTACAAACGCTATTATTTATGACGACTTGCAAGCTCTTGAACTCACTAGCCGTCGTGTTGACACTTTTAGTATGCTTGTCTCAGGTCGTTACTAGCAGCTGCCCTTAGGAGAACCCACATGTCAAGCATGCTATGAATAATCATTGTTTTACATTTGACTTATTGCATACTTACGTACGTTGGTTTGGGCGTGTGTTTCACGCATTTTAAATTTTATTACTTTGGGTTTGAAGTATTTACAAAATGCTTCCATATGTTTCAAAGATTTAAAGTCTAGTTTTGTTTTAAATGTTACATACAGAGTCGTTTTAAGTAACTAATAACTTGGGTCCTGGTATGTTCATATGCCTCGTGGTAAAACTCTGCACGTGGATTTTGAGGGTGTGACACACATGATCCAACGACGGTGGCTCATCGCTTGGCACCATTGCAGTTGTTGTTCTTATTTCCCCCATGGTTATTACAATTGTTACTATCTTTAATTGCATGTAATCTCTCATGAAGTGCCATTCTTTGCCACATTCAGAGCAACTTAGGTGCTTTGGCTTGTCGTTGTTGTTAAGGTAGTTGTGCTTCGCTATCAGTTCCCCCTAACATTCCTTTATTGGGTGACCCATCTTGCCACACCACTAATTACAAAATTGGTCTTACTAACCATGGTGAAGAAAGTTAAATTTGTGTATTTCAAGTACTTTCCAGCATAATTACCTGAACCAAGACTATTGTTCTGATTGGTGGAAGTGAAGTTCCTGAAGAGTCAAACCTTTTAACTTGATTCTGTTGAGGTGTGCTGGATGTAGAGGAATTCCTTGAGTGCCATCCCATTTTCATTTATTGTCTGAGCCGCAGCACCATGCTTAGACAAAGTACCCTGTGCCACTGCCTAGTCGGAAGGCTTTTGAGCCAACCCATCTTAATCTGTTTGGAAGCTAGCGTCAGTGTAACACTTAATTTTTAGCTCGTCTTCTACTCCTCCATATATCAAGAACATATCTTTATTCATTCTTAAGTATTTAAGAATATCCTATACAACAATCAAGTGACTCTTACCTAGATTCTGTTGATAACTACTCGTCATACTCAATGCAAATGATACGTCGGATCTAGTATATAACATGTCATACATTATAAAACTAATCATATAAGCATATGGAATTCAGGCAATTTTTTTATTTTGTTCCTCTATTTGAGGACATTGATTTTAATTAAGTATGATTTTGTGTGCCATTGGCAAGTTTTCTGTCTTTAAATCCTGCATTGAGAAGCGTGTCCATACCTTATCAATATATATAATCTGATTGAAACCAATGAGCCGTTTTGATCTATCATTATAGATCATAAGTCCTAAAATTTTTGTGCTTTCATCAAGATCTTTCATTGTAATACATTTGCTTAAAGAGGACTTCACATCATTAAGCATTTGCATGTTATTTCTAATGAAAAGTATGTCATCCACATATAAGAGCAAGAAAGTAATGTAGCTCCTACTTACCTTCTTATAAACACAATGCTCATAATTGATATTGATAAACCCAAACTCTTTGCTTCTCTAATGAAAATGAAGATTCTAACATTGAGATATTTATTTCAACCCATAAATGATTTATTCAATTTACAAAGCTTATTAGGATTATTTCGATCTGAAGCCTGCATTGATATTTGTGGGTGGGAGTTGTAGATACTCATCCAAACTTTTTCCACTTCCCTTGCCTTAGAATCATTATGTGGGTTCCTTAGTCTTAGCCTGGTTAAGTTATCTATCTCAAATCGGTTGAAGAAAACTACTTGGTTCCTTGAGTAAGCTATTTTTCCTATTGCTGATCTGGTTATGAAGTAGGTGTTTTTCTTCTGATCATATTCCCACTACACTATCGGATCATGTACTGATAGTGGAGTTTTAGGGACTTCTTCACCAGTATCAGATTTGACTAAGGTGGGTACTTTATGCATCAACATCTTAAACTTGTCATTCTTACATCCAAAAATACTAAAGTACTTAGTAATTTGTTCTAAAATGTCAAGTGGTAGATCAAATACCTCATTCTCATAGTCATAGTAGAGGATCTCTCTATTAGCCCTCTTGACAATAAATTTCTTCATCTGTGCAAGATACCCAGCTGCCAAGACTTTGGTTCCCTGAAGTATCTTCTCCTCTACTTCCCGATCAACAATACTTGCTTTTACAACTTTTTTTGTAGCTTTTATCTTCTTATGTAAGGATTGAAGATATGGGATATTTTTCATCAGAGACTATTGATACAGAGTCAGGGGATGCTGGAGGCCTACTCGGCAGATGGGAGGACTTCTGAGTTATCTTTAACTTGGCCTGTTGTCTTTCCCATTGCTCCTTGGCTTGTTCAAGCTTTGGGAGCTCTCCAGCAGCAACCTTTTTCCTAATTATGCAAGAAATTTAGATCAAGAGTTGACATACTCATTGGTTCTACTTGTATACCAGAGAAACCATAGTATGTGAGGAATTTCTACATTTGTTGCTTGTCCCTAAACTATTGTTGAACTCTTTCTACTATCTTTTTCTCTGATTTAGCAATTTTTCTTCTAGCTGACTCAGCTACTTTCTTCAGTTTAGCATGAGTTGTAGCTATCAATTTAGACTTAATCTCAATAGTGCTCCACTCTATGAACTCATCAAACTTAAATCTTTTTAACTCTAGTTGAGATGCTAGGAGGCATTTCTCTTTATCTTTCTTTTCTTTCTTTGTAGAAGATATCATGGGTTTGGGTTTGGTAGTTATAGCTGTTGAAGCCTTTTGAGGAGCTGATCTTTGAGTGCCTTCGGCATATGGCCTGGATAACATTGATAGCACTTTCTTGACAGCTTTGGTCTTCTTTTTAGGTGAAGCTTTTGTTCTGTTGGGTTCACCACCACTATTGAAATCTCTGGATGTAGTTCTTGCCGCTATTGAATCCTTTGCACTCTTGATTAGTGCAATAATGTTCTTCTTCACAGAGGATTTTTGAGTTCCACCTGCCTTCAGAACTATAACTTCTTCTTTAGCCTTTTGTGGGAACAGCTCCACTTTGATTTTTGTTCCTCCACTTCAATTTCTTCTTCAGCAGTTATAGGTCTTTTACATTTGTCAGAGGTAGAAACATCAGTAAGTCTGACAACCAAAGGTCTGAGAGTTACTAGCAGACTTGGGATCATCGGCAGTTGTCTGAACTCTCTCAACATAGTTAATGACTTTTGGGCCATCATTATCCATATTCACCTCAAAGTTAACTGGGCCTCAGTTTCAACTTCCGGTTGACCAAAAATCACCTCAGCTAATTTTTTGAGTTTAGACTCAAGTGCATCCTTATGAAGTTAGGTAGGTTTAGCCTCAAGAGTCACCCCATGCCTTTCCATATCATCATCCATCATTTGGGTGCCTTTTGTATAAACCACCATCTTGTCTGAGGACTCGTTTATCGAAGGAGTCTCTTGAATGATACTTTCAGTAGTTGGATCAGTACCTGATTTTTTTAGTACTTTTGTAGCTTCTAACACTTTCAAAAGTGGTGCTTCTTCTTCAACAAATGTCTTGGGAGAGGCCTCAAGTCCTAGAACTAGCTCTCTCTTTGATGATACTTCATCAGTTCTCTTTCTCTTTAGAGAGAGCAAGGAAGAAGTGCTGGATTTCTTTATCATGGCCATCTTCATCTTCCCAAGTAGAATCTTTTGGTTAATCCTCCTTATTACCCTCCTGGCTTCAATTTCTTTTCCTTCTTCATTATCATAGCCATACATATCAAGAAGCTTATTCAAGTTGACTTCAACATTTGATAGGGGCTTATACTGGTCAGTCCATTATAAAGAGAAGGAAATTGGATGTGTTGCTTGAATAACTTGAGTAGCCAATCTCTGAAGAATGTATTCAGCTTCTTTGGGCTCATCGTCCCTATTTTTAGTAGCATCATCTGAGATTCTAGATGACATCAAGTTAATGGAGGAAGGCGCATCCAAATGTTCTTATGGTGCTGATAGTTGAAGGCTTAGGATGATTGATTTTTGAAGGTCAATGGTCTCTTGAAGGTGTTCAACTTTGTTTGAGTTATTTGGGCCTGGGGGAATTCACTGGCTGAACTGCTACTTTTCCAATACGAGATATTCATCCTAGTCACTATGGGTGTATTTTCCCAATTGACACATCTGAAGGAATCAATGTTGGACTTATTGGATCCTTAGCCATTCATACGAGGGTTGCCCATTGGAGGTCTCTAGAAACTCTGTTTTATAAAATTTTTAAGAGATCAAAATGGGTACAAATGCTTTATTTATCACCGAGTAGAGATGAATACTATATCATAGCGCCAGGAAATTCCTCGGCCTTGAATCAGGGACTTTGCAACAGCTTGCTGAAGAGTTGTGAGTTGTTCTTCAAGGGTGGCAACTCTTGTAGCTTGTTGCTGTAGAGTTCGGAGTTGAGTTTCCAACATAGATACTCTATCTGCTGAAGATTTCAACAGGTAGTTCTCAAATTCAAGAACGTTTGCTTCTTCAGCATAACCCTAAAGTCTTGCATTTTCTTTTTGTAAGACTGCCAGTTTTTGTGCAAGATCAAGGTTTTGGGCCATCAATTCATCTATCTGTTTCATACTTCCCTGATCCATAGGTATGGAATCCTTGGGAGATGAGGTACTAGGCCTAGCCTCTGCACCCTTACCACCAGATGGTTTCTTGGCGCCCTAGATTCCTCTCCTCAAAGAATGACTCGAAAGAGACATTCTCAAGGTGATTTTCCATGGTTGAGGTCTTATTTATGTTGTCTTTATCCTGCTGATCAATTGATGGATTAGTAGTAGAGACAACCTCTTCCACATTGATCCTTTCCTCCCCAAGATCAATCTCTTGCAATAAAGTATGTGGGTCAGATGTTATTGTAAACACATCAGTCTCCACATTCTATGTTATATGGGAAGGGGAGACAATGGTTCATGCTGATATGAAATAAGGACATCATCATCCTGGGTCGTAGACATATGTGTTAGAGAAATTAAAGCTATGTCTAATGGCCCGGGATGTGAAACAGATCCTAATGATACTTCATCCTTAGAAGTTGTCTTAGTTATGTGGGTTTCCCTTTTGGTTTTCTCAATGGAGTGTTGGGAATCCGATTAAGGGCATGCAACTTGGATATGGGCCTGCCTAGAAGAAGGAAGGGAAACCTTCTTTTTTGAGCCTTGTTTAGGTGTGGCTGACACCTTTGACTTGACTAGGACCCAGGTTTCCAGTCTTGTCTTTATGAGAGGGGGTGATTTGGGGGCTTGTATCTTCTCAGTGAAAGATGCAGGGGTTCACTTGTGCTTGTGAGATTTTGGCTTTAATATGGAGGGTGTGGGATCAGCAATTGTGGGTGTGATCATGTTGTCACCTTGAGGCTTAGTAACCTCAAGCATATGCCTAAACAAGGGAGTTACCTTCCCTGAAAAATACTTTGGAGTTGCTCTAAAATTTGAGAATATTGCTTTGTTTAAAGTTCCTAAAGCATGAGCAACTCCACTAAGTTTTAGTTTATCCCCTATTTTTTCTTGTAAAATCACTTGTAAGAATCTTGGGTACATCAAAAACTTATATTTTGCAGCAGCAATTACATTTTTATACATGTGTTGAAAAATAATGTTTGAGAAATCATAACTCTGCTGTTTCACCAAACCATTGATAGCCCCTGCTAAATCCAATGGCACTTGGTCCCATCCTCCCGACTTATTGGACAGACAGTGTAGGAAGATATGAAGGATAATTCATCAGTTTTGATATACCAGTGATTTGGAGAAAGTGGATGTCGGGTGGGTTCCTTCATAACCTATCTCCTTGAAGGGGACACTGACCACTTCTTTAAAGAAAGAAGATTCACCATTGGAATCATTCAACTTAGATGTTAATGGATTTTGGAGCAGGAAATGGTAACCTTCATTCCTTGCACTGTCGCAACAAGAACCTTCTTTCCACGTTCTCTTTGGTTGGAGCATGAGCTCTAGAATTCCCTGATATGCGACTCACGGATCAACGGGTCTATTGAGATAACAAAAGCGTAATTGCTATTTCTTAAGAATTGAAGAATAGGATCATAGACCTCATCACCTATGGGTTGAAGTGATACAGTGATATTATGGTTTAGTCGGAATTCAAGGGTTTGATTGTGAGAAAGACTGAAGACAAGAATGGTGGGAAACCATTGATTTTAATAGTTATGGATAATATATAAAAATGTAAATTTTAAAATATTTTACCACTTTAACAGTTAAGTCGACGGCGTGAGATGATTAAACAGTCTTTTTAGGTAACTAATCCGGCGCCACTACGTATCAAAAGATGAAAATGCCACCTACCGGATCTTTTTCAAAAACATGTGTTGAATTCACCTTATCTGCTGAATTACCCAATTCGGCAGATACACGCCTTGCCAAGTTATCTGCTGACTTGTATAATTCGGTAGATACCCAGATATCTGTTGATATTCGGTAGATACGTATTTATCTGTTGATTTGCAAATTTCAGCAGATATGCAGTTGTTCCCATTTTATCAAGAAAAGCATTTATTTACAATATTTTAAGATATCATCAATTTAAATCATTTAATTATTCAAAGTTCATCATCCTAATAGCAGACATAAGATATTCAAATCTAGATTCATCAAAAGCTTTTATGAATAAGTTTGCATATTGTTTATTTGTATAGACCTTAATTAATTTAATGATTTTCTATTCTGCACAATCTCTAATGAAATGATAGCTGATGTCAATATGCTTTGTCTCTGAATGCTGAACAGGATTGTTGGTGATTGAGATGATATACTTTTGTATGTGAACATAGCAACTTGATGTAGCAATGTATTCTGATTCAGCAATTGATGTAGAGACACAGGTTTGCTTCTTGCATTGCCATAAAACCAGACTTCCCCCTAGAAATTGACATCCTCTCGAGGTGGACTTTTTGTTGATATTGCATCCTCCATAGTCACTACCTGTATATCCATAGAGATTGAAGTCAGCACTCTTAGGATACCATAATGCGAACTAAGGTTCTTCTTTGAGATGCTTCAGAATTCTCTTGGCAGCGATGTGACACCTTTGGAGCAGCTTTGAATCTTGAACATAGACATGTGGCAAACATGATGTCTGGTCTACTGGCTATTAGAGAAATGAGAGATCTAATGATGGCTCTGTATTGCTGCTGATCAAATGCTTCCCCCTCAAGATTAGGACTTAATGAACAGGTCTTTAACATTGAGGTTTTAGCAGTCTTAGCATCAGTAGCTTAAAATGTTACTAAGATGTCCTGAACATACTTAGATTGATTTATATGATGCCATCAGAGGTTTGTTTCACTTGTAACCCTAGAAAGAAAGTGAGTTCTCCCATTTAACTCATCTCAAATTTTGACTTCATGAGACATTTAAAAGCTTTGGACAAGCTCTTATTTGTAAACCCAAAGATGATATCATCAACATACATTTGCACTAAGATAATATCCAAATCAACCTTCTTGATGATGAAAGTTTTATCGACGGATCCCCTTGTGTATTCATTTTTCAGGAGAAAGGTAGAGAGTTTCTCATACCATTTCCTTGGTGCTTGATAAAGGCCATAAAGAGCTTTTTCAAGTTTACATACAAGATCTGGATACTTGGGATCTTTAAAGCCTATAGGTTGGCATACATAAACTTCTTCATCAATCTCACCATAAAGGAATGCACTCTTGACATCCATCTAAAACACCTTGATGTCTTTGGAGGTAGCAAAGGCTAGTAAGATTTTGATTTCTTCAAACCTGGCAACAAGAGCAAAGACTTCACTATAATCAATCCCTTCTTCTTGTGTATGCCCTTGTACCACAAGTCCGGCTTTGTTCTTGATAACAATACCTCTTTCATCTTTCTTGTTTTTAGAAACCCATTTTTGTCCCTATTGCAGTTTTCTCTCTTTAAAGTGTACATAGTTTCTGAACCTTCTACCGAGCAAATTAAAAAAGGTCTTCCTGCATTGCTTCTACCCAGTTGTTGTCTGTTAAAGACTCATCAACTTTCTTTGCTTCCAATTGAAAAAGGAAGCATGAAAAAAAACAGAGGTTTGCTTCATTCACCCTGCTTCTTGTCTTGACTCCAGCATCTACATTGCTAATGACATTCTCAACTAGACGCTCTTTATGAATTCTTAGTCTTGGGATTAGTTGGAGTTGTTGAGATAGATCCAATTGGACAAGTTTGTTTTAGGACGTTCGACAGATGGATTTATTGGTTCATCTATCGACTTGACTCTATCTTCAGCACTTGTCATACTTGGATCATTTCCAGGAGATTTTCTAGTACCACAATGATCATGAGACTCTTCATCTGATGAGTCATAATGAGCAAGTGATGGATAACCCACATTGTTTGTGGTACTAGCATCTACCTCTGCTGAATGTAGTTGAACTGTGTCAGTAGATGACCTGTTGTAACTGGGTCTTTGTGGTAGAGCGACCATGTAATCTTCAGTACTTGGAGCTTGTATTTCGTAAGAGTTAACTTAGAAGATGATGCAACCAAAGAGCTCTCAACATGCACACTGAAGTACAGAAAAAGTTACTTCAGAAGATTTGGCAAAAGCACTAAGAAATTCTCTAATTATCAAATCTTCCGAAGCCAAAAGACCATTTCTTCCAATGCCAAAGATGAAGTCTTCTGAAGCTTTAAGACAAAGTCTTCCAAAGCCAAGAGATTGACTTCTTCCAAAGATTGAGAAGACATGCTTTCTCTGACATGCTTTTGAGGAAAGCTGAACAACTTTCCGCTGCCATCTCTAAAGAGTCACCAACTTATACAAGTTGGTGATATCCTGAAGGTGGTCAAAATGAGGTTGCTCATCCAACTCCACTTCAAGTAGAGCCTCTTTCTCTTGAGAGACCCATCTTGTCCTGGGAATTTTCTACAAATCCAAACAGATGGTATGTCACTAGAGATCAAGAGGGTCAAGATGTATACTTCTAGCAAAACATGCTTGACCTTCCCCTGCATAATCTCTTTGACATGAGAAGATACTTTGAGAGTTTGAGGAATCCTGACCAATTGATGAAGAAGGGAATGGTGTTGATTCTAATGAATACTGTCAACAGATGAAGATCAAGACTAAAATTTACTCTCAAGTTTTGATAACATCAGCCTAGGGGGAGTTTGTAAGAGTTAACTTAGAAGCTGATGCAACCAAAGAGCTCTCAGGTGCACACTGTAGTACAGAGTAAGTTACTTTGGAAGATTTGACAAAAGTACTAAGAAATTGTCTAATTGTCAAATCATCTGAAACCAAAAGACCATTTCCTCCAAAGCCGAAGATGAAGTCTTCTGAAGCTTCAAGAAAAAGTCTTCTGAAGCCAAAAGACTGATTTCTTCTGAAGACAAAGAAGACATGCATCTTTGACATGCTTTAGACAAAAGCTGAACAACTTTCTACTGCCAACTCTAAAGACTCACAAACTTATACAAGTTGGTAATATCTCTATACTTTTGTCAACTGTAGATTAAGGTTTTAGAGTCTGTAACATTCTACTTTGTACTTTTATCCTTTTTGTAATACATAAGGATGTGAGCTATGGCATGTCATAGTCGCTAGTCAAAAGGCAATCTGTCTTTTGACTTTACATTGATCTTGTTGTCTTGATTAGTGTTCTAGCTAGCTTTCAAAGTATAGCCGACTGTAGGATGTAGTATAAAGTATCTCAGGTACCGGTCCTTAGCACTTAGCCTTGTAACTTTTGTAAAAAACTTGAGAGTGATATACATCATTCTTCAAAAACCAGTTACTTGTTTTCTACTTGTGTTATTTACATTTGTTCTTTATTTCATAAGCCAGTTTCCTATTTGATCTCAAACCTTGTGAAACTTTAAGACAAAGTCTTCCAAAGCCAAGAGATTGACTTCTTCCAAAGATAGAGAAGACATGCTTTCTCTGACATGCTTTTGAGAAAAGCTGAACAACTTTCCGCTGCCATCTCTGAAGAGTCACCAACTTATACAAGTTGGTGATATCTTGAAGGTGGTCAAAAAGAGGTTGCTCATCCAACTCCACTTCAAGTAGAGCCTCTTTCTCTTGAGAGACCCATCTTTTCCTGGGCATTTTCTATAAATCCAAACAGATGGTATGTCACTAGAGATCAAAAGGGTCAAGATGTATACTTCTAGCAAAACATGCTTGACCTTCCCCTGCATGATCTCTTTGACATGAGAATCTTCCAAAGCCAAAAGACCATTTCTTCCAATGCCAAAGATGAAGTCTTCTGAAGCTTTAAGACAAAGTCTTCCAAAGCCTCAAGACAGCGAGATGTAGAGATCTATTATCTCAGGACCTCACATACCAAGCACCTCTTCAGCCACTGCTTGAGGTGGGATGCTTTCGAAGGAAGTGGCTGACTTTTCTGAGGAAGATTGGAAAAAGATTGATATAGATAATAAGGCCATAACCACTCTACAAACTGCTCTTCCCAACTCTATATACAGAGGCTTTAAGAAGTGCAAAACTACTAAGCAGCTCTGGGATGTACTGAAGCTCATGTATGAGGGGTCTGATGACGCTAAAGAAAACAAGAAGGACCTAATGAAGCTGTAGTTTGAGAACTTCAACTGCAAATCAGGTGAAAAAATGACTCAACAATACTTTAGGTATGTTGAGATTGTAGATACTCTCATGAATACTGGAGTTAAGCTTGAGAATAGGGACATCGTGAGGAAGTTCATGTTCTCTCTTCCTAGACAATAGACTCATTACTGTGTAGACATTAAAAGAACTAAAACCTCTCCACCCTTGCTCTTAAAGAGTTGTATGGTATCCTTAGTGGCTAGCAGATGGAGATGAACATATAGAATCCATCTAGCAGCTTTTCTAGCAATCAATAGAGTTCAGCCCTCCATGTTGTTGAAAGGGATAGTAGAGAACCACAAAATCATCTTATCTGCTACACTGACCACTCATAAAAGGGCCCTTTCATCACATTCCCTGAGACACCAAGGGAGAGCTACATCCAAGGAAGCCCATTCCAAGAGACAAGCTCATCTCAAGCCTTTGTGTCTACTGATGAAAGTTGTGGCAACTTTCTCTTCATTCTTGAAGACTTGAATGGTATCCATCCAGATGATCTGGAGTATATGGAGATAGTCCAGCAAATGGCTCTTCTCACTCATTAAGCCAAAAAGTTCTACAAGAGAACCGGAAGAAAATTTCCCAGCAATGTATCTAGTGGAAAGTCTAGACTGGATAAAAGAAAAGTGAAGTATTAAAATAGTAACCAGATAGGACACTTTTCTAGGTAGTGCAAGGCACCATGGACTAATGGTGGCCAAGCACAATCCAGGCCCAACTACACTAATGTAGTTCCTAGATTCGAGAAGTCGAGCCAATCAAACAACAAGCTACTGTTGCTGTTGAAGATGGAGGCTTTGAATGGAGCTTTTTGGTAGAGGATGTTTCTCCAAATCAAGCACTGATGGTTGACCATGAAGAAGCCAATGTATTAGAACATCTCTATACATGTGAATGTATTGCTAAAGTAAACATGTATAGGTCCTATAACCTGGAAGTGAGATCTGATCTTGAGTCTTTGAATATTTTAAAAGCTGATTTCAAAATAGCTAAAAATGAATATAAACTTAAAATAGAAGATCTAGATAAAACCATTACAACTTTTAAGCATGAGTACACAAATTACAGAACTCAAATCAAAGATCTCACTACCAAGTTAACTGAATGCCAGGTTGAGCTTGTGATCAGCAAAGCTAGAGGAGAAAAGTGTGTTCTTGAAGAGGAAACCTTCAAGAACATCATATCCTCATCCTTGCATGCAAAGATTTTCTATCAAAACAGGCAAGGACTAGGTTCAAGTGAAATAGCTCCTTCATACACATTACTATTCTAAGATTTCCAATGTTTGGAACTAGTCAAGATGAGTTGGCACTCATTGACCCTATTCAAGAAGAGGATGAAGATGAAGAGGAGATAGTGAAGGATGAACCTGAAGTGAGTGAGGAGGATCATCCTAAGAAAACCCAAGAGATCAAGGCCACTTTCAAATCCATGCAGCAAAAAAGTCTTTATTTCTACTGGATTTGAAGTGGTGAAGATTGAACACTCAACTATGGACTCTAGTACCAAGGTCCTAGTTCAAGTTCAAACCATCCTGGTTGAGAGAAGAAGGTTGATCAGATATGCACCACTACTGCACAACTTGAACCATCTAGAAGCCTGTTGCATCATCTATGAAGATGAAGATGGAAGTGAAAAGAGATCAAGCTCAACCTTCTCCTCAAAAGATGACCCTCAGAAGTATGCATGTTGACTGCATCATGTATGGTGATGCTACTCACTTTGTTAAGAATTGTATCAATAATCCAAAGAGTTCTATCCATATGAACAAGAAGAAGACTTCTAAGTGGAAGAAGAAGAAGACAACTTCAAAAGGGAAACCACTTTCCTTTGGAAGCTCCAAAGTGATCAAGAAGAAGATTTGGGGAAAATTGCCTTTGGAAGAAAATTTGGCCTCGAAAGAAAGGAATGCTTCCGAGGTACTAAAGTCCGATACAGTGGATGCAAAAGCTTCTGAAGGTTCAGTCTCCAAAACATCTGAAGTTGTCAAAACTTCCAAAGTCTTGATGGTCAAGTCTAGTCTTACAAAGATGGTGTGGAAGATGAAGGAAGACCACGTGACTAAAATTTCTTCATCAACAACAGCCAGTGATCCTCAAAGATTGCATATAGTATTGATATCTGTTGAACTATCTTCAGTTATTTTGATGAGCCCAAGACTAGCATGGCACGAGTCTCCAAATGTAACTAACCATCTCTTTTTGTGCAGGAATAGCTAATGACCAAAGAAAATGTATGGATCATTTATAGTGGTTGTTCCAGGCACATGACAGGCAATGGCTCTTTGCTTTAGAACTTTGAGAAAATTAATGGAGGGCCAGTTGCTTTTGGAGGAGAATCAGGTGGTTATATCATAGGAAGGGGCAGGGTCACAAATAGTAAGCTCAACATTAAGATGGTAAATTGTGTTAAATAGCTTGGATACAATGTCTTGATTGTATCTTAATTTTGTGATCAAAGACATAACATGCTTTTCACTGAGCATGAGTACATTGTTCTCAAGCCTGGGGTGATCATTTCTCAAGAGCATATCCTGTTCAGAGCCCCTTAGAAAGGGAACATGTACAATATGGATTTGTAGGAAACCTCCACATCTGGAGAAGTATCTTGCTTTCTATCTAAAGCCAATAGTGATAAGTCTTTCCTATGGCATAAAAGAATATGCCATGTAAACTTTAAGAACATGAATAAATTAACTAAAGATGATTTAGTAAATGGAATGCCAAAGAAAGAGTTTATAATGATGATCATTGTGTTGCATGTCTGAAAGGAAAGCAACAAAAAGTGTCTCACGAGCCAAAGGAAAAGAACTCTATCAATACTCCCCTACACTTATTACATATGGATCTCTTTGGCCCCACCAGTGTAATAAGTCTAGGAAGAACTTCATATTTCCTGGTGATCAAAGATGACTTCACAAGATATACTTGGGTCTTCTTTCTTAGAACTAAGGATGAGACCACTAAAATCTTAAAGAACTTCATTCTGAAAATTGAGAATTAATATGATCATAAGGTCAAGATCATAAGATGTGGTCAAGGAACTAAATTCAAGAACCAAATCCTTGATACATTTTGTGATGAAAAAGGTATTACAAAACAATATAGTGCTCCTAGAACTCCCTAACAGAATGGTGTTGTTGTGAAGAGAAATAGGACACTTATTGAGGCTGGAAGGACTATGCTCTCTGACTCTAAACTGCCCATCACCTTTTAGGTAGAAGCATTCAACGTTACCTTCTTTGTGCATAATAGAGTTTTAGTGGTTAAGACTCATGGTAAGACTCCTTATGAGCTGTAACATAAAAGGAGACCGTTTGTTGGTTTCCTCAGGTCATTTCGATGTACTTGTACCATCTTGAATACCAAAGATCAAATAGCCAAATTTGCGGAGAAATCAGATGATGGACACTTTATTGGATACTCTTCCCAAGCTAAGGCTTATAGAGTATACAATCTTAGAACTAGAGTAGTTGAGGAGTCAGCCAATATGACCTTCAATGAGCACACTTCCAGCGTGAAAGGTTCTAGTCCTTATTTGCTATTTGATCTTGATTTAGTTACCAACTGTTTTAACAAATCTTGTTAAGATGTTTCATGATCTACAGGTAACTTATCTGTAGAAGATCTTGACCTAAGATTTGAGCTGAGAAGACCAAGTGATAGAAATCCTTCAGCTCCAGTGGTAACAAACCTTACAGATGGAAATCCTATTAGCATAACCATGACAAATTCTTCACTTGATACATCTGAGATGCTTATAAATTCTAGCATAGAGGCACAACACTCAAATAAAGGGATTTCAAATGTAAGAGGAGATGGAGATGATGAAAGTGATCAAGAATTTAATGATGCTGACAACCTCTCCACTGATGACAACATCAATGATGTCACACACTCATTGGATCAAGTTTTACTTCATAAGTGTGCTGATGTGGTGGGTGATACTCAATCAGCAGATCTGAATTTCACTATTTTAGATCTGACAAACCAACTTTTTGTGATTCCTCAACTGAGAATCCATAAGTCCCATCTTACCACAAACATCATTGGAGATGCTAAGACTAGGGTGAGAACAAGAGGACAAACCCATGATAAAATGTTTGTCTATACTCTTGCATCTTGTCCCAGATTGAGCCAAAGAAAGTTGATGAAGCTTTAAAAGATAGAAGTTGGGTTGAAGCAATACAGGAGGAGTTGCTTCAATTCAAAAGACAAAAGGTTTGAAACCTATGCCCTCTTCCTTATGGGAAGACACCAACAGCTACAAGTGGGTTTTTAAGAATAAGAAGGATGATAGAGGACTTGTCATCAAGAACAAGACACAACTAGTTGTTCAAAGGTACACTTAAGAAGAAGGCATTCATTACATAGATGTTTTGGCACCTGTATCAAGACTTGAAGCTGTTAGGATATTCCTTGCTTTCGCTACATCTAAGGATTTCAAGGTCTACCAACTTGATGTCAAGTATGCATTTTTATATGGGGTGATAGATGTGGAAGTGTATATCAAGCAACCACCTGGATTTGTAGACCTAAATCATTCTGATTATGTCTGCAAGCTTGAAAAAGCCCTTTATGGGCTACATCAAACTCCAAGGAAGTGGTATGAGAAACTATCATGGTATCTTGTCTAACATGGCTACAAGAGAGGTAGTATTGATAGCACAATCTTCATCAAATGAACAGGAAATGACTTTATGCTAGTTCAAGTTTATGTATATAACATCATATTTGGGACAACTAATCTAAAGCTCTACAAAGACTTTAAGAAGCTGATGAAGAATAACCTTGAAATTAGTGCCACAAGGGAACTTAATTTCTCTCAAGAAATTCAAGTGAAGCAAGTTAACAATGGGATCTTCATAAACCAGTCAAAGTATGTGCAAGACATACTAAACAGATTTCATCTGACTGGCTGTAATATTTCTAAGACACTAATAGATAGAAATCCCTCCCAAGGACCTGATCTTGAGGAGGAGTGTGTTGATAAATATCTTTACAGGGCTATGATTAGGTCTCTTATGCACCTCACAGCTAGCAGGCCTGATATCATGTTTACCACATGCATATATGCAAGATATCAAGCCAGCCCCAAGATTTCACACCTGGTTGCTATCAAGAGGATTCTTAGATACTTCAAAGGAGCTCCCAAGCTAGGACTTTAGTATCCAAAGAATTCTAACTTCAATCTGTATGCTTATATAGATAGTGACTATGATGGTTGCAACATGACTACAAAGTCTACATTAGGGTGATGTCAATTTCTTGGTGGAAGGATAGTCTCATGGCAATACAAGAAACAATCTTGTATGTCTGCATCAACTTCTGAAGCTGAATACATTGCTGCTGCAAGCTACTGTGCTCAAGTGCTTTGGATTTGGAATCGGATGTAAGACTATGGATTCAATTTCAAGGAGACTCCTATCCACATAGACAACAACAATGCTATCTCTATCACAGAGAATCCTGTACAACACTCAAAGACAAAGCACATCAACATCAGGTGTCATTTGATAAGAGATAATTTTGAAAAAGGGATTGATAAAACTGGTCAAAGTTAACACAAATGAACAATATGCTGATCTGTTCATAAAAGGTTTTGATAGACAGATATTTAAGTATCTTGTATCAGCTATTGGAATGATTAACTTTATATAGATTTTCTTAAATTAATTTCAAGATTATTTTTCAAATGTGTGTCTTTTAAATTGTCTAAATCATCACTCATATAAGCCATGTTTACCTTGAAAGAAAATTTTTCTAAATGATATTACTTAGAGTTTTTAAGAATTATATATATATATATATATTAGAAGGCATTAAGTTGACTTTGGAAGAAACATACGTCTTTAAAACTAATAACTACTTACTAAGAAATTTTTCTTCGAAAGAAATTCTGATATATCTTCTGAAGCTTAAATATGCTTCAAAGTACTTATATGTTTTCAAGGACAATTTTCTTCTAAAAACAATTAAGTATCAGAAGCTTTATTCATCTTTTGAATAAAACTTCTGAAGTTTAATATCTTCTGAAACCAAATATGTCTCGAAAGCAAAACTACTCTAAGTACTTTTCTTGCAAAGAAAATTCTTGTCAAACTAAGAAATATCTTCTGAACTCAAATTGGCTTTGAAAGTTTACTTAAAACTTCGGAGGACGAATTACCTTCAGAAGATTTTCTATGTAAGGCCTCGTTCCCAGGATGGTTACAATTGGTCAATCATCGCACAAATCATTTAAAACACATCATTTTGCAGCGGAAATATACCTTTTCATTAATAAATTAAATTATGTCAAATCATCACATCGTTTCGTTTACATCTAAAAAATTGTATTAATACAATATCATTCTCAAAAATATGGATACCAGACTCGGATCATCCCCAGTAGCTTATGCATCCATGCCTACACCTCCTCAGCATCAACAATTACCTACCAACTGATATGCATATAAAAACTCAGCGTTGTTGAGTGAGTTCTACTTTATAATAAAATACATTGCTTCGTATAAACATATCCTTTACTTTCCTACGTGATCATACATCATACATACATCTTGATAATAAATATTTATTATCCTTCATCATCGTTCATCATCATTCGTTTTCGTTCATTCATTTGTTAACATCATTCATCTTTATATAGATCCTGCCATATGCTAAACCCCCATGTCATCAAAAGCTAGTACTGTGCCGGGGTTTATACATAAACCCCCACATCATGACGAAGCTGACACAGTACCAGGGTAAGCGGCAAGGATCCCATCACATCTTGGTCAATCTCAAGGATTTGACCCCTGTGCGCATCATCACGGTTTAGCTAAATTGCACACAGTTGAGCAAACAACTACCTTATTGAGTTGTGAAACTCCATCATTTTGCTTGCAAGACTTTCATTCATTCATTACGTTCCACTTTTCATTATAGTTATTATTCACTTTCATTACATACTACTTTATGTACATATATATACCATGCCATGTAAAGTCATATCATAATACATAACATGAAATATTATAATTCATAACAGCAGCCCACAAGTAGATAAAACATTAAAAACATTAAAACAAGCATAAACTTCCATTAAACATAAGCACTTAGCACTTAAATTTTATTTCCAAAAATTCAAAATAAGCCTAAGTGTTCATAGCGCATGAAACAGGTATACAACGGATGACTTAAATATTATAAGTGTTCACAATAGACAGCCAAGTCCACAGCGGACAGTCTAAAGTATTTAAAGGATCCACATCGGACGACTAATGTCCATAGCGGACATGCATGCATACTTAAATGTCTACAGCGGAAAAAAAATGTCCATAGTGGACGGTCTAGAACACATATGTCCACAACGGATACTTAGTGTTCACAGCGGACGACATGAATTATCCTCCTAAGTGTTCACAGCGGACAGTTGTCCAAATACTTATGTTCTGCTTATGTAAATACTAGTTCCATACAACACCTCTAAACGTATACTTAGCATAGATCTATCAGAATCACACTTAGAACACTCACTTATCATCATAGAATCATGGAAACACATGCAATATTAGTATAAAGTTATCATTTTCATGAAAAACATAATTTTGTTTAAGAAACATCTTTGTAATACACATATCAGCCCCAAACAACTAGAAAACATGTAAAAAAGGGGATCTAGAACTCACCTTAAATAATTTTCGAGCCAACACAACAAACCCGAGAGCAAACCTGGAGTTCTAACACCTAAACACATGAAAACAAGCAACTAAACACATAGAAACACATAGAAATCGATCCAGAAGCTTAAACCCGACAAGAATCTAGAAGAAAACACCTTAAAATCTTACCTTCTTCAAGAGCTTTCCACTTTCTCACTCTAGAACAGGATGGGAGCTTCTTTCTCTCTCTCTAGCCGAAAGTTAGTCTGTGGGAGAGGAAGTATGGGCCGCTATATTTCTTTTTAAACCCCGTTATGGGCCGGTTTGGCCCTTGTACACTTTTACCCCCTACTTTCTGGAATAAATCTCGTTTGCTCCTTTTACTTTTCTTTTCTTTACTTTTTTCTGAAATTTCCGGGTGTTACATTCTACTTCTAAGATAACTACCTTTTTGCGCACTTTTTTAGAGGTAAAACCAACATCCAGATTTCAAAGTTTATCATTTTGCATTAACTTTGTCTCAAATCCAATCATATATATATTGCATTAACTTTGTCTCAAATCCAACCACAAACCCTATTTGTTATTAGCTGCAACCTTCCAACCCTAAATTCACCCACAAACCCTATTTGTTCTTAGCTTTCTTCATCCCAAAGCTTTCTCCAATGGCCAACCCTGAACCCCAAAACCAACCAGATTTCTCCATGCATCTTCACAGGCAACATAATTAGGTTGCTCTATTGACATCTGAGAAAGATCATGGTTTCTCAGATGTTTGTCGCTTTCTTACTCAATCATCCTACCTAACCGCACTTATAATCGACCATCCACTTTATGAAGAATAACTACTGGAGTTCTGGAGGACCTGCCAAGAGGTAATCTTGGATGGTAAGAAGGCACTGTCTGCATCAATGCAAGGAAGGCAATTTTCATCACCCCAGCCATAATAAACTCTTATCCCAGGCTGGATGATAAAAAAGGCGGGTTGTCCTTTCTTAAAGCTGATGTGAATGAATCATTCAGGTAGATGGGCCATGAAGGGGACTTCACAGTCAGAACCTTCAAGAAGGGTAAGGTCTCCTACCAGTGGAAGTACCTTCTCCATGTTATTATTCACTCTTTATCAAATAAACATGGAGGATGAGACCAAATTCCTGAGGACTTATCCTATATAGTTCATGGAATGGTTCAAGGGGTCAAGTTCAAGTACTCCTAGTTTGTTTACACAAACTTGCTTGCCAACTTGGACTCCTTAGAGTACTGCATGTTCCCTAGATATGTCAAGCACATTCTCAACTGTAAACTGGGCTTACAGTTGAGGGGAACAGGTGCTACTCTTAAACTCGAACAGATGAAGACCTTCATCTTTATAATCATGAGAAAAATCACTATTGGTTTCTCAGGGGTAAAAACAGCCCTAGTCCTAAAAATGTTAGAGCTCGTTAGTTAAGGTGACAACTGAACAGCACTAGTCAATTGTGAATTCAAGGATCGAATCAAGAATTATCAGTTTGATTGAACAAATAAAAGATCAGAATTATCAATATTTGATTTTTAATTTAATTGTTTATGAAATTAAAATCGACTAACAAAAATATAAAACAATTTGAAAACAGAACAATATAATGCAACAAAAAGATTGTTTCAATTGTTTTTCATTGATACAAAATCAATTACAATGACTAATGATGCTTTGGTGATCTTGTGATCTCCAATTATGTTCTTGATGTTTTGTTATTTTTGCTATATTGATTGAATAATTAATTGATATCGTTTCTATGAATAAGTGACTCACTATTTTAGTATCGATATCTCTCAATCACGTATTCAATCACCTATTGATTGCTATTGATTGCTTATGAATCGATTATCAATAGTGTATATATGCTCTCTATTTAATGAGTGCATCCTTGCCTTATATTTATAGGCAGAGGGATTCACGATTTACAATGGAAACTATAACTTTTCTATTTGTGAAGGCTACAGCTGTAACATTCCTAATATGACATCCTAAGTCCTCTGACAGAAAGCAAGTCATCCCTAGATGTTGACTTGATGACATCACTTCAGGCAGCTTGACTTGTTGATCATGTGTTGGTACTTGAGTGCTCATGCAAGTTGTTCTTCCGTAGGAAGTTTGTCTTCCATTGGAATTTAGTCTTTTGTAGGAGTTGATCCTTTGTTCTTGAACTTCCTCCTCAGGAGTAAACTTCCTTCTTCCGCAGCAGCAGCAACTTGACTTTAGAACTTGTTCTTCAGTAGATATTGAGCTTCCGCAGGAGATCTACGGATGTACATCACTTGTTCAGATATGCTCCGGAGAACATCTACGGAAGAACAAAATTGTTCATCCTCAGTTGTTCTTGTACTTGGTCAATTTTTCCAAATTGACCAAGTATGATGTTTTTCTGCAGTTACAAGAAATACACATAAATAATAATATGGGTTAACTTATAATTCATGCATTACATTATGATAGGGAATTACAGAAGTTCATTACAAGAAATGATTCATCATCTAAACCTATACAAAAGATCTAGACCTAAAAATACTCCCCATAGGTTTAGATTCTTGTAATCATTGGTTCAGAGCTCTCAATTCTTGAACTCTTCTCAAAATTCTTGTGTAGAAGTATTCAATCGCATTCTTTTGATCATCATATAAATACTTGATCTTCATTCTCTTCATTTTCTTTAGAGTATTGTAATTTAGCCCAAAGATGTCTTCTTCTGTGGTCAGTGTTGCAATAAAAATGTTGTTTGACACCACTTCTAATTCATCTTGTTCTGACATTTTGAGCTGAGTGATTGATGGAATGTCAGATCCCATAAGCTGACCTGCTTCAAATCTTCTTCTTTTGTAAGCTTTCGGATGCAGCTTGTCAATCACTTGGATGATATGGACATATGAGCATAAGTCATCTTGAGCTACTTTGTCATTCAATTTTGGAAAATACATATCATGCAGATAGGATGTGTAGCTGGGATGAAGTAGTTTGATCTCCATTGGGTCAAATAGTCTTATGCTAGAAGCTTTCTTCTGAGGATCATTCCTTTGTAGCACAAGCTCTTTTTTTCTCTCCACATATCCCCATTTTGTGATAGGGAATGAGTACTGATTTCCTTCAATGCTTTTTACATATGCTGAAGTTTTGTCTTCATATCTAAGTCTTCTTAAAAGTTCATCATCAACTAAGTGAGATAAGCTTGAATGAGACCTTTTATGTCTCTGTCTTCTTTGATTGTGTTCAGCATCCTCTCTCTTTGCTTCCTTTAACACATCACCTTTAAACTTGTTTCTAAGTTTTGCAATCAGCACAGAAAAATCTCTTCCCCTTGGAATGATTAGGTAATTGATGATAGGGATGTTTTGCAAAGAATACAGGTCTGCATCTGGGAATGATAGGATTGTCTCCATCCAATGAAAATATTTCACCATCCCAGATGCCCTCTTTATCACAACACAATCCCATTCAGAATCAAACTTCATGCTACAATTTTGTTTTCTTCTGCTAATCTTAGGGTGGTCATGTGCTAAAAAAGTTAGATCAAAGAAGATTTTTTTTCAGTTAGTTCTCTCACAGTGGTTCACAGAGGCCATATTTTGTTGGGGATTACATCCCTTGGCTCCCTGATCAGTTTTTCTTTTCCTATGTGCATATCCTTGCTTTCTACAACTGTTGGCTCAGCAGAAGTTTGTTTTGATTGTTGTTTGTAAGAAGGATTAGGAGCTCCAGTTCTGAATCTCATACCAGTTTCTACCTCAACCTTCATTACATATTACATCATGGCTTTTAATTCTCCCACTGATCTTCCCTTAAGCTTATGAGACCCATAGTTGTGACTTTGTAGCCAACAAGCCATGTTGTATTTTGTCAGCTTCTTGGGGTCAGAGTGACCCAAATCTTTTATCTTTTCAATGTCTTTGAATTTTTAGAATGCTTCATAGTCGTATACTGGCAGCATCAGTCTAGCAGCATCAAACTCTTTTAGCACTTGAATCATTTCAGCCATGTTTACCTTCTCAACCATGTCATATGGGAAACCATTGTTTATCAAATCCATGAACATTGAGGATTGGGCTCTTTCCTCAAAAATATCTTCAGTGGATAATAGCTCTTTATTAGATCTTGCTTCTTCATCATCCTTTTGAGTCTCATCTTTTGTTAAATCTATCCATTCAGCATCACTTTCTTCTTCATTAGGTTCAGTTGGCTTGAGACTAGAAAGATCAACTAATGGAGTGTGCTCAGGAGAGATTGTTCTTGCTTTCTTTGGGGTATCTTCAAGTTAAGTAACTTCTTCTTTAGTTTTTCCCAAATTCTTTCTTTTCCTATGATATTTGATTATTGGTTCCTTTGATTTGATCATGGAAAAGATAATAGTTTCTTTGACTAGCTTTTACAGGCTAACTCATTGTTCAGTCGCTTTCTTCTTTAATCCTTTTATCTCCTCATCTTTGGCTTTTAGTAGATCCAACTGCTCAGAGATAGTTTGTAGTGCATTGTTGAGCTCAGCCATTGCTTTCTCCTTTTCTTTTTTTTCTTTCTCAACAGATGCGTAGGACTCAGTTGCAAACTAACCCATTTAGTCAATCACTTTATTGTTAGATTAAATCTCCTCTTGTAACTGCTTGATTGTAGCTTCTAGCTTTGAGATTGTCTCATCTTTCTCAATTATCTCCATTTTTATTTTTCTCAACTTCTCCAACTTTTTATTGCCTTTGATGATGAGATTGTTGTATTTGGCCACCAGAAAACTTTTGCTCACATCTATCTCTTCATCTCTTAAATCATTTTCATCATAAGCAACTATTTCAATCAAGTTACTCTCATCTTGTTGTTCAACTACATCATCATTCTCCCCTTCTACATCTAAACAAAACTCTTCTATAGCACACATCATCCTCATCAAGATTGACTAGTTCAGTGTGAGTTAGGCTTTCAGCAGGTGAGGTTGGTTCAGTAGGTGTGGCTAAGGAAGTTCGTTGTGTTGTTGGATGAGATGGTGTTTGATTGAGATTAGGAGAGAGAGGTTCAGTGGCACCTGCGTTCAGTGATGATTGAGATTGGGTAGGTGAGATAGGTTGGGTATGCTCACTAGAAGATGATTCCATTAAGTCTATCATAGAAGTTGGTGGAAGAGGCTGAGATTCTTGTTGTGGTGTTGGGTGTGATGGTGATTGTTGAATGTCATCAAATGAGAACACTTCTGTTTCAGCATAGCTCATTGATGTTTAGGAAAGTGAAGGAGATATTGGTTGTGTGTGTTTACTTGGTGGTGAGATGATATGGACAGGTGGTGATAATGATATGTTGGTAAAGGATGATGGTGAAGGAGGATTGGGTTCTTGATGTTGTGGTTCAAGGGATTCAGCTGGTGGAGTTTGTTGTTGTTGATCAGAAGATTTAGCTGATGATGTTTGTTGTTGCTCATCATCCATGTATAGAAGTTCTTGAGGAATGTCAGCATTCTCATCAACTACATGTGCAAACATCTCTATTTCTTCTCCTTGATATTGCCCATTGATCTTGTTGAGCACAGATCTTCCAAGGTGAGCTTGAACAAACACTTCACCTTCCCTTTCAATATTGAGCATTGCTTCATTAATGATCAACTGAAGATACCTTGGAAACATATACATCTTGTTTTCCTTCTGCACCCCTATGTAGTCACACAAGCATCCCAGAATGTATTTGGTATAATTGTACATTCTCCCTTCAAACACACCAATAATTCCAGATGATATATGCCTTGAAAATCTATCCAATCCAGACTTCCTGTTTGACATGCATTACAAGTACGTGTGACACATGAATCTGTAGGGCTTGCACAACCTCCCCTTCTTGATTTCACCTTTTCGGTAGTTACCATCATAACCCATTAAGTGAAATACTTTTTGAATGTATTCATGTTCGAATACATCAGGGTGACCCTATTTTTGATCTCCGAACTCCAACACCCTCCTGATTGTTCGTTCATCCACCCACAACTCTTCATTTCTTAATAAAGCAAAAATAACATGTTCATCATTTTCTTCCTCAATCCTTGCAGAGTTCCAGAAATCCATAATATGCAATTGATAGATGACAGGATCCGCAAATAAAGCATAGAATAATCTTGATCTTCTCAAGTATATGATAATATCCCTGCATCCATCGGCTGCTGTATCCTCTGGATTAAGAAAAGCACAGACATTATGATCTTTTGCGAATCGATTGGCCATTTTGATGTTGTTTTGAGAGGTGATTTAGGTGAGGATTGTTGTGTGGAAAGAAAATTTGATTGTTAGGAGAAAGGGTTTTTCTAGATCTAAGAAAGGGTTTTGAAAAAGTGAATAAAAATGACAACGGTCAGGTTATCATTAATACTCCCTCTGACACTTTAAAAACCTTTTATTTAATGTTGTGGGACCCTCAACCCTAATTACACTTCTGTGGTTATCCACGAGTTTATTCTTCCGTAGATCATCTACGGAAGGCAAAACCTTCCATTTTTTATTTGTTTTAATTTTATTCTTCTGAAGCACATCTTTGGAAGACAATTTTTTTTATGTTTAGATAATTCTTCCGCAGAACATCTACGGAAAGAAAAATTTATGTCTAGAAAATTCTTCCGCAGAATATCTACGGAAGGCAAAATTTGTTAAGATTTTGTTGTTTTATCCTTAGGGTACCAATCTACGGAAAGGCAATATTTGTTCTTTTTTATGTATGATCTTAACATCATGTTAGATCATTTGATGTTTGCTATTGGACCTTATTGACTCTGCTTCATGGCAAATGTGCAAAATTGATTTAGTTAAAAACTTCAGGTATCCTGCAGCCAAGTTAGTGCTCAAGTTTCAGTTTTCTTCATGTACTCAATTTTCATGCTGATGACTACTCCCCCTAAATTTATGATTAATGATGAACTTATGCATTTATCAAAAATTTATTATGAGAATAGCATGAAAAGTAACTATCTATCAATCTTATTAGTAAATAAAAAAACAAAAACAAAATCTTTTTGTATTTTTGTTTATAAGCAGAAACTTAAACTTATTTACCAGCATTTACATTATACAATGGGATCATACTATGACACTAAGCAACTTCCTGAAATAGTTTTGTTTGATGATAGTAGACATACATCTAGTGCTAATTGCAAGTATTATGAATCACATAAATTCAAGCAAGAGTGTAGTTTCAACTTGTCATGTTGTTTATCATGTTTTGGGACTGATTAAAGATAGAAAAATATGGACTCCACATTCAATTCATATTAGAGTTTATCCTCCCTTTATGAGTCAATTTATCACTTTTTAACACTTAAAACTATGTTCTTTAAGTTATAAGCTCTATCTTAAGATTTATTTAAAATCTTATTAATGCTGATATGATTTGTAAACTCTGAATTAATATACAGTTGATCACATTGGATTCTTTTAGAGCTGTTCCTTTAACAGGACACCAGGTGTTTACTTACGTAAAACAGAGGTGCCTATGAACCCAGGTCTTTGTTTAGACAAAACAAAGGGTCCATGATATGCACAGATAGAGTTTATAACATGTCAAAACATAGTGTGCTTAGGTGAATAAGTTGATCACAGCAGGATAAGACTTACTTGCTTGTTCCTCAAAATGGAATTGTCCACAATTAGTCACCTTGGCATTATGTTATGCCTGAACTTGTATAGTTTCGACTCAAGCTAAACCTACTCACATATCAAATCACATCTAATCAGTCTTTATTGTGTGATAAAATTCAGGAAATTAAGCAAAGGTATACTGTACTATCATTTCCCATGACATAAACTGCTTATTCAAGAAAATATGAAACTAAGACAATATTTTTGAATTTTATATGTTTTATGAATCTTTTTGGTTTTTTTTATATTATGAAATTTAAGGACAGATCATGATTTTCTTTATGTTGATTATTTAATCTAAGTTGATCATGCCTAAGGACTCAATTAAGAAATTAAATATCATTGAGTCAAAGGCTTTAGTGAATAAATTAGCAAGCTGATTTGTTGTATCCACTTTAATCAACTTGATTAAACCTTTTTCTGAACAATCTCTCAAAAAATGATATCTGATTTCTATGTGTTTTGTTTTACTATGTTGCAGTGGATTAGCAGTGATGAACATAACAGCTGAGTTATCAATATGTATTGGTGTTTGAAGAAAATTGTAACCATAATCAAGTAATTAGTTTTGCAACCATAAAAGTTGAGAGCAACCAGTTGAAGCAGCTATGTACTCAGCCTCAGCTGTGGATACTGATACATTTGTTTGCTTTTTGCACTGCCAAGAAACAAGTCTTGGTCCTAAAAATTGACATCCACCAGTTGTGGATTTTTTGTTGTTGTTACACCCTTCAAAGTCACTATCAGAATAAGAGTAGAGGTTGAAGTCTCTTTCTTTGGGATACCAAAGTCCTAGAGCTGGCTTCCCTTGAGGTATTTGAATATCCTCTTCACTGTATTCATATGTGACTTCTTGGGGTCTGATTGGTACCTAGCACAAACACACACAGCAAACATTATGTCAGGTCTGCTGGCATTTAAGTATATTAAAGATCCTATCATAGATCTATATAATCTTTGATCAACTAACTTCCTTTTAGGATCAGGTACAATCTTATCTATTGTTGATGCTGGAGTTTTGCATAAAGAAGACTCAGCAAGGTTGTACTTCTTCAAGATTTGATTCACATACTTTTTCTAATTGATGAAAATGCCATCTGGTTTCTGGTGAACTTGCAAACCAAGGAAGAATGTTAATTCTCCCATGGAACTCATTTGAAACTCATATTTCATCAAAGATTCAAAGTCTTGACATAATCTTTTGTTTGTTGACCCAAAGATGATATCATCCACATAGACTTGGACAACTAAGAGATCTTGATGATCATGCTTTAGGAACAGAGTCTGATCAATTGTGCCCCTTTTGTAACCATACTTGAGCAAGAAGGATGACAATGTTTCATACCATTTTCTTGGGGCCTAATGAAGACTATACAAAGCTTTGTCAAGCTTGTATACCCTATATGGGTAATCAGGATCTTCAAAGCCTGGTGGTTGGGCAACATAGACTTCTTCATCAATTTTACCATATAAGAAGTCACATTTTACATCCATTTGATAAACAGTAAACTTCTTATGTGATGCATAGGCTAGAAAGACTCAAATGGCTTCAATCCTTGCAACTGGGGCAAAGACTTCATCATTGTCTGTCCCTTTTTCTTGAGTATAGCCTTGTGCTATCAGCCTTGCTTTGTTTCTAATGATGATACCTCTGTCATCTAGTTTGTTCTTGAAAAGCCACCTTGTACCAATTGGATATTGGCCGTCAGGAATATCAACTAGATTCCAAACCTTCTGCTTTCTGAATTGCTAAAGCTTTTCTTGCATTGCTTCAATCCAGTTGTTGTCTTTCAATGTTGAAGTTATGTTGCGTGGAACCACTTGTGAAAGAAAACAGGAGAACAGACAAATATTGGTGGCTTCCCCTTGACTTCTTGTGGTTCTTTCATTAAGATCATCAATAATGTTTTCTATTGGATGATACTTATGAATTATTATTGTTGGTATTGATTTAACTGGAATAGATGATTCCAAGTTGGTTGATGGAGATGGATTCAGCTAAGATGGGGAATCAACAAAGTAATTAAGATCCTCATGATTTTGGTCTTCTAATGCTGAATGAAACCCATCTTCATGATTTTGTGTTTCCGTAGATGTTGGTATAACTTCCACAGCAGTTACAGGAACAACTACGGATGTTGTTGTTTGTGGATCTACAGATGTGAATGTTGTTGGATTGTTTTTTGATGGATTGGGAACTTCAGATGAAGGAAATGAATCATCTCTGGAAGTAGGAACATCTACGGATGTAGAAGGAACTTTTGCTGATGTAGAAGGAACTTCTGCAGATGTAAAATGAACTTCTGCTGAGGTTGAATTTCCATTTCCATCAGTATTGTCATTGCTTGTTTGAGATGAAGGGCCTGGATCAGCAACATTTGAAGTATGTGTCTGGGGTAGTCTTGGAGGATCAGCTGACAATGACACTTCACTCATGCTTGGAGGTACATAAGGATAACATGTATCCGCAGGACCTGCAACATTCAAATAACCAGAGTTAAATGAATTTGTTAATGCATCTATATCAAACAACCAAGATGATCCTTTTACAGATTTTGGAAAGAAGGATTCATCAAAAGATACATTAGGTGTTTATTCTACAATGTTGTTGAGTAACCAACAAAGAAACCATCATAAGTTTTTTCATCAAACTTTCCTAATTGATCTTTGGTGTTTAAAATAGACACATGACACCTAAAAGCTCTAAGATAACCTATAAAAGGTTTTCTCTTAAGCAAAAGTTCATAAGGTGTTTTATTATGTTCTTTGACAATTATTGTCCTATTTTGAACATTGCATGTTGTGTTCACTGCTTCTCCTCAAAATATGATAGGCAACTATGAATCAGCTAGCATTGTTCTTGCTGCTTCAATTAGAGTTTTGTTACTTCTTTCAATAACTCCATTTTGTTGTGGAGTTCTTGGTGCACTGAATTGTCTAGCTATGACTTTGTTCCTGCAAAAGGAATCTAAAACATGATTAAAAAATTTAGATCCATTATCACTTCTTAAGATTTTGACCTTTAAATCCAGTTGATTTTCTATCATAGTGATAAACTCCATTAATGTTTCTGATGTTTCACTTTTATGTTTTAAGAAAATACCCATGTGAATCTAGTGAAATCATCAACAATCATCAAACAATATTGTCTTTTACCAATGCTCAAAACATTGGTTGGACCAAAAAGATCCATGTGTAGCATTTTGAGTGGTGTTGTGTTTGTGTTGATTGTTTTGGACTTATGTGACATCCTATGTTGTTTTCCTTTATAACATGATGAACAATGATTTGAACAATAAAATTCTTTCTTGGGAAGGCCAATGACTAAGTCATGTTTGACCTACTTAGTCATGTTCTTCATGTTTGAATGAACCATCCTTCTATACCACAGTTGAGTTTCATCTTCTTATGACTTAGAAATCAGGCAGGTTTCATTACTTGTTATAGAGGTGTTGTTCATATCCAAAACATAAGTGTTTCCTATTCTTGGTGCTTTAAGAAGGATCCAATCTGCTGGGACTTGAAAACCTAGCTTAAAAATGTAACAGAAAGAGTTATCAAATAAAGTGGTATAATTTTGATCACAAATTTGAAATACACTGAGTAAGTTGTATTGTAAAGTTTCACAAAAATTAACTTTCTCAAATTTGAGTACTCTATTTGTTACCATTCCTTCACCAACAATTTTACCTCCCTTCTTATCCCAACTAAATGCCACATATGAAGCATTTTTATGTTTGAAATCATAGAGAAGTGAACAGTTTCCTGTCATATGCCTGGAACAACCACTATCAACATACCACTTGTTGTCAGTCCTCCATGGATGTTCCTACAAAAATAATGAAATCAATTAGAAAGTAGAGCCCAAGCCTTAATGGTCTTGGGCTTGCCAATGTTATCTAGAATAGTTACTCTATCATGAATGAGCCTAGATGACTCAAGATAGTTTTTAGTCTCAATTGATTCATTATGTTTTGTTTGGGGTGAAGATGATTTTGTTGAAGATGGACTTGAAGCACTTGATCTTGATTGAACGTCACTTTCTCTGTCACTTCTTCCTTGAGTATCTTTTTCTTCAAACTTGAAGATGACATTTGTTATAAAAAGTTTTAGCATCTTTTGTTTTTGACTGTGGTACATAATTACCCTTTTTAAAGTGATCAAAGAAGGCTTTATCTTCGTGTAACACTACCTTCTTGTGAGGAGTCTTGCTTTAATAGTTATGTTTCTCCTTCTTCTTCTTTGTTTGATCATCCGCAGATGTTGGCTTCTTGACCTTTGGCACCTTTTGTTTTAGTTGTTGCTTCTTTTGTTTTGAGACCTTTGATTCTTCATTCTCAGAAGATTGTGAGTCTGATTCATCATTCTCAGATTGTTGCTTCTTTGGCACTTTAGATTTGTTCTCCTTGTTGAAGTAGCGATCTTGAGTAGAATGGTTCTTCTTGTTGCAAAGAGCATAGTGCTTATTGAAGTAGCAATCAGAAGTTATATGATTGTTCATATTGCATATGGAGCAATAGATGCTGAAATAACAATCTTCTGTGTTGTGATTATACATCTCACACCACTTGCAGTATTTTTCTTCAGCTTCACTATCAGACTCCACCGTCTTATTCTGCTTCTTTTTCAATTTTTTTTCAATCTTTGCAGCTGAAGTATCTTCTTGTTGTTGCTAAGGATTCACATCTCTTTGTTGTTTCTTTACTTTCTTGACAGTTTGTGATTTAGCATATGTTTTCTTCTTCCGTAGATCTTCTACGGATGACCGTTTTGATTCAGATGATTGCTTCTTCCATAGATCTTCTACGGAAATTGACTTTGAATTAGATGAATGCTTCTTCCTTAGATCTTCTACGGAAGTTGACTTTGGAACATTTTTCCTTTGCTTTTCTATGGATGTGTGAGGACCAGTCTTCTTCTTCTGCAGCTGTTCTGCTGAAGTGTTTTTCTCTTCTTCCTCCGTAGTTCTTCTTGCTGACTGACTTTTGCGCTTTTTTTTTAGCTCCTGAATTCCATCATTAAGCTGACCAATTCTTGTGTAGATGGTCTTCAACAAATTTCTTTGTTTTGGGGGATAAGGTAGCTTTATCTCCTTAAGGACTTTGGGAATTATAGGTTCAATTACCACATTCTTTTCCTTACCCAACCCAGCACATTCTTGTTCATTAGGCTCGTCAACCTCATCCAGATCATCACAGTCATCAAAGTAAAATTCTGATTCATTTTGTTTTAAAAATTCTGATTCAGATGAATCAGTTTCACTGATTTCAATATCTTCACCATTTACCACTTCATTATTTTCAACTTTTGATTTAGTTTTGGTGCTTGACACAAAATCATTTGATAAACTGTTTGTCATTGACTCAGGTAGTGTGGTGTAATTATCATTCACTGGTGGTGCACAAGCATTAAATCCTAACCCATACCTGTTCTTTGATTCAATATGAGAATTTAACAGTTTACATTTTGTTGTGATGATAATTGGAACTTCTAAAGTTTCACTTCAGTAGATGCATGATCAGATATGGACTTGGTTAAAAAGGTGGTCAGATGCTCAACTTGTGCTTTCAGATTATAATTTTCAGGCACAAGTTTATCTAAATCCTTTTGCAAGGAAGTGATTTTGACCTGATAAAGTTTATGTTCTCTTACATGAGATTCATTTAAAATCATTATTTCTTTGACTTTATCAGCCAATTGTTGAGCATGGACCCTGTATCTCTCTACCTCTTCAACACATGTTGGTGAACATAACCTGTCCCTTACCTCTCTTTCCATAGGTGGAGCTTTGTTTTCTAAGTTTGCAATCAGTGCTTGATTTTCCTCCTGGACTTCCTTCTCGTACATGCTCCAATCACAAGTTCCATCCTACAAAATAATCAAACCAGTTTCTTTAGAGTTACTGGTACCTGTTGAAGAACCTGTGGCTGGTGGGGATGAGTTTGTTAGCTGAGGTTGCTTGAAGCTTCTCTGATTTGCTTGACATGTGTTTGTTGTTGATTGCTAATTGTTGTTGCATTCCCTTGAAAAGTGACCATACAAATTACATTTGTAACACCTCACCTTTGATTTGTCAACACCAATCTTTGTTGTTCTTCCTGTAACAGATAGTCCTTTGTTCCTTCTTATATACATCTTGGCCCTGTAAGAAATCATGGCCATTTGCCATTGTAGATCCATCTCTTCCACTTCATCAGGATGAAGTTCTTCCAGGTCTTGTTGGCAGATGTGAGCAGGAGTTAGAGTACTACCCAAGTAAGCTTGATAGCTTGAACTGAATGCTGCAAATACTGCTTTTTGTTCTTCTGTTTCTAGAACCATAGTGATTGGTTTAGATTTGTTATTGCTTTTGTTGTTTGATGATCCCTTTGCTACTGAACTTTTAGAATCATCAGATTTTCCTTTTGTTTTCTTACTTGAACTGCTTTGAAAGTTAGATTTAGAAGACTTTGCTGCATAGAAACCAGCTTCTTCTTCTTCATCACTTTCAGCACAAGAGCTTCCTTTATCACTATTGGAAATAAAAGGACTTCCAATATTCTTAGCTTCTTTGAATTGATATGGTGCAATAGGAGCTTTTGCACTCTTGTTTCTGGTTTTCTCATCCAACTCCAATGCTTCTACCTTGGCTACCAAAGTATCTAGTCCAATTACCTTTAGACCAATGGTATTTTTGAACATAGACACAGTTTGTGTCCAACTTTCAAGCAAGGTATGTAGCATCTTTTTGTTCAGTTCCTTATTACTATACGTAAACTCAAGAATATTCATCTCAGTAACAAGTTGCATAAATTTGTGGAGTTGTTAAGGGATGGATTCACCCTGAATATGATGGAATATTTCATACTGTGAACGCAGGGTATCCTTCCTGATGCTTCTGATTTCATCACTGCCTTCACACAAGGTGTGAAGAATTTTCCACAGTGAGTTGGCTGTTTTGTATGCTTCACATCTAATTAGGAGGTCTTTAGGTAGAGCCATGGCAAGCATACTATATGCCTTGATGTCAACTTTGACTTTCTTGGCATCATCAGGAAACAAATTTTTTAGGCTTATGGGCTGGTTGTTATCATTATAATCAAGTCCTAAAGCAGGTGGAATGTATGGACCTTCGGTAATGGACACCCATAAATCAGAATCTATATAGTAGACGTGGTTCCTGAATCTGATTTACCATGTTTTGAAATCAGATTTGTTCTCCAACTTAGGAGGTTGATAAGCTCCAACCACTGAATTGCTCATGTTGATTATCTGTGTTAATTATTAAACTTATCTATTGATCTAATATCCTATTAATGTGTAAAAAACAATGCAAATACACTAACACAACAATAACAAATCACTGATAATATTGATATCAAATCGACTAAGACAAAAATTCCTTGGAATTAATGATTTCTGTGGCGAACGAACTAATTAATAACACACTCTTAATTAAATAAGAAGATGTGATCAAAATTAGACAAATCGCTCAATATATTCTCAGTTAATTTGAAATTAATAATGTTAGATGATGATGGGTTTTGTTCAAACTTCATAGAATAGGCTTGAAATATCACACAAATCCACGGATCAAAAGCGATTCTGATGCAAATCGAAATTAATCGAGCAATGGAATAGTGAATAATGATCGATATAACAAGATTTTGATGTTTGTTAAAACAAACAATCAATTAAAATAATCAAACTGATAGATCAATTGATATAGATCAATGAGCACGAGGCTCTGATACCACCAGTGAATTCAAGGATCGAATCAGGAATTATCAGTTTGATTGAACAAATAAAGATCGCGGAATTATCAATATTTGATTTTTAATTTAATTGTTTGTGAAATTGAAATCGAGTAACAAAATATAAAACAAATTGAAAACTGAACAATATAATGCAACAAAAAGATTGTTTCAATTGTTTTAAAAAATACAAAATCGATTACAATGACTAATGATGCTTTGGTGATATTGTGATCTCCAATGATGTTCTTAATGTTTTGTTATTTTTGCTATATTGATTGAATAATTGATTGATATCGTTTCTATGAATAAGTGACTCGCTATTTTAGTATCGATATCTCTCAATCACGTATTCAATCACCTATTGATTGCTATCAATTGCTTATGAATCGATTATCAATAGTGTATATATGCTCTCTATTTAATGAGTGCATCCTTGCCTTATATTTATAGACAGAGGGATTCACGGTTTACAATGGAAACTATAACTTTCCTATTTGTGAAGGCTACAGCTGTAACATTCCTAATATGACATCCTAAGTCCTCTGACAGAAAGCAAGTCTTCCATAGAAGTTGACTTGATGACATCACTTCAGGCAGCTTGACTTGTTGATCATGTGTTGGTACTTTAGTGCTCATGCAAGTTGTTCTTCCGTAGGAAGTTTGTCTACCATAGGAAATTGGTCTTCCGTATGAATTTAGTCTTCCATAGGAGTTGATACTTTGTTCTTGAACTTCCTCCTCAGGAGCAAACTTTCTTCTTTCGCAACAGCAGCAACTTGACTTCAGAACTTTTTCTTCAGTAGATGTTGAGCTTCCACAAGAGATCTATGGATGTACATCACTTGTTCAGATATGCTCCGGAGAACATCTACGAAAGAACAAAATTGTTCATCCACAGTTGTTCTTGTACTTGGTCAATTTTTCCAAATTGACCAAGTATGATGTTTTTCTGCAGTTACAAGAAATACACACAAATAATAATATGGGTTAACTTATAATTCATGCATTATATTATGATAAAGAAATACAGAAGTTCATTAGAAATGATTCATCATCTAAACCTATTCAAAAGATCTAGACCTAACATCCATGTTAAACCCACACCTTCGACATCTGCACCACCCACACAGTCTCAAATAACCATCACCTGCAAAAGAAAATCCAAACAAACCCCTGCTCAGTCTTTTTTAATTGAGTAGGTCCCCATACAATCACCTATGCAAGAGGAAGTGGAACAAAGTGCTTCCACTTCCCCTAAGGAGCAAACCACTCCAATTATTTCATTAATTAGTGCTGAGGTTCCTCATGCTTAGCCTGATGAGCTTATTGCCCAAACTTTAATCCTTCACTCTGTGTCTCAAAACGCATGTGATCAACCTTCTAGGGAAAGCTACAAACCCCAGCCGTTGGATCTAAACAAACAATCCCTGACCTCCACTCCTATGATGATGAGGATATAGGATTACGTGAGTACCATGAGTCTCTCTTTTCCTTCCCTGCACAAGGAGAGATAAGTGCTCCTGAAACACCCTTATCTAGCCTACATCATCCACCCTAACTAAGGTGGACTTCCCTGAACATGTTGAGGAAGTCCATATGGAAGAGGCTCTCACTTTTGAAAGTGATTACATCATTAAGACCTGAACCATGGAAACCTAACCCCTTGATACTTCTCTTGAAGCTGTCATGGAGTAGAGGAAATCTAGCAGCCAAGAACCATAAGCTGGTGGTGAGGGAAATGACTTTGGCTATGTCCTCTCATCCCCCCATGATTCTTTAGATGAAGACGAGGGGAGTCTACAACTAAAGGTGCAAAAACTCTCTAAAACATGCACCTATTTAGTTTTAAAGGTAAGTCACCTAGAATCTCAAGTGGTTACCTTGCAAAGGCAGATTATTGATTAGCAACTTGAGATCACCGATCTCAAGGGCAAGCTAGCTGAGAGGCCTGCCAAGCATGCTCAACTAGGTCCATAAGAACCTATAGATGTGGTTGACCTATCCCTTAGCTCACCTGTGCAAGTAGGTGATTCTACCAAAAAAGGGGAGAAAGTCTTAACGATAATCACAGAACCAGGTCCACAAGGCCTCACCATCCTCACTTGCAGTTTTCCATACTCAACAACCTCCTCAGGCCCACATTAATGTGGATTCCCTGATTCAAAGCTTATATCAGGAGGGAATCCCAAGGGCTATGTCTACCCCATCCTACCCTACTGACAACCCAACAGTAGGATGGAGGTATGATGCTAATAAAAGAGCCCTTGTACCCTCTAGATCTCAGGGGAAACAAGAAGTTTTCAATTTTCAACCCCTGAGATACTATGAGAGTTTTCCTTAAGTTGATCTGCCACTTGCCAACCAAAGTAATAACAAGCAAGTTGAAAGGTTGGCTGAAAGGATTCAGGTGAGGGTGCTTGAAGAGTTCAAAAGAAGATCCAAACTATATAGACAGAGGCTACCAGGCAAAACTGTTGGTCAACTAGATATTAAGGTAGACCCTAAGATTAGCTTCAAAGGGAAAATCTCAGTTGAATGCCCAGCAGTTGAACCTGCGAACCATGAAACAGGAACTGCTTCAGCACCCAGTACCCTCAGTCAGAAACCAGTTGGTGAAGGTGTCTCATAGCTTCTCCCTAGCCAGAGCTCAAATGCTGCACCAAGTGATAAAGGCCAAAGCTCTCTCCACCCTGAGTCACACATGCCAGTGACTGACAAAATGATGAGGATCATGACCTCTGAGGAGATTGAGGAGGAGAAAAGGGAGAGGAAGAGGAAGGAAATGGGAGAGAGAACAAGTGAGACTGTTAGTTTCATGCAAGTTACAATCAGGGCTGCCCCCAGGCCAAACACTCAGGAGGATGAGTTAAAAGTAGCATGATTGAAATATTTAGGGTTTAGGAACTACAACATTGATGAAATTATCTCTCTTCCCTTGGTTGAACTAAGTGAACTAACTGACAATGAAGTGTAAAAAGAAAGGAAGGTGGTTGAGGCTGTAGAGTTACTCCTCAATAGTAAAGAAGAAAGGAAAAGAAAAAGACTTTACAAAGCCCTCGTCCTCTCTCCAGTTCAAGAAAGCCCTGAAGTAGAGGTCGTGACTGTTGAACAAGAAACTTAGGTAGGTAGAGAACAAGATAGACAAAACATGATAACCTACCTGAGTGCCAGAGGTCTCTATCAAGAAGCAAACCTACTTCTCTTATCATATGAGTATATTGAGTTTAAGTACCTCAAGCAGCTAGAGTATGAAGTCTTAAAACAACAGAAAGCTACTAAGAGGAAGATGAGGGAAAAGGCTGCTAAGTCAAGAGTCACCATTCGAGCCAATTAGAAGAAATCTGTTGAGAGACTGAAAATGGTAAGCTTTATAAAGTCGGATTGATTCTCCATAATAAGACTTGGTCCATTGTCTCTATGCACTATGGATGAGCATATTAGAGTAATCAAGCAGAAGATTAAGAAGGGTGAGCTGGTAGACTTGCATTCTCCACCAATTCAGACTGCACTTGAAGCTGAGGTCAAGGTTGAACCCTAAGAGACAACAAAACCTAGACCTAGTGCTACATCTCATCCAGATTCATCTTCTGACCCACAACAGGGTCCTGAACCTTCCCCTTTTGAACATATGAAGGAAAAGGACCCAACTGAGAAGGATAAAGAAGGAACATCTGGTACTTAAGACAAACCTTCTCAGTTAAAGTACGGAAAAAGTAAGAGGATGGCCATAAGAAGGGACAAGAAGAAGAAAAGGAAAAACAAGTCAAAGGTATCCACCTCTACACCTTAGGATGGGTTAGAACGCCCTAAAGGTGATCAAGAAGATTCTGCTCAACCAACTCCACTTCAAGTAAAGCCTCTTGCTCTTGAGAGACCCATCTTGTCCTGGGCATTTGCTACAAACCCAAACAGATGGTATGTCACTAAAGATCAAGGGGGTCAAGATGTATACTTCTAGCAAAACATGCTTGACCTTCCCTTGCATGATCTCTTTAACATGAAAAGATACTTTGAGAGTCTGAGGAATCCTGACCAACTGCTAAAGAAGGGAATGGTCTTGATTCTAGTAAAGACTATCCACAGATGAAGATCAAGACTTGATTCTAGTAAAGCCTAGGATGAGTTTGTAAGAGTAAACTTAGAAGCTGATGCAACCAAAGAGCTCCCAGGTGCATACTGAAGTACAGAGTAAGTTACTTCGAAAGATTTGACAAAAGCATTATGAAATTCTCTAGTTGTCAAATCTTTTGAAACCAAAAGACCATTTCTTCCAAAGCCAAAGATGAAGTCTTCCGAAGCTTCAAGACAAAATCTTCTGAAGCCAAGAGACTGATTTCTTCCAAATACAGAGAAGACATGCTTTCTTTGACATGCTTTTGACAAAAGTTGAACAACTTTCCGCTGCCATCTCTAAAGACTCACCAACTTATACAAGTTAGTGACATCTCCATACTTTTGTCAATTGTAGATTAAGGTTTTAGAGTATGTAAATTTCTACTTTGTACTTTTATCCTTTTTCTAATAGATAAGGATGTGAGTTATGGCATGTCATAATCACTAGTCAAAAGACAATCTGCCTTTTGACCTTACATTGATCTTGTTGTCTAGATTAGTGTTCCAGCTGGCCTACAAAGTATGGTCGGCTGTAGGATGTATTACAAAGTATCACAAGTACCAGTCATTAGCACTAAGCCTTGTAACATTTGTAAAACACTTGAGAGTAATATACATCATTCTTGAAAACCAATAACTTGTGTTGTGCTTGTGTTATTTACATTTGTTCTTTGTTTCATAAGCCGGTTCCCTATTTGATATGTTATGTGTTTTGTTTGTTTCTCTCCAACCTTGTAAAACTGTTGCATTGCTCCCGTTCACCGGTCCTCCAATCCGCTGACCTGTGAAAAGAGTCTCCGGAAACATTCTCAAGCAATTGATTAAATGCATTTGTGAATCCATTTAGATCAAACATCCAATATTGGAGTGTTTCCAACACTATTTAAGGAATGTTAAACTTTGTTGTATACCATGTAAGCCTAAGCCTGTGATGAGTATCCAACAAAGAACCCATCTACTGATTTCTAAGCAAATTTGGATAGATGATCTTTGGTATTAAGTAGGGTGCATGGACATTCAAAAGGTTTGAGGAATACTATGAATGGTCTTATCTTATGCCATAATTCATAAAAGGTTTTTCCATGTGTCTTGACTATCAACACTCTATTTTGAACATAGCACGCAGTGCAAACTGCTTTAGCCCAGAATGTTATAGGCAGTTTGGAGTCAGACAACATGGTCCTTGCAGCTTCAATAAGTGTTATATTTCTCCTCTCAGTAACTTTCTTTTGCTGAGGATTTCTAAGAGCACTATATTGCCTTGCAATACCTTTGGATTCACAAAAAGAATCAAGGATGTGGTTTTTGAATTTAGTGCCCTGAACACATCTAATTATTTTAACTTTTTTTTATCAATTTGATTCTTAACTTTGATAATAAATGATTTTAAAATCTCAGTATTTTCATCTTTAGTTACTCAAAAGAAAACCTAAGTGAATCTTGTAAAATCATCTATTACTACCAAGCAATATGATTTTCTACCCACACTATTTACACCTGTTGGTCCAAACAAGTCCATGTGTAGTACGTGTAAAGGAGTTAGGACTGAATTCATTTCTTTGGACTTATGAGAAGATTTGTGTTGCTTTCCCGTTTGACAAGCACCATAGTGGTCAACACATGTAAACTTCTTGTTAAGTCGTCTAGTGACTAACCCATTTTGAACTAATTTGTTCATGTTTTTGAGATTTACATGTACCAATCTTCTGTGCCAAAGAGAGGATTCAATCAAGGAAGCTTTGCAAATGTACATATTGTCTTTCATAGGAGCTTTTAAAAGCATTTTCTCATTTGGAATTTCAAACCCAGGGGATAAGACAATACATTCATGCTTTGTGAAAAAAGTGTTATGCTCTTGGTCACACAACTAAGACACACTCAATCGATAGTTTAACTCTTTCACATAATTCATCTTATCAAAACTTAACTTTCTAATGATGATCAACAGTCATTCAGCATATACTTCGATAGTGGATTCAGCACTTGGTCTGATTAGTTGATAGCCAATGCTGAAATCCTAAGTTCAGCACTTGGCATGTTTCGACAGTTGATGGCCAATGCTGAAATCCTGAGTTTTCTGTAGTTTCATCCATCATGATTTAACAGGTTTGCACCTTGAATCAATGAAGGTCTTGCTAGATGTCCAGATTCAAATAAAGCCAAAGCCATTTCAACAATTGCAACCCAAAATACAACCTGACGACTGCGGCAGTTGGCGTAGTGATGCGGTGTTTGATGTTGGTCGACGGTTCAAAGGGGTTCAAAAGTGTGGGAGGTTGTGACACAACAAGGTGATGGTGATTAGGGTTTCCTTAATCCCCTCTTTAGGTAATAAATAATTTTTATAAAAAAACCACATATATTTGTTTTTGGACCCCCGTTTATTAACATTTATTAACCCTAAGTAATTAACTTTTAACTGCATAAACCATTGTGGTTTACTTAACTTCTAAATATATAAATTTTTAAACCTGTTAAATCATTAAAAGTTTAATTAATTAAATACATTTTAATTATCAAACATTTAATTATGTTTATTAATTTTTTCTCTAATTAATTAATCAACATCAATTTGAACAATGATTCATGAATTATAACGTGTAATAGTTATACGTCATTACCTTGTCATTGTTCAAGGTATAACTCTTTGGATGGTACTTCGATAGTAATATTAATATCCATGATCGGACATCTAATATGCAACAAATATATGTTATTAAGAAGGTACATTGAAAATTTCAATATTCAATAGAAAATAATTCCATATCGAAGATGAAGGGTATGCAAATGTGTTCACAACCATTAATGTTGTTAAAACTTTGTGGATTATTTAGCCTTTAATTTGGATTGAGTATTCCAAATGCGTAGATTTAAGGAGACAACAAAGGAAAATCTATACATTAGTTAAGTTAAATTTAGTAATTATCATGTTAAATGTCAATCTATTTGAATTCATCTCAACGCATTATTGATGGTATACTAGTACATTCTATCTTCTATATGACTTGTATTAAGACTTATGATGAAGTTTTATAAGTCAGTGAGGACGTTGTGGATATTAGTGGCTCATGAGCCATGATCCGAAACTTAATGATAAAGTTAAGTATGTGTCTAGCATACAGTAACTTATAAGACTTTTGGAATGGTGAAAAAAATTCATGATTTTTTCTAAACTAAGAAGTGAAATTTGACAAGCAATGAAGTGATATCCCTTATAAGGTTGTGAAGAATGAAAATGATTCATCTTTAGGTAGGCTCACGTAATCTATGCATTGTAGACTAGTGATCATTTATGATGCTTTATGTAGGTCAAATTAACTTTAAAAATTTAAATCATATGGACATAAGTAGCTGCCACACCATGGGCTAGCCCCTACACCCACTGCACGAGTGGAATATTACTTAGTCAAGTAGAAAGGAACAAGGTCTGACAACAAAGTCAGTATCTTTTCTTTGTATAGACAAAGTTACATGAAAACTACATCTTGTTTGAGAAGAAATAGATAACTTGTGGAAAATTGAATAACTAAGAGTGATGTTATCCGAATTCCTAAATTCCTGAAGATACTCATCGATTTGGGTTTATTCAAAGTTGTGTTCACGAATCATTTAGGGAATGATAAAGCTTAGAGTTGACAAAACATGGATTTTTAACAGTCTAACAACAACACTAGACATTATCATGTGGAAAGCTCACATCAAGGAAAGTGTATCATGGTTAGCTCAAAACACATATGACCATAGGTTCTCTAATTGGAAACAATAATATAAATGACTAAAATAAATGTCTAGATGTCATGAATGACATGCCACAACTCAAAACACATATCCGAATTCCTAATTAACTAATGTGGGAGCTGGATTGCCGCAGAACGTTTGTGTAGGAAGGAAGAACATTTCTTGAGTAGTGTAGAACCGCAGAACGTTTCTTAAATTGCGTAGAAGGTAAGAACCTTTCTTTATCACATTTTGGATAATGGACGTTTATTACCTAGTAACACTTGAATGTGGGGGCGACTTACATTAGTTACAAGAGTACATACGGTTTGGCAATACTTTTAAGGCGTTTCTTTCTAAAGATAACATTATTTTTAGATCACTATGAGATATCACGTTATAGAAGAAATAATGACTTGCGATTCTAAAACATGTTTAAATAGCATATTTCAATTACCTTTTGTGGTTTTATTAAGTCAAAGATAATATTTTGGATCCAACAACTTGTAGGTTAATAAGAGATAGATTTGAAGAACGCGACTAAAGATTATGAAAGAAGAATATAAGGGCAACCTAACCACGGTGGTGGAGGTCCCAAGATCTAGGTTTAATGGGAAAACCGATTGATGTAATTGATGGAGGTCACTATGGGATGAGTGCATAAAACTTTATAAAAGGGAGTTGTGTACTTCATTGTGAATTCAATTAAATGATATTGTTGTTAGGCTAAACATAATATGGTTAACGATTAATGGAAATTAAGACAACCTTGATGCTTTTAATACACTCTAAAAATCATCTATGTGAGAGAGAAGTATAGTCGCTTTTAATGAATAACTATAGGGGCGTAAGTCCTAAAGCTCTCGTATAACCAGTATAGTGTTCTAAGATCATAACAGGTAAAACAGTTGACCAAGTTAAAAGAGTAATATGTGAATGTATATTATTGTTTATGAGAATATCCATCGGTTCAAAAACATCAAGTTCAAATCATAGCTAGTAAAGTAAGTATACTTCTTAAGGGACGGTTCAAAGGGTAACTCCAAATAATTTGATGGATGACTCAGTTAAAATTGAACCCTAACATTCGATGTATTATGAATCAATTTTCATTCATGTGGGGAGATTATTGAAACCATATGAAAATTAAGTTATTAGTTTTGTGGAAAAATGAATTTTCCCCATCTTTAAACAAATATACATATATATATATACATATATATATATACATATATATATATACATATATATATACATATATATATATACATATATATATATATATATATATATACATATATATATACATATATATATATATATACATATATATATATATATATATATATATATATATATATATATATACACATATATAAGTGATTTTAATATATAAATTATTTCAAGGTTTGTATTCCACTTTGTGAGTGCTTCGCAATGAATCAAACGAATTTGAAACATAACTAAGATGAATAAGATATCGATACTTGAGGTTTTATGTTTGAAACTATTAAAACTTAATACCAAGGTTCAGTGAGGAAGGAGATGTTTATGTGATTACTATAACCTTTTCATATTATTACTCTAATACATTGCCGCAGATAGTATTGGAGATTTCACATAGAATTATAGTTCGAGGCTATGTAAGAGTATGTCTAGGAATGAAGCTGGTGAACAAATGGTTAATTGTAGAGGATTAATGATGATTAGGCCAGAATTGTTCTAACATTAATATAGGCTTGTTCGTATTTGTTTGTTTAACATTAGCTTAACAAACAAATAGATACAAAAAAATTAAAAGAGTTTGTTAAGAAAATAAACATCATATTTCTGTCAATGTTTCCTATTTAATATTCCAAATGAACTTAAATAAAAATAAGCAAGTACAAAACAAAAGCACACGAAAACAACATTCATGGACTGAAACAAATATATATGAATACAAAATGCCACTAATAAATACGAAACAACAATATCTAACGTAAAGGCTAAACGCCATCATCATTTTTAAAAGAGTTAAATTTTGTTTTGCTCCATGACGATTGCTAAAAATAATCACTTTCCTTTAAAATATTAAAAACATCAATTTCTTTAAAAATTTTATCAGTTGTTTTAATTTCAATTCAATAGGTTTTTTAGTTGTTTCAATTTAAATCCAAAATAATAAAACTTTTGGATTGAAATTGAAAAAATGATGAAACTTTTGAACTGAAATTGATATTTTAAAGTTTTTAGAGAAAAATAGTTATTTTTGTCGAATCTTAGGAAGTAAAATTGAAATTAACTCCTTTACAATAAACAACTAAATACGAGAGGTCAATGGCTTTGAATTTGGTTGAAGTAAACTTGTTTGAATAAAATTGTATATAAAATATAAATAAACACCCGTAAACAAACGCTAATAAATGAAGTAAATGACTAAGCGAGACATGTGTTCATTTTTGTTTTTTTAATTATATGGACAAAAGTGTTTTTTAACAACGTTTTATGACAGAACGCAAATGAACAAACAACACATGTGCTCATGATCGTTTGTTTAATTAAGTGGACAAGATTTTTTTTTTTCATATTTGTAAGTTTATTAAATAAACGAACATAATTGAAAGATTAACACGTAAATCACTTCACGTTTAATTAATTTATAACCCATATAATAATAATAAGTTTTAGATTGCGTTTTAATTTATAATACCCTTATGAGACAAGGAAATCATAGAACTTTAGTTTAATATTATTGAAGTATGCTAACTTTTACTTTATATATTTATTAGGCTTTATTTAAAATATTAAATCAAAGAATGAATATCCAAATAAAAGTTAGGTATTAATTTGTTGAATATTGAAAATGTTATTTCGTTTTTCTGCGTATGCATATATTGAAATAAGTTTTTTCTAACTGTTTGAATTAATTTCAGTAAGATCCAACGTTCGAAATATATTATGATCGTATCAAGTTATCATTTGTTTTAGTTTCAGTATTAATATGATACACATTATTTGAAAAATAAATAAACCTTTAAATTTATTATAATCTTATGTATTAAATTATAAAACCTTATATGAAAACATATTTAACTTTACATACTTTTATACACTCTACCTAATAATTTTCAAAGAAAAGGAATCAAGTTAGTGGCCTAGACAATGGAACTCGATAAACAATTATTTAAACTAAATGGTTTGTGCCACGCGCAAATAAAATAATAATATGAAATGTTATTGGCTAAATAACATATTAATATAATAAATTTATTTAAGTAAAAATGATGAAGTAAGTAACAAGACTATTTTATATTGTAAAACAAATCATGTGAAAAGTATATAAACGCATTACAAGTCCATATGTCATGTGAAAAGCATATAAACGCATTACAAGTCCATATGTAATAAATTAAAGTCTGCTTATCAGTAGAAATATGATAGAAGGATTAAATAAACACGAACAATTCAAGTTGTTCCGGACCCTTCTGTAGAACGCTTTGATATTCATATTGTAATTAATTAAACCATAGTTCAGGAGCGTTTATGTAATTATAATAATATATATATACTCATCAAATACTACTTTAGGGTAGGGTTATAATAAAAAATATATTTAATCTAAAATAATTAAAAATAATTGTAGACTTCACAAGTGTTAATCTATTCGGTGTGGAACCAGGAATATTTTTTTTGGGGTTGGATAATTATTTGACGGTCCATTGGTTACAGTAAACAAATAAATTCTTTTGATGTGATTCGGGTCGGGTCGGATCCATTGATTATACCAAATATGAAATAAACACTACTGTTGTTAATTCTCTGCCGACTTGCCGATTATTTTTTCACCACAGAGACAATTGACAATTAAATTGAAGGTGTGCTCCACCGCTCCCTACCGACCTGCAAGTCTGCAACGTTTCTATCCACCGCTCCACCGGTGGTTTAAGATTAAACTTTATTTAATGTTTTAATTTAATGGGCGATACGTGTTCACTAATTGGGTAATAAAGGTTGAGCTTTAGTGTTAAAGGTATTAGCTTATTGGGTAGTAACTTGATGGGTTAAAACTCGTGAGTTTAATGAAATAATGGTTCAAAATCATGTTTTCATAAGTTTATATTTGTTATCTTTTGTTATAACCTATCGGTTTATTTTTGTAAAACTTTTAAATTTTATATATTTTAGGGCTGTTGGTAATAAAAAAAATTCACACCATTTTATATTTTCAAAATCATGAAGGTCGTTGTTAAAATTTTTTGAGGGTCGGATGGAAATATAACATATAAGCGCCAAAAATGATTTTTTCATAAGGGTCGGGTGAACCCCGACTATTGTGTTTGGGTCTTCACATGCTTCTGTTATATTAAAGAGGAGGATTACATCATTTGTTATATGTATTTATCATTGTGTTTTACGTTTCGATCATTTATGTTATTTTATTATTGTGTTTTATCGCTTATGTGAACTTTTTGTTATCTATTATTGTGTTTTATAAGTTGAAATACACAATTATGTTATTTCACCAATCTATTTTTCAAAACTCCTCGTGTTTTTCAAGAGAACAGAATAACAATCATAAAACACAATGAGACATTATGTTATATTATCATTATTTTTAATATATTAGATTAATTAGTTACTAATTTATTATAGTATTTTACATACTAGAGATACACAACAATGTTATTCATTTATTATATTTTTTTATAATTCATGATTTTAGAAAAATACTATAGTATTCAGAAAAACACAATAAGCAACAAAAAACATAATAATAAGATATGAGCTTACAAACACAACAAAATAATTATTATCTTTTTATATAGCAACACTTTATTTCTTTAAAGATAAAAACACTCATTTTTATAGTGTAATTGTTATAAAAAAATAATATCGTATAATTTAGGTATAGCACACAATCTCAAGTTCTCACATGTTTTTAAATTTAAATAATTTTTTATATGAAAAGTTGAATAACTTTTATTTTTACTTTTAACTAAGATGTTGGTTTATTTATAAAGAATACTTTTTAAGAGTTGTGTGAAAAAATGTGCTATATTCATATAAACTATGCTAGCATTGTATAAACTATGTTAGTATCTTGTACATTGTGCTACTATCATGTAAACTATGCTACTAACATGTAATATGTGTTAGTATCATGCAAACTATACTAGTATTCATGTAATATGTGAAAACTATGTTATTATCGTGTAAACGATGCTACTATATTATAAAAGTGCTGGAATTGTGTACCCGCACTATATTAGTATAAATGGTGCTTGTAATGTTTAGTAGCACAATGTTAGAACTCATGTTGAATTCTAGTTATCCTTGAATTGTATAAATAGTTTTGGTATCTTATAAATATTGTTATATAGTACAAATTTTGTTAATATTGTTTAAACATCATATACCTGCATAGTGTTAATGTGATACTAACACAATTATCACGCAGTTTTTCATTTAACTTTAAATACAAGATGTATCGCTAGAAAAATGACCCTAATGCAATTTTTTTCAAACAACTTTTCAAAAAAAGTTGCATTCGCCAATAAGAAGTTGTTTTTGCCATAAAGAAAAGATTGCATTATCTAATAAAAACATTGCTTTATATATGATATAACTTCACCTAATGTAGTTTTCGATAGAAATTTTGCTTTAGGCTAATTCAATCTTTTTAAGATCTAATGTAACTTTTTTAAGGTTTAATGTAACATATTGAAACTGTTGCAATAATATACTCTTATTAAAGATAATAAATGCTTAATTTTAGGGTGTAGTTTTTTCAAAACAAATGTCATATAATTTCTTTTTGGAAAATTGTCGGGAAAAATTTGTCGATGTTTTGTCAGCAAGTTAAATCATAGAAATTAAAATTTGAAATTGGTTGTTGGAAAATTGTCCAAAGTTATTTTTAACATTTGTCTGAAGCACTAAAAAGATGGAAAATAATAATAAATAAATAGTCGTTAGAAAGTTGTCGGAAACCTATCGCAAAAGCAAACCTTATATTTTTTTAGAAAAGTGTTAGAAAGTCATTGGACATGACTTCTAACACGGTTTTTTCAGACATAAAAGTCTTTATCGAAAAATGGTTGGAACCTACAGAAATCTTAGTCTGGAATTCTAGAATTATCTAGTAACATATGTTTTTTCGGCAAAATGGATAAGGTAGGATTAGGATCTTGTGTTGATGCACCAAATTCTTGGCAAAATGGATAAGTTCGGGTTATGTATTAAAAAAGAAAAAAAATGATTATGGGCCAAATTACCTTAAGAGCTTAGGGTTGATAGGTTTAAGGGCCTAACCACCCATTAAACACCCATAATCTGCCATATTCTCCATTTCTTACAACCCAAGCCACTAACAACTTAGAGAGAGAAAGTAGTAAGTGAAAGTAAAGAAACTTGAAGATTTAGAGTTTTATTGATTAAGGATTGAAGATCTGGTGTTTGAGCATCTAATAAAAAAGAAAAGAGCAAGAAATCCGGGTAAGAATCACCATCTAAACATCTCTGTAGATCTGGGTTTGATTCTTGAGTTTTGGGTTTTTAGGGTTTTGAGAAAGATTTCAAAAAAGATCATATTTTTCGTATGAAATGGTGTAAAAAGCTTAGATCTAGCCTTAGAAATGATAAACTAAAGGTTTGGACCTTAAAAGTGTATATTTTGGTTGAAAAATGAAGATTTTTGATGAAAAACGAGCTAAAAACTCGTCCAGCGAAACTGCAGTTTCATCATGCGAAACTGCGTGAGAAACTAGCTGCGAAACTATAGTTTCGCTGGTAAACTTGAAAGAAAGTTGGGCAGAGATCTCATGCGAAACTGCATGAAAAACTGCGCGAGAAACTAGCTCCGAAACTGGTTGTATTGCATAGAAAATAAGAGATTCGTGTGTTAATTTGCATGCAGATTGTCGACTTATTTATTGACCTGAATTCCTCTTAGACTGAAAGCAATCTGCTCATCAAGTGAGTTCTAGATCCCCAATTTCATACATGCTTTAAATGTTTTGGGGCGATATGCATACTAAATGACCAGTTATTTTAAAATAAAGTTTTATACACTATCTTATATGGGAAACGGGGTTTTCTAATGAATTTATATCGTGCTTTTCTTATTGTGATATGACCTTGGTAATGATGATTTGTCTTGTTATATGCTGTGTTATATTATGTATAGCCTAAAGATGAAAGTGAAACCTAAAGAAATGTTATTGGGCCCATAACGTGTACCTTTGTAAAGTAAAGTCTTGCAAGCAAATGATAGAGGATGATTGCATTTGTTGTGCCCTCATGATAGTAAGGCCTGGATTGGCATGTCAGTAATGTAAAGGCTCGGACAAGCAGGTCAGTAATGCCTGGATTGGCATGACAATAATGGCCTGTATGGGTACGACAGTAAGGCCTGGATTGGCATGTCGGTAAAGTCCTTTGTTCATCATAGGCACCGATAGTGACTAGGAATTAACAGATAATGAAGAGACATAGATATCAAATAAATGAAAGTATTGAGGATAAAACAATAGTCTATGTATAGTAATGTTCGGATATGTGATGACTATTTTCGAATGACAAAGTTAATATATCTTACTAAAAAGTATTTGATAAAGTAAACCCAGAATTCACTCAGCAAAACTGACTTTTATATGCATATTTTGTGACATCAGGTAATTTTCCGTTACCAAACTCCGTTAGTTCCGTTAGGTCTTGCATACACGTGTCGTGAGCACACAGTAGTTGTCGTTGAACGTTGGTGACCCAATGATAATTAATAATGTTAAACTGATAATGATTTAGCTGATAATGTGATTTTTAAGTTGTTCTTACGTGCTTACGCGATTTAAATGTTATTTGTGAATTTTATCGCGTAACGTAGTAACGTGTTATATTTATTCGTGTATTGTGTGACTAGTAAAGATAATGCATATGATTATTATTATTATTAGATTATATGCTTGTTATTTCAGTAAAGATATGCTTTAAAAAAAAGTAATTAAAAGCTTAGTTTTAATAAAATACAAAACAATAGGGGTTTAAATGGTAAATGTGAATAATTAAGTAAAAAAATAAAAACCCTAGCTCCCCACACCAAGATCGGCCGCAATCAAACCCCCACACACACCCACACTTCGAAATCGACCTAGTGCAAGCAAGAAACCCTCGAATTTGATCGATTACAAGCAATAGAACACGTTTGGAGCATCAATTGCAAGCCGTTACACGATTAAAGGTTAGTTTTTGGTATTCTTTTCATGTGCTTCTATGTTGGTCAAAAGTTATGGGTTGAAATTGATGTGAATGTCAAATTGTTAGTTGTTTGTTGATATGGGGATGTTAGTTAGATTGTATAGATGTTAGTTAACGTTGATTATGCAAGAACGTTGCGATTTTGATGCGTTGTTCATACGTTACTAATAATAGTAACTTTATTTGCATGAATATGGTGATTTAATGATGAATTGATGTTGTTAAAGTGTTCATGATGTTATATGGATGTTAGATTGATGATGATGATGCTAGGAATCCAAGAATTGATACCTAGTTCATACATTGCCAAAAGTGAAAACTTTAATTTATGAAGATTTGTGTTTGGATGAATTACATGTGCTTGATAAATGGTTATGATCTCTATGGACTAGATAGGGTATGTTATTGATGAATATGTGTTGAAATTCATGAAAGGATAGATTTTGGGATGCAATTTCCCAAAAAGGGAAACTTTATTTGTGCAAAAGCTTGGATATGGTGATTTGGATATATTTGTGATATTAGGATCATATTAGCACGTTCATGGATGATTTCTAAGGTGGTAGAATGAATTGTTTGGGTTGTATGAATGCTTAATTGGTTAATGGAAAGATTTGGTCCTTTCGTGGGAGTATATGGTGATGGGTCATGTAGGTCATGATAGGATGGTTGTTTGGGGTTGTATTATGTCACTGTTGAATATTTTGGTTGGCATGGATTCTGTTGAATAATATGATGATGATCGTCATAAACGTGTGCGAATTTGAGGCCCCTACTTAGTAGGATTGGTAGGATTTAGGGTGTAAAGTCGTGAGTGGCTTCACATGGCATGTTGTGAATGATTTGATTCTATGTATGATGCATTAGTTATGGTATAGCTATGTTGAGCATGATGATTACTTGAGATTCACATGACTTGTATGATAATCTAGTTGTATGATGATCTAGGTAGTATATGTGGCTAATGAGGTGGCATACGTGAACAACTTGTATGATAACCATGTATGTTGAACTATTATATTTGATTTAAATGGATTTTCACCTATAATGTCACCAATGAGTCAAACGGGTCAACTGGGTTAATGTGTTTTGTTTTTCCAAAATCTTGAGTTCTTTGGTTTATAGAGCACTTAGGGTTAATGTTGGTTCTGTGTACACGTACTCATGTACTTGCGTGTTCTAGGTAACCTCTGAAGATTGTCTTTCCTCCCTTTCAAGTTAAGCTCTTAAGTCTTTCTTGTGCACACCAGGTGAGTTCATGCCCCACTCTTTTTTCATACTCTCTTTTGGGGGAGATAGCATACTGGTTTTACAAACGCTTACTTTATATGAATTGTGTATAGTATGATATAGTGCTGAATACCATGAAAGTCTTCACACTTTCGGATTGTTAATAATGTTATTTAGCGGGAAAACTTAGGTAGTACTACTGGGTCTGACGAACCCCACCTGTGCGACTCGAGCTCAAACGGGTGCATTTTTGTCCTAACACAAACATCGTCACGACTTGGTAAGTCATGACGGGAGGCAACAAACGAAACACAGTCAGCTTCAATCGCGAAATCACTATGATTATTACTTGTGAATTTAGACTAGCTATCTAATTCAATGCACTCTTATATTTTATATTGTTACAGTTATGTTTTACGCAAACTCTTGAACTCACCAACCATTGTGTTGACTCTTTTAGTATGCTATTCTTAGGTTGAGGTTACCATTGCCTAGGAGCACGTGTATAGGTCAACATCATTGTAGCGTCAGCATGAATGAAATTCTGTATTTGGTTTGATTGTTAAACATTTAAGTCTTTGTTGGTACTACTTTGGGCGCATGTATTTGCGCATTTTAAATTATGTTACTATACTTTGGTTTTTCTGGTTTATTAAACGCTTCCGCATTGTTTTAAAGTTAAACTCTGATTTTGGTATGTTGGTTCATATAGCGTCGTTCTGAGTAACTAATGACTAAGATCCTAGTATGTCACACGCCTGGCGGTAAAACCACACACGTGGATTTTGAGGGTGTGACAGATTGGTATCAGAGCCATTGGTTATAGGGAACTAGGTTGCATACACACACTAGACTATAACCGCATAGTTGTTAGTTACTTGTCACTTATTATTTACTGTATACTCATAGGCAGCATGGCATCGTCATCCCTTGGTTTGGGCAAGAGACCAGTTCGATCTGAGTCACCTCCTACTTCTCCTGTACCTGATAGGGGATTTAACTGGCCCCGACATCCTTATCCTCCTGGCGAGATAGACTGGGATCAGCCTTTCATACCTCCTGAGCTCGATCCTCCACAGAACTAGGATTTCTACCCCACCTACATAAACCGTATGGCTTATAGAGAGCGTGTACCACCTGTAGCTTCTACCCGACCTAGGACGAGGTCATCGACAGCCTCCGCATTGCCTACTCTTCCTACCTTGGACATTCCTTTGGAGCAGGCATTTGCAACCCTAGTAGCCATACTGGACATGGAGCGACAGCGTATCTGAGGACTCACTGATGAGAACTCTGCCTTACGATCTGAGATGCGACAGTTGCGCTATCAGGTAGAGACGCTTCAGGAGCGACTCTCGATGGCCATTGGTGGACATCATACTCTGGCAGGCAACGTTGTAGCACTTACTGGGCGCATGGACGCGCAGGATCACCATAACATAGTGATCGATGATAGATTTGCTGATCTAGAGGCACAACTAACAGCACTTCAGATTGCTGAAGCCCCTGCACCTTTGGTCGTGGACGTGGTACCGGTGGACGTGGTGCTGGTGGACGGGGTGCTGGTGCTATCAACATGACTCCTGCTGAGTTGGCTGCTCTGATTAAAGAGCATGTACAGGCGGCAGTGGCTGCTGCCCAAACTGGACAGCCAGCAGGTAAATGATAAAAGTGACTTAACCGATTGTCCTGGCTGCTCGTCTAGGAAACTCAACTAATGTTTGGTTTGTCGAAACAGGACCCCCACCTTGTACCTACAAATCTTTTATGGATTGCAAGCCCCATACCTACAGCGGGACTGAAGGAACTGTGGGACTGGTGAGATGGTTTGAGAAGACTTAATCTGTTTTCGCAAAGTGTAACTATCCGCCAGCTGATCAAGTGAAGTTCACTACTGGAACACTTGAAGGCGCAGCTCTCTCCTGGTGGAATGCCCAGGTGCAAATGCTAGGCCAGGATATGGCTAATGACTTACCTTGGGCTGAATTCAAAGCGATAATGACGGAGGAGTATTGCCCGCGTGATGAAGTACAGAAGTTGGAAATTGAGTTTTGGCAGCTTAAGATGCAAGGTTTCAAGATTGAGTCCTATACTAAACGGTCTCATGAGTTGGCCACACTATGCCCAGGGATGGTTAATGAGATGCACAAAAGGATTGAGCATTACATACGTGGACTGGTGCCCGAGATTCAGAGTATGGTGACTGCTTCCAATCCTGACACCATATAGCAGACTATCCGGACCAGGCAGTAGAGCATGGAAGATTACCCAAGCAGGGCGTTGTGGCTAGCGTACCCGATAACAAACGTAAGTGGGAGAATACTGGTGATAAAGGCTCATCCTCCAACAACAACAACAACAACAACAACAGTACGTTCAAAAGCACCAACCTCACCAACAACAAAGAAAGCTCGATAACAATCGTAACTATAATCAATCATCTTCAGCACCACAGGTACAAGGAGGCTATGTTGGGAAAAATCCCAAATGCAACCAATGCAATTACCACCACACCGGCATGTGTGATAATTTCCGATGCCAGCGTTGTGGTAAAGTTGGACACGCAGCGAAGGATTGCCGTGGTGAATTGATGAAGAAGCCTCAGCAATCTCAAGAAACTCCAAAAGGTTGTTTCGAATGTGGAAAAGAAGGCCATTACAGACGCAATTGTCCACAGCTTAGGTGAAATGGAAATGGCAGGAACAACAATGGCAACAACAACAATGGGAATAACAACAACACCAGAAATGGCAACGACAATGGTGGCAATAACAATGGAGCCAAAGGAAGAGCCTTCGTCATTGGCTCAGGTGAGGCTCTAAACGACCCTACAACTGTAACTGGTAAATTTTCAGTTAATGGTCGTTTTGCTACCATATTATTTGATACTGGAGCTGATAGAAGCTTTATTTCCACTAAGTTTAGTAGTCTTTTAAGTGATATGCCTTCAATATTAGAATCTAAGTACACCGTAGAGTTAGCAGACGGTAAACAGATTCACGTGAAACATATCCTTAGAGGTTGCAAGATAGAACTTGCTGGTCATACCTTTGACATAGATCTCATGCCTATCATACTTGGGAGCTTCGATGTAGCAGTCGGCATGGATTGGCTTTCCGACAAGCAAGCGGAAGTCATATGTCACGAGAAGGTTATACGGATTCCTAATGGTGAAGAAATTCTTGCTATCCAAGGCGATAAGAGTGGTGCAGTGATGGGCATCATCTCGTTCATGAAGGCACAAAAGTTGTTACGGAAAGGTCATCTAGCCATATTGGCACTTGTCACAGACAAAAAAACAGAGGAAAAGAAGATAGAGGAAATCCCCGTGGTTCGTGAGTTTTCCGAGGTGTTTCCAAAGGATCTGCCTGGACTACCACCTCATCGTCAAGTAGAATTCCAAATTGATTTGACTCCAGGATCCGCTCCGATTGCGAGAGCACCTTACCAGTTAGCTCCAAATGAACTGCAGGAACTATCTGCTCAACTCCAAGAACTGTTGGATAAAGGATTTATCCGACCTAGTTCATCGCCCTGGGGAGTGCCAGTTCTATTTGTCAAGAAGAAGGATGGTACATTTCGAATGTGCATTGACTATAGCGAACTGAACAAAGTCACGATCAAGAATAAATATCCCTTACCTCGTATAGATGATTTGTTTGATCAACTGCAAGGATCAAGCTATTATTCTAAGATTGACCTGAGGTCTGGGTATCATCAGCTGAGAGTTCGAGAGGAGGACATCTCGAAGACTGCTTTCCGTACGCGTTACGATCATTATGAGTTCTTGGTCATGCCATTCGGGTTGATGAATGCACCAGCAGTATTCATGGATCACATGAATCGCGTGTGCAAACCCTATCTTGATCAATTTGTTATTTTGTTTATCGATGACATATTGATCTAGTCAAGGACTGAGGAAGAACATGGAGAGCACTTACGGCTAATCTTGGAATACTAGAAAAGAACAACTGTACGCCAAATTTTCTAAGTGTGATTTCTGGATACGAAGTGCAATTCTTGGGTCATATTGTTAACGAGAAAGGAATACATGTTGATCCGGCAAAAATTGAAGCGATAAAGAATTGGTCGGTTCTTAAGATGCCAAGTGAGATACGACAGTTTCTTGGACTGGCAGAATACTATCGACGGTTCATCGAAGGATTTTCTAAGATTGCTCAACCCTTCACAGCTTTGACTCACAAGGGAACGACGTATAAATGGGGCGAGAGTCAGGAATCTGCTTTCCAGTTGCTGAAACAGAAACTGTGTAGCGTACCGATATTGGCGTTACCAGAGGGAAGTGATGACTTCGTAGTCTACAACGATGCTTCTATTCAAGGACTTGGGTGTGTACTGATGTAGCGAGATAAGGTGATAGCTTACGCCTCTAGACAACTAAAGGTTCATGAGAAGAACTATACCACCCATGATTTGGAGCTGGGTGCGGTAGTTTTTGCCTTAAAGATCTGGAGACACTACTTGTACGGTACCAAATGCACTATTTACACCGATCACAAGAGTCTTTAGCACATCTTTAAGCAAAAGGAATTGAACATGAGGCAAAGATGTTAGGTAGAGCTACTGAACGACTATGATTGTGCCATCAGATACCATCCGGGGAAAGCAAATGTAGTCGCTGACGCACTGAGTAGGAAAGAAACTGCTAAGCCTCGACGTGTGCCAGCTTTGCAACTTACCATTAGGACACAGTTACCTGAACAAATTCGAGTGGCTTAGACAGAAGCTTTGACAGCAGAAAACATTAGCTCTGAATCGTTAAGGGGAATGGAAAAACAATTTGAAGTAAAGGCGAATGGAATTCGTTACTTCATGGACAGACTTTGGGTACCTTTGTACGGAAACCTGAGAGACTTGGTTATGACTGAGGCACACAAGTCTAAGTAATCCATACATCCTGGATCTGACAAGATGTATCATGATCTAAAGGCGCACTACTGGTGGCCTAACATGAATGCGAATGTAGCTACATATGTGAGCAAGTGTCTGGCCTGTTCAAAAGTAAAAGTGGAGTATCAGAAACCATCTAGGCTATTACAACAACCTGAGATCCCTATGTGTAAGTGGGAATAGATTTCAATGGATTTCATTACCAAGCAACCTCGGACTCCAACTGGTTGTGACACGATATGGGTTATTGTGGACCGATTAACGAAGTCTGCTCATTTCTTGGCAATAAAGGAAACGGACAAGATGGAGAAGTTAACCCGACTTTATTTGAAGGAGATAGTTTTAAGACATGGTGTACCGGTTTCAATCATTTCCGACTGCGATGACCGTTTTACATCGCACTTCTGGTAGTCGTTACAGAGATCTTTAGCTACGCGGCTAGACATGAGTACTGATGGTCAAAGTGAGCGTACTATACAGACATTGGAGGACATGCTACGCGCTTGTGTGATTGACTTCGGGAATAACTGGGAAGTTCACTTACCATTGGTGGAATTTTCTTACAACAATAGTTATCACACCAGCGTGAAGGCAGCACCTTTTGAAGCTTTGTATGGGCGAAAATGTAGATCACCAGTTTGCTGGGCTGAAATTGGTGATAGTCAGCTAACGGGTCCTGAGTTAGTACACGAGACCACTGAGAAGATTGTACAAATAAGGAATCGTATGGCTGCAGCACGCGACAGACAGAAAAGCTATGCAGATAAGCGACGGAAACCTCTAGAGTTCCAGGTTGGTGACAGAGTCTTATTGAAAGTCTCACCATGGAAAGGCGTTATTCGGTTTGGGAAAAGAGGAAAGCTAAATCCGAGATACATTGGACCATTTGAGATATTGGAAAGAATAGGTTTAGTGGCCTATCAATTAGCCCTACCTGATTCGCTGAGTGGAATCCATGATGTATTTCATGTATCAAACTTAAAGAAGTGCTTAACCGATGAAACAATGGTAGTACCACTTGAGGAACTCCAAGTAGATGAACAAATACGCTTCATTGAGGAACCAGTCGAGGTGATGGATCGTGAGGTAAAGACACTTAAGCAAAGCAAGATACCCATAGTCAAGGTTCGTTGGAACTCAAGACGTGGACCGGAATTCGTGTGGGAATGTGAGGACCAGATGAAGCTTAAGTATCCTCATCTATTTGAAAAGACGATGCCAGCCGGCGAAGGTATTGATTTAAATTTCGGGATGAAATTTCTTTCAACATGGGGATGATGTGACAACTCACCCGAAACTCACTCGATTACTTTGTGCCAATGCAGTAGATCAGTGATGGAACACACAATACACCATGTAACGCAATTTTCGGGACAGAAATTCTTTCAACATGGGGATAATACGACATTCGGTAATTTTCCGTTACCAAACTCCGTTAGTTTCGTTAGGTCTTGCATACACGTGTCGTGAGCACACACTAGTTGTCGTTGAACGTTGGTGACCCAATGATAATTAATAATGTTAAACTGATAATAATTTAGCTAATAATGTGATTATTAAGTTGTTCTTACGTGCTTACGCGATTTAAATGTTATTTGTGAATTTTATCGCGTAACGTAGTAACGTGTTATATTTATTCGTGTATTGTGTGACTAGTAAAGATAATGCATATGATTATTATAATTAGGTTATATGCTTGTTATTTTAGTCAAGACCTTTTAAATAAAAGTAATTAAAAGCTTAGTTTTAATAAAATACAAAACAATAGGGGTTTAAATGGTAAATGTGATTAGTTAAGTAAAAAAAATAAAAACCCTAGCTCCCCACACCAAGATCGGCCGCGATCAAACCCCCACACACACCCACACTTCAAAATCGACCTAGTGCAAGCAAGAAACCATCGAATTTGATCGATTACAAGCAATAGAACACGTTAGGAGCATCAATTGCAAGCCGTTACACGATTAAAGGTTAGTTTTTTGTATTCTTTTCATGTGCTTCTATGTTGGCCGAAAGTTATGGGTCGAAATTGATGTGAATGTCGAATTGTTGGTTGTTTATTGATATGGGGATGTTAGTTAGATTGTATAGATGTTAGTTAACATTGATTATGCAAGAAAGTTGCGATTTTGATGCACTGTTCATACGTTACTAATAATAGTAACTTTATTTGCATGAATATGATGATTTAATGATGAATTGATGTTGTTAAAGTGTTCATGATGTTATATGGATGTTAGATTGATGATGATGATGCTAGGAATCCAAGAATTGATAGTCTAGTTCATACATTGCCAAAAGTGCAAACTTTAGTTTATGAAGATTTGTGTTAGGAAACTTTAATACAATAAAATTCTTCAAAATATGGATACTAGACTCGAACCATCCCCAGTAGCCTATGCATCCATGCCTACACCTCCTCAGCATCAACAATTACCAGCAAACTATTATCATACAAAAGTCAGTGAGGCTGAGTGAGTTCTAGTTTTATAATAAAATACTTTACTTTCGTTTAAAACATTTTCTTTACTTTCGTACGTGAACATACATTATACATACATCTAAATAATATCATTATTATCTTCCATCATCGTTCATCATCATTCGTCATCATTCATCATTCGTTTCGTTCGTTAACATCATTCGTGTTTATCTATAGATCCTGCCACATGCAATACCCCCACGTCATGCCGAAGCTGGTAATGTGCCGGGGTTTATAAATAAACCCCCACGTCATGCCGAAGCTGACATAGTATCAGGGTACGCGACAAGGATCCCATCGCATCTTTGTCAATCTCAAAGAATGGACCCCTGAAGCGCATCCTCATGGGCTAGCTAAGCCGCACCTCAGTTGAGCTAACGACAACATGGTCGTGCACCTGCATTCATTTTGCTTACAAGACTTTCATTCATTCATTACGTTCCACTTCTCGTTAATGTTATCTTTCACTTTTATTACATAATACTTTACGTACAAATGTACTTAGCACTTAAATTCTATTCTCAACAGCAACCCAGAAGACAGGGATATAACATCAACGAGCATAAACCTCCATTAAACATTAGGACTTAGCACTTAAATTCTATTCTCAAAATTTCAGAAATAACCTAAGTGTCCACACCGGACAGCCAAGGCCCACAACAAACAGCTAAAGTCTACTAAGTCTCCACAGCGCATGACTAAGTCTCCACAGTGCATGACTAAGTCTCCACAGCGCATGACTAAGTGCCAACAGCGCATGACTAAGTCCCAACAGCGCATGACTAAGTCCTCACAGCGCATGAATAAGTCCCCACAGCACATGAATAAGTCCCCACAGCGCATGAATAAGTCCCCACAATGCATGAATAAGTCCCCATAACGCATGAATAAGTCCCCACAGCGCATAAATAAGTCCCCATAGAGCATTAAGAAGTCTCCATAGCGTATGAATAAGTCCCCACAGCGCATGAATAAGTCCCCACAGCGCTTGACTAAGTCCCATAGCGTATGACTATGTCCCACAGCACATGACTAAGTCTCCACAGTGCATGACTAAGTCTCCACAAGGCATGACTAAGTCCCACAGCGCATGACTAAGTCCCCACAGCACATGACTAAGTCCCCACAACGCATGACTAAGTCTCCACAACGCATGAGTAAGTCCCCACCACGCATGACTAAGTCCCCACAACACATATCTAAGTCCCCACAGGCTCATGACTAAGTCTCCACAGCGCATGACTAAATCTCCACAGTGCATGACTAAGTCCCACATCGCATGACTAAGTCCCCGCAGCAGATGATCTAAACACTAAGTGTGTTCACAGCGGATGACTGAAGGGTCCACAACGAACGGTTTAGGTCTATAGCGGACAATCATGAAATCTCTAAGTGCCCACAGCGGACATGCAAGTCCACAGCGGACATGCAAGTCCACAGCGGATGGTCTAAATACCTAAGTGTCCACAGCGGACACATTATCTATGCTCAAGTGCCCACAGCAGATAGCTAGTGTCCACAATGGACACCAAGTCCAGTACCTGCGATTCAACTTATGTAGTTTCTAACTTCAAACATCACTACTAAACATCTACTTAGCATGGATCTACCAGTTACACACTTAAAACATCCCCAAATAACCATTCAACAACATTAGAAATCTTTTAAAACATACCACATTATACACAACCATAATTCTATAAAGAGAAATACGTAATTTGGTAAAGAAATAATCTTTTTAGTCTGCATAACAACCCCAAACAAGTAGAAAACCAGTAAAAGAGGGGATCAAGAACTCACCTTAAACAACTTTCGAGTAATACACCTCAAACCCGAGAGTAACCTAGAGTTCTAGCATATAAACACACGAAAACAAGCAACCAAACACATAGAAACACATAAAGATCGGTTCAAAAGCTAAAACCCAACTGAAACCGAGAAGCTTCTTTCTCTCTCTCCAGCCGACTGTTTGAGTGCATGAAAGAGGGCGTATGGGTGGTCATATCACCTTTTTGAACCCATTATGGGTAGGTTTGACCCTTACACACTTTTAACCCCTTGCTTTTGAAATAATTCTCTTTTTCTCCCTTACTTTCCTTTCTTTTATTCTTTCTGAAATTTTTCGGGCGTTACAAGTCCACCCCCTTTATATAGGTTTCGTCCCTGAAACCTGTCACTCCTTAAAGTTTGGGTAGTGTTGTCTCGTCTCTTCCTTAGTCTCCCATGTAGACTCGGATCCCTTCCTGTGTCTCCATTATACTGGCACAAGTTAAACCACTTTCCTTAGCCTCTTTTCTTTTCTCTCAATGATGGCCACTGGCTGCTCCATATAATTAAGATGTCCATCCACCTCGATGTCCTCGAGTGGCACTATCATATCTTCGTCGGCTAAGCATTTTCTCAGATGAGATACATGAAATGTCGGATGAATTCCACTTAACTCATCGGGTAACTCCAATCGATAGACCACCTTTCCTACTCGAGCAATGATTCGGAAAGGCCCTATATATCTTAGGTATAGCTTTCCTCACTTCCTGAACCAGATGATCCCTTTCCAAGGCGTGACCTTCAACATAACTCTATCACCCACCTTGAATTCGATAGGTCTACGTCTTTTGTCAGCATATGACTTCTGTCTATCCTTTACTGCCTTCATAAAAGCCTTGATCTTATCCATCTTTTCGGTCGTAGCCTCGATCACCTCAATGCTCCCCAACTCGTTTTGCCTGATGTCACCCCAACATACAGGTGTTCTACACTTCCTACCGTATAGCATCTCATATGGAAGCATACCAATGCTGGCATGATAACTGTTGTTATATGAGAACTCGACTAACGGTAGATGTTCGTCCCAACTTCCACCAAAATCAATGACGCATGCTCGTAGCATATCCTCAAGTGTCTGAACGGTTCTTTCTGACTGACCTTCTGTCTTAGGATGGTAAGCCGTACTGATGTGTAACCTAGTCCCCATCGTATCATGAAATCTCTTCCAAAACTTAGATGTAAACCGATTGTCACGGTCAAACACGATAGACACCAGTACACCATGACGAGTCGCAATCTCTTTGATGAACAGATCCGCAACCTTTCAGATAAATACATCTCGCGGATCGGCAGAAAGTGAGCACTCTTCGTCAGACGATCAACTATCACCCATATGGCAACGTATCCCCTTGCCATACGTGGCAACTTCGTAATGAAGTCTATAGTGATTTGCTCCCATTTCCACAAGTAAGGCACTTACTCACATACTCCGCTACGTCACGCTTCATTCCCGGCCACCAATAATCCTTCTTCATATCTTGATACATTTTCGTAGCAGCGGGATGAATTGGGTATCGAGTCTCATGAGCCTCATCCATGATCTTTCCTCGTAGATCTCCATAACGAGGAATCCACATCCTCCTTGATCGGGTTCAAACACCGAGAGTGTTCTCAACCAACTCAGCGACTAGACCCCTCTTCCACTCGGAGTTAATCCGATCTTCTTTCAGCGCCTCATTCTGAAATTCCTTAACCTGCTTCATTACATCGGAGGTCATAACCAACTGATAAGCCTTCACCTGAATCGGCTCGGGTCTCTCTTTTTGGCTAGGGGCATCCGCCACCACGCTGGCCTTGTCCGGATGGTAGTTGATCTCATTGTCATAGTCCTTGATCAACTCTAACAACCTCCTTTGCCTCATATTGAGATCCTTCTATTCGAAGAAGTACTTCAAGCTTTTGTGGTCAATGAAGATGGTGCACTTCGTCCCATACAAGTAGTGCCTCCAAATATTTAATGCAAATACCACAATTCCAAATCATGAGTAGGGTAGTTAGTCTCGTGGGTCTTCAACTGTCGGGACGCATAGGCTATAACCCTCCCCCGTTGCATCAACACACAACCCAATCCCGAATAAGAAGCATCCGAATAGACCACCAAGTCTTCGTTCCCTTTGGGTAACATCAAGACAGGAGCTTGAGTCAATCTTACCTTTAGCTCTTCGAAAGCATTCTCCTGCTCTAGACCCCATACAAACTTCACATCCTTACGGGTCAACTTGGTCAATGGTGAAGCTATCTTGGAGAAGTCTTGGATGAATCTTCTGTAATATCCCGCCAAACCCAAGAAACTATGGATCTCGGATGGCATCTTTGGCGACTTCCATTGCATCACCGCCTCAACTTTCACCGGGTCCACCATGATCCCTTCAGGATTAACCACATAACCCAGAAACTAAACTTCGCGTAACCAGAACGCACACTTGGAGAACTTAGCATACAGCTTCTCCCTTCTAAACATATCCAGCACTTCCCGAAGGTGACCGGCATGCTCTTATTCACTCTTCAAATAAATCAGGATATCATCGATAAATACAATCACTGATTTATCTAGCATAGGCCGACATACCCAATTCATCAGATCTGTAAAAGCAGCTGGCGCGTTGGTTAAACCATAAGATATCACAAAAAACTCATAGTGTGCATAACGCGTACGAAAAGTTGTCTTAAGAATATCCTGCTCCTTCACCTTCAGTTGGTGGTAACCAGATCGGAGGTCTATCCTCGAGAACCAACTGGCACCTTGGACCTGATCGAACAAGTTATCAATCCTAGGTAACGGATACCGATTATTCACTGTCTACTTGTTCAGCTCATGGTAATCTATGCACATCCTCATGCTACCGTCCTTCTTCTTTACAAATAAGACCGGAGCACCCCATGGAAAGATACTCGGTCAAATGAACCCCTTATCCAGCAACTCTTGCAGCTGAGTCATCGATTCCTTCATCTCGAAGGGAGCGAGACGATACGGCACCTTTGTAACAGGTTGCCCCGGGTATTAGATCAATTTAGAACTCAATCTCGCAGTCAGGTGGCACACCTGATAAATCTTTCGAGAATACGTCTGGGAAGTCACACAGGATCGGTACAACTGACATTCGTGGTACTGTTGCATCCACGTCCTTCACATAGGCCAGATAGGCACTAGATCCATGCCTCATACATTTTTCTGCCACAACCATCAAAATTAGTTTCGGGACCATACTAACTCTATCGCCGTAAATCATCACCGATCCCCCATCAGGCGCGGTCAATCGAATCATCTTCTTACGACACACGATGTTTGCTCATAGGCCGCTAGCCAATCCATCCCTAGGACTACATCGAACCCGCCTAAAGGCATCACGAACAACCTAGCAGAGAACCTATGGCCTTCCAACTCTATGTCACAATCTTCTACCATATTAGAAATCCTGGTAGACTTTCTAATGGAAGTTTCTACATCGAAGGGCTCATCAATCTTCTTACTCCTAACGGGCAACTTACCAAAGAAGGCAGCAGAAATAAAACTCCTACTAGCATCGAAATCAAAAAGCACAGAGGCACAAGTTTGGTTTACTAGGAATGTACCTGACACAACATCGGGGTCCACCCTAGCCTCCTCCCGGGTCATAGAGAATGCCCTAGCCATCGCCCTCTGCCCCTCCTTCTCCTTCTTAACCCCTTTCTTTGCCCTAGAGCTCTCAGCCCTTGGCTTCTTGCAAACCATGCTAAGATGGCCTTCTTCACCGAAGTTATAACATCTTATAACCCCACAGTCTCTCACCACATGACCAGGACTCCCACACATAAAGCAGATGTTCAATCCCCACTTACATTCCCCCGCATGCTTCTTCCCACACTTATTACACGCCCTCGTCCCTATACCTACCGTCGCCACCTTCCAGTCATCCACCCTTGCCATTTTGTTCTTGAGAGTGAAACCACCATTGCCAAATCATTTCCCGTTCCAGTTTCTATCACCACCACCTTTCTTACTCACCTCCACAACTGCCACTTCCTCTCTCTCATCATACAGTCTCCCTGACAGATTGACCACCAACCTAAACGTACCTGACCGGGTGGCAATCAGATGTCTATGGATATCCGCTGACAGACTCTGGATGTATCTCTTGATATTTGTGACACAGGAATCACCTGATCTGGCTCCAGCCTCGCCATCTCATTGAACTTAGTCGTATACTGCTGATGTGTTATGGTTCCCGCCTCCAATTGTAGGAACTCTCTCTCAATCTTGTCGAGTTCCCTGTGAGGATAAAACTCCTCGAACACCAACTTCTTGAGTTCACTCCACCTCATCCTTCCAATCACCCTGTTACCCTCGGCCTGGACAATATTATCCCACCAACATAAGGCTGAATCCACAAACTAGTGGGTAGCAAACTTCACCTTCTGGTCCTCCCTGTACTCACTGATGCCCAGCACAACTTCCATTTCCCTCACCCATCGGTGAGCAGCAGCAGCATTCCCATTCCCATTCCCATCAAAAGTCGGGGGCTTGCATCTCTGGAATACTCTATAGTTGCACCCCTTTGCAGTTTCCTGCACTGTCTCCTCTTCCTCATCGTCACTAGAGACAACCATCTCAGTCCCAGGTTGTTCCCCTTCCCCTGAACCTCTCTCCTCACCCCCTCTCCTAACGGTTGTCCTCCTCTCCTCTTTCTTTTTCTTTTCATCCTTTCTCACGACCCTAATAACCTTAGTCACCACAGACGGCAGAATCGTCTACATGACTTGATGAACTTCCCCCACAATTGCCTCCTTCACTGAAGCCCTCAGGTTAGCACTCTCATCACCGCCTTCATGGTGATGAAGCTCGAGCTCTTCAGGAGCCATTTTAGCGGTCCAAGAATTGTTCCTCGTGACATGCGGCCCAGCACCACGTCCACCACGATCTCCACCTCAAGAAGCCTTCGAAGATCTACCACCAGCCATCTCCAAACACTATAAGATTCAAACACCATCATGGTCATTCAAGGTAATAGCTCAGATTACGTCAAGTATAGTAAGCTCTAATTACAGTGGCCAGTTGTGATTAGCAACTTTCTTCACTCTTCATTCCCCAAGCATTTCTTATCCTGACTACATCAGTATCCAAATCTACTAAGAGCACATAATTCACATAGCACACGCACACAATTCCTTTTTCCATTAACTTACATAAAACATTTATATAAAACATTTAACTGCAGGCATGTAGCTACTAGGACTGGCATCCCTTTTCCTTTCTTGTCTCATTCTCAGTTTTAGTTTAGGTTTTAAAAATAATTTTACCCAATTCTCTTAAACTTTTGCTATGGTACCAACTTGTAAGGCCCCGTTCCCGGGATGCTTACAATTGGTCAATCATAGCATAAAACATTTAAAACAGATCATTATGCAGCGGAAATATATCTTTTCATTAATACTTAAAACTAAGTTAAAAAATCATATCGATTCGTTTACATCTCAAAAATTGTATTAATACAATAACATTCTAAATAAAATGTGGATGCCAGACTCAAGTCGTCCCCAGTAGCTTATGCATTCATGCCTGCACCTCCTCAGCATCAACAATTACCTGTCAACTATTATACATACAAAATTCAGCGACGCTGAGTTAGTTGTAGTTTTATAATAAAATACTTTACTTTCGTTTAAAATATTTTCTTTACTTTCGTACGTGATCATACATTATACATACATCTAGATAATATCATTATTATCTTCCATTATCATTCATCATCATTAGTCATCATTCATTAGTCGTTTCGTTCATTAACATCATTCATGTTTATATATAGGCCCTGCCACATGCAATACCTCCACGTTATGCCGAAGCTGGTACTGTGTTGGGGTTTATAAATAAACCCCCACGTCATGCCAAAGCTGACATAGTACCTGGGTACGTGACAAGGATCCCATCTGTTAAAACTAGTACCATGGACGCAAACGTGTGATTAGTAGCTGATGCATTGGTCAATCTCAAGGATTGGACCCCTGAAGCACATCCTCATAGGCTAGCTAAGCCGTACCTCAGTTGAGCTAACGACAACATGGTCGTGCACCTCCATTCAATTTGCTTGCAAGACTTTCATTCATCCATTACGTTCCACTTCTTGTTAATGTTATCTTTCACTTTCATTACATAACACTTTACATACATATGCATATAACACCACGTAAAGTCACATCATAATACACAACAAGAAGTATATCATAACAGCAACCTATAAGAAAGGGATATAACATCAACGAGCATAAACCTCCACTAAACATAAGTACTCAGCACTTAAAATTTATTCCCAAAATTTCAGAAATAACCTAAGTGTCCACAGCGGATAGCCAAGGCCCACAGTGGACAACTAAAGTCCACAGTGCATGATTAAGATCCACAGCGCATGACAAAGTCTCCACAGCGCATGACTAAGTCTCCAATGCGCATGACTAAGTCTCCACAGCGCATGACTAAGTCTCCACAGCGCATGACTAAGTCCCACAGCGCATGACTAAGTCCCCACAGCGCATGACTAAGTCCCCAAAACGCATGAATAAGTCTCTACAGCGCATGAATAAGTCTCTATAACGGATGACAAAGTCCCCACAGTGCATGAATAAGTCTCTACAACACATGAATAAGTCTCAACAAGACATGAATAAGTCTTCACAGCGCATGACTAAGTCCCTACAACGCATTACTAAGTCTCCACAGTGCATGACTAAGTCCCCAAGACGCATGACTGAGTCTCCACAGCGCATGAATAAGTCCCCACATCGCATGACTAAGTCTCCACAGCGCATGACTAAGTCTCCACAGCGCATGACTAAGTCTCCACAGCGTATGACTAAGTCTCCATAGCGCATGACTAAGTCTCCACAGCGCATGACTAAGTCCCATAGCGCATGACTAAGTCCCCACAATGGATGAACTAAACACTAAGTGTGTTCACAACGGATGACTAAAGGGTCCACAGCGGACGGTTTAGGTCTACATTGGACAATCATGAAATCTCTAAGTGCCCACAGGGAACATGCTAGGCAACAGCGGACATGCAAAGTCCACAGCAGATGGTCTAAATACCTAAGTGTTCATAACGGACAGTTTATCTATGCTTAAGTGCCCACAGCGAACAGCTAGCGTCCACAGCGGACACCAAGTCCAGTACCTGTGATTCAACCTATGTAGTTTATAGCATCAAACATAACTTCTAAACATCTACTTAGCATGGATCTACCGGTTACACACTTAAAACATCCCTAAACAACTATTCAACAACATAGAAATCTTTTAAAACATCCCACATCATACACAACCATAATTCTATAAAGAGAAATACATAATTTGGTAAAGAAAACATTCTTTTTAGTATGCATAATAGCCCCAAACAAGTAGAAAACCAGTAAAAGAAGGGATCTAGAACTAACCTTAAACAACTTTCGAGTAATACACCTCAAACCCAAGAGCAACCTGGAGTTCTAGCACCTAAACACACGAAAACAAGCAACCAAACACATAGAAACACATAAAGATCAGTTTAGAAGCTAAAACCCAACTGAAACCAAGAAGAATCACCTTAAAAATCCTACCTTCTTGAAGATTTCTTCCACTTCTCTCTCTAAAACCGGATGAAGCTTCTTTCTCTCTCTCCAACCGATAGTTTGAGTTCATGAAAGAGGGGGTATGGGCGGCCATATCACCTTTTTGAACCCATAATGGGCAGGTTTGACCCTTGCATGCTTTTAACCCCTTGCTTTTAAAATAATTCCCTTTTTCTCCCTTTCTTTTCTTTTCTTCTTTCTGAAATTTTCCGGGCGTTACATGATTGATGAATATTGTCCGAAAAGGGAACTGGACAAGATTGAAAGGGAATTCCTGAACTTAGAAACTGGCAACATGTGTCACCAGGAGTACACCTCGAAGTTCAATGAAATGGCGCGTCTGGTGCCAGAATTGGTGAAGCCTGAGTCTAAAAGAATCAAGAGGTAAATTCAAGGGTTACCATTGGACATCCGTAGGGATATGGTCACTACAAGGCCAGGTACTTTCAGGTCAGCAGTAGATCTCAATGGGAGGTTGTATGATCGTAGGAAGCCCGTATTTTTGGGCTAACAACAAAAAACTAGAATCGTCAGTGCAACAACTATGGCAAGAGATATAGGAGCGATAACAATCAGTGGGGAAACAAGAAAGCAAGGGTGGATGCAAAACATGCAATTATGAGAGGGTTTGATGAAATTAGGGAATGTGGGAAATATGGAAGGAGGCATTTGGGAGAATATAGAATGGGTAGCTATGGATGCTAGAGGTGTGGGAAAACTGGTCACATAGCAGAGAGTGCCCAGAATTAAAAGGTGCTTCAACTATAACGCGTCGGGGCACCATAGCAAGGATTGCACGAAAGCTAAGCCGGGGAGCTCGGGAACAAGCAGGAAGGATGAAAAATAGGATGATAGAAAGCCCAAGGCCAAGGCAAGGGCTTTCTCCATGGACAAAAAGAGGCAAGGAAGGACCCGGATATGGTGTCAGGTATGTTTCTCGTTAATGATGTTTGTACTTCTGTATTATTTGATAGTGGTTTCGGTAGAAGCTTTGAAAATATGCATATTTCTGTGTTACCCTAGGTATTCAAACTAGGGAAATAGATGACGCTTTTAAAGTAGAAACGATTGATGGTAAATCCATTAGAATAGCTAGGGTGTAGATGATTTCCGCATAATACTACGAGGTCACTATTTTCCTACGCAATTGTTTGCCATGACCTTAGGTGGTTTCAATGTCGTATTGGGAATTAATTGGTTAGCTGCTTATGATGCCAACATAATATGCCAGCAAAAGATAATCAGATTAACGGCTCCTAATGGTAGTCCAATTACAATTTACGACGATAACGTCTGCAAAGTGCCATGGGTCATTTCCATGATTAAGGCGGAGAAATTTATGAGATGAGGGTGTGTGGCATATCTAGCTTATGTCAAGGACAATAAAGATAAAGCAAAAGATTTGTCAGATGTACTGGTGGTGGGTGAATTTCCTGATGTATTCCTGGAGGATCTGTCAGGAGTACCACCTCATAGAGAGATAGAATTTCAGATTGATCTACTACCAAGAGCCCAACCCATTGCCAAAGCACCATATCGTCCATCCCCGTCCAAGATGAAAGAGCTCATGTCACAACTACAAGAACTTCTTGATAAGGGATTCATTAGGCCCAACATATCTCCGTGGGGTGCTCCGGTGTTGTTTGTAAAGAAGAAGGATGGTAGCATGAGGATGTGTATAGATTACAGAGAATTGAATAAGCTAACCATGAAGAATCGATACCCTTTACCCAGAATAGATGATTTGTTCGACCAGTCGCAAGGTGCAAGTTGGTTTTCCAGAATAGATCTCAGGTCCGGTTATCATCAGCTGAAAGTAAGGGAGCAAGATATTTCAAAGACAGCTTTTTGAACGCGTTATGGACACTATGAGTTTCTAGTTATGTCATTCGGGCTAACCAATGCTCCTGCAGCATTTATGGACTTAATGAATCATGTGTGTCGACTGATGATGGACAGATCAATAATAGTTTGCATCGACGATATCTTAATCTACTCAAAGAATGAGGAAGACCATGCTTTCCATATAAAGGAGGTGTTAGAAACATTACGAAAGGAGAAATTGTATGCAAAGTTCTCAAAATGTGCATTTTGGCTACCTGAGGTGCAGTTCTTAGGGCACGTTATAAATTCGGAAGGATTATGGTTGATCCAGCAAAAGTTCAAGCAGTCACGCAATGGAAATCTCCAATGAAACTATCCAAAATCCATAGTTTCTTGGGATTGGCAGGTTATTATAGAAGGTTCATCAAGGACTTCTTAAAGATAGCCTCCCCATTAACATGGTTAACAAGCAAGAACGTGGTGTTCGACTAGGGAAAGGATCAGGAGGATGCATTTCAAGAACTGAAGGAGAGATTAACCAAGGCACCAGTACTAACCTTACCGGAAGGAGATGAAGACCTAGCGGTAAACTCCGATGCCTCTTACAATGGGTTAGGCTATGCATTGATGCAAAAGGGAAAGGTTATAGCTTGTGCGTCCAGACAGATGAAGGACACGAAGGTCAATTACCCTGTGCATGATTTGGAACTAGCAGCGGTGTTGTTTGCCTGGAAGATATGGAGACATCATTTGTATGGCACTAAGTGCACCATATTCACCGATCATAAAAGTCTGAAATATTTCTTTGAGCAGAAAGATCTGAATATGGGACAAAGAAGATAGTTAGAGGTGATAAAGGATTATGATTGTGAAATCCATTACCACCTGGGTAAGGCAAATCTGGTAGCCGATACCCTGAGCCAAAAAGAAGGATATGAACCAATTCGAATGAAGGCGTATCAACTAGTTGTGACCCTAGATATTATGAGATTAATAAGCGAAGCTCAGGTGAAAGCCTTGAAGAAACCCCAAATTAAGAAAAAAAAGATGGTGGGAAAAGCCAATGATCTAGTTGATAACACTTTGGGGGTGAAGACCATTTATGGTAGGATATGGGTTTCGAAGTATGGGGATTTGCGAGAGAATTTTTGATGAAGCACACAAGACATGCTAGTCAATACACCCAGGAGCAAATAAGATGTACCATGATTTGAAGAAAGATTATTGGTGGCCCGGGATGAAGAGAGAGGTAGTTGCGTATGTAAATAAATGCTAACATGCCTGCAAGTGAAGGCCGAGCACCAAAGGCCCTATGGGTATGTTCAACCGTCGAAATTGCTAGAATGGAAGTGGGAACATATTACCATGGATTTTATTACTAAGTTACCGCGTACAACCAAGGGCAACGATGCAATTTGGGTAATAGTAGACACATTGACCAAGAGGGCTCATCTCTGATCTATCAAGGAAGTAATCAGTTCAGAGAAGCTCGCGGAGTTGTTCGTCAAAGAGATAGTCGCAAGGCATGGTATGTCGGTATCAATTGTGTCAGATAGAGACACACGGTTCACATCTAAATTCTGGAGAATGTTTAACGAGGAGATGGGGACAAGGTTGCATATCTATACAGCATACCACCCGCAGACCGATGGGCAATCTGAGAAAACGATACAGGCACCGGAAGACATGCTACGTGATGGAATTGATATGCCCAAAATACATATTGAATTGATGTGGCTAGTATGTCATGATCCAAGTCGGGTCATACCCAATAACGAGCTAGACAAACACCAAAGATATTTGTTTTATGATGTGATCATATAAATAAATATTAACACTTAGAATATTTGGAAATTGGGTTTCCAAATAAATTTACACTTGTGTAGTATATAAATTATATGGATAATTTATTTCAAAGAGAGAGGGATATTAATTCTTCCGCATTTGTTTTACACAACCGCATTTGATGTGGTTGAACAAATACGGATGATGTTTACTCACCCGCATTCATTTTACACAGCCGCATTTGATGTGGTTGAACAAATGCGGATGATGTTTACTCATCCGTATTTACAAATGCGGATGAACAATCCCTGTCCGCATTTGTTTTGAAACAAATGCGGATGAGCATTTCTGGAAATGCTGATGGAAACATACATCCGCATTAACTAATGCGGATGACCATTTGCAAATGCGGACGAATTACTTCACCCTCATTTACAAATGCGGGAGAACAACTTCATCTGCATTAACTAATGCAGATGTTGTTCTGAGAAATGCAGATAAGTTAAGGGGCTGGGCCCCATCCACTTTTCTCTCTCCTAAACTTTATGTTTCCAAGAACATGCAATATAAGATTGCTTGCAGATCTCTCTCAATACACACGACTGGAGAACACGAAAGTGTAAGAACCCCATTTTCTCTCGATTGGTCTAGAGAAACAAAAGGGAGTTATACAAGTGAAAATCCTAGCAACCGGTGTTCTTGTTGGTGGCTCGTGGGTAGACCAGCTTGAGGCTTCTTGCTTTAGGACCTGCCATCCTTGTTCACCTCCTGCCGACCTCATTGTTAAAGGTAGTTCTTCATACCTTCTATGGTTGTTTGTAAGCATGATTTCATATATCGATCCAAAAGGGTTTTGACTGATTTTATATGAAAATGTTTTATATATAAATTAGCTCACTGTAACAAGTTTAATATATTATTTCCGCTGCGTTCTTCTATTTTATAAGGATAAAATAGATCTGTTTAACTTGTGAAATCCCAACAATGGCATCAAGTGCCGGTTATATGGATACATGCTTCATTTGGACTGAAAATTCGGTTTCTTGGTGATGATTCACTAAAAGCCGAGAGGCTTCAGCCCTAGTATCCCCTATTTTTCAAGATCTATTTAGACATGCATATAGGAATCTTGGAAAATTTATATCATTTGGATGATTTTGTTTTGGAAACAAAACCATGGTTCTCGGCTGTTTATGCTTCAGCCGAGAATCTATGGTTCAAGAGGATGCTTTTGGATTTTGCTTACATATGTGGATATGTATTTTATTTGTTATAACCAAAGCCGAGACCTATGGATGAATGTGTTGTGATTTGTTTTAATTATTCAAATGGTTTGTAATAATTAAACATGTTTATTCTTCCTATTGGGTATGTAATTTATTTATTTTTCCTTTTGGTATGTAAATAAATAGGCTAGTTGCACTTTACTTTTACTAGAAAAAATGTATTTAGGATATGTTTTGTAAAAGAAGATGCAACGAGATTATCTTTCTCGGTTTTAACCGAAAGGAGAAGATGAAGGCCCAAAGGAGTTTGGTGCTGAAGTCAAAGCCTAAATGGAGACCCAAATGGATTGGAAGAGTCACAACACAAGGTGGACACTTGAAGCATTTGGATGCGGGATCAAGTGGGAGTTCACCGGCACAAATGTTGTGTCATTTCACCCTTAGGAATGACCTTATTAACTCACTTGTTTCGGTCAACAAGTGATGTTAAGCTTAGATGGCTACGGTATGGACTCATGTGATGCTTGTGTGGTTGTTTTATTATTGTTTTGTGATATATGGATATGCATGTTTAAACAATTTAAAATCAACAACAAGCATAAAATTGGTTCTTATAAAACATTAACATGGGTAATAAAAGGGTTTATTAAAAGTTAATGTGTTCACAATAAAATTCGTTTTATTAAAAGAACCTTGAAAATTATTTCATACTGGTACCACACATTTGAATGCATGCAAATGTTAGGTGCAAAATAGTTTTCAAAACTAGAATTAATGAAAACTAAAAAAAAAATAATCCCTTTTGAAACAAGTTTAACACCATCCTTTTACACAACACTCGAATCACTTGGGAACTATTTGTGGGATAAAGGTCACCTAACCACTCTTAGGGAACTTGTGTGTTTGAGGTGGGGTTAACATATTTGTGGGATAAAGGTCACCTAACCACTTGTATGTGTAAACTCACACGTGTGTGTAAGTAGGACAACTTGAGTTGGAAACCATGTGAATAGGGTCACCGAAGCATGGTGTACAATGGTGTTGATGGGACTAAACATGCCAACTAAACATAAAGATGTTTAACCGATCCCATAAAACTAGAAGTTGCAAAGGGTTGCAATTGTCAAGTGTTGACTACCTTGTTAATTTAAATGATAGGATAAAGGTCATCTAACCATTATTTAAATGTAACATTGGATTCTAGATTTTAATTATTAATAGTCTATGAGATGTGAAAAGGGTATTAATAATTAAAGTTTTATTTTCGGAAATACTAAAAATGAACTTTGTTTGTAGAAATGGCCGCCAACAACAACGCTCCCACCCCGACCGTCCATAACCTATCACTAAGAACTATATTAGAAAGGGATCGTCTTAACCATAATAATTTTATGGATTGGTTTCGTAACTTGAGAATCGTTCTAAAGCAAGAAAAGAAATCTTACGTACTAGACGATCCCATTCCCGACGAACCCGATGTTGATGATGTTGAGGCCTATAACGATTGGATTAAGCACACTGAGGATTCTGTGCAGGTTTCTTGCCTCATGTTGGGAACAATGATTCCCGAGCTCCAAAAGGATTTAGAGCATCATGGGGCATACGACATGATTACCCAGTTGAAGGAAATGTTCCTTCAACAAGCAAGGGTAGAACGCTTCGAAACGGTTCGAGCGCTTCATGCATGTCGCATGGAAAAAACTCAATCGGTTTCATCTTATGTACTTAAGATGAAGAGCCACATTGATCGCCTTGAAAGGCTAAATTGTCCCGTCTCAAAAGAGTTGTCCACGGATTTGATCCTTAATGGCCTAACTAAAAGGTTTGAGACGTTCATCATGAATTATAACATAAACGGGTGGGACAAGAGCATTGGTGAGCTTCACGCAATGCTCAAAACGGTCGAGGCAGGGATGGGTAAAAGGGTTTTACCCGTCCTCATGATCAATGAGGGAGGCAACAAGAAAAGGCAACACCCCGATCCCAAAGAAAATGTTGCTAAAGGAAAGGGATACATCAAAGGAAAGGGTAAGGGAAAGGCAAGAACTGAACCTCCAAAACCAAAGCTTAAGAAGCCTACGGTAACGGAGAATGATCCATGCTTTGAGTGTGGTGAGATAGGACATTGGAAGAGGAATTGTCCAACCTATTTCAAAGAGTTTGCTGGGCAGACCTCAGGTACAACTTTCATGATTCATATTGAATTGAATGTTATTTCTTCAAACACATGGGTATTGGATACCAGATGTGGAACTCATATTTGCAATTTGTTACAGGGGTTCAAAAGAAATAAGCATTTCAAGAAGGGAGACACAAGTCTCTACATGGGCAACAGAGCAAAAGTTGATGTTGAAGCCCAAGGAGACTATGTTTTGAAGCTTCCAAATGGTTTGGAAGTTGTCTTGAAAAACATCTTGTATGCTCCTAGTTTGACTAGAAACATAATTTATGTTTCCCTTTTAAAACAATATGGTTATGTATTAAAGTTTGTAAACAATGGTATTTGTGTTTTTATGGATGATGTATTTCATTTTGAGGCTATGCCTTATAATGGTATCTGTGAATTGGATCATGATAACTCATCATTTAATAACTCATTATACCAAACAAGCACCAAGAAACTTAAAATGGGTTTAAGTGATTTATATCTTTGGCATTGTCATCTTGGGCATATAAACAAGAATCGGATTCAAACACTTCAAAAGAATGGTCTTTTGGAAACAAATGAAAATGGTTCATTTAATAAGTGTGAATATTGTTTACAAGGAAAGATGACCAAGTTGCCCTTTAGTGGTACTAACGAAAGGTCAAAAGATTTATTAGGAATCATACATTCGGATGTATGTGGTCCTTTTAAGACAATGACAAGGAATGGTGAAAGATACTTCATTACCTTCATCGACGATTATAGTTATTATGGTTATGTGTACTTGTTGACACACAAACATGAAGCTTTTGAAATGTTCAAAATCTTTAAGAATGAAGTAGAAAATCAACTCAATAAAACAATCAAAGTTCTTCATTCAGATAGAGGAGGTGAATACCTGAGTGATGCCTTTCAAGATCATCTTATGAGTTGTGGGATTGTCTCACAACTTACTCCACCCGGAACACCGCAACATAATGGTGTGTCTGAAAGGAGAAACAGAACCTTATTGGATATGGTTCGATCTATGATGGCTAGAAGCTCACTACCTCTATCATTTTGGGGTTTCGCATTTCTCTCCGCGGCTCGTATTTTGAATATGGCCCCAACCAAGAAAGTGGAGACGACACCTTTTGAAATATGGCATGGAAGAGTTCCGTCACTATCATATTTAAAGGTATGGGGTTGTGAAGCTTATGTGAAGCGGAACACCCAAAACAAGTTAGAAAGTCGATCCATTAAGTGTATATTTGTTGGATATCCCAAAGACTGTATGGGATATTACTTCTTTGATCCAACCGAGCAAAAGGTATTTATTGCTCGAAAGGCTGAGTTCTTGGAAACTAAGTTTCTTATGGAAGAAACGACGTATAGAACAGTGGAAATTGATGAAGATCAAGAACCACAAGCCAATACACGTTTGGTCGAAATTAGTGATCAACAAGAGGTTGTTGATAATGATCAAATGGTTGATCAATACACACAAAACGTTCGCAGATCTGGTAGAATTAGCATTCCACCTGAAAGATATGGATTTTTCATGAATGGATGCTATGTGGTTGACTCGGATGAACCAACTACATACCATGATGCAATGTCCAATTCGGATTGTGACAAATGGCTAGAAGCCATGAACATTGAGATGCAATCCATGTATGACAACCAAGTATGGGAATTGGTTGAACCACCACTTAACTCCAAACTGTTTGGATGTAAGTGGGTTTTCAAGAAGAAAACCGATATGCATGGAAACTTGGATACTTATAAAGCAAGACTTGTAGCAAAATGTTTCACTCAAACTCAAGGGGTTGATTATGATGAAACATTCTCGCCTGTGGCAATGCTAAAGTCAATTAGGATATTATTTGCCATAGCTACATATTATGACTATGAGATTTGGCAAATGTATGTCAAAACCGCTTTCCTTAATGGACATCTCGAAGAGACTGTCCATATGGTTCAGCCTAATGGTTTTGTCGATCCAAAACATCCTAATAAAGTATGCAAGTTAAAGAAATCAATCTACGGATTGAAACAAGCATCGAGAAGTTGGAATCAACGTTTTGATGAAGAGATCAAGAAATTTGGATTCATCAAGAAAGCTGATGAAGCTTGTGTGTATAAAAAGGCTAGTGTGAGCATTATCACATTCTTAGTATTGTATGTTGATGACATACTACTATTTGGAAATGATGTTCCAACCATGGAAGGTGTTAAAGCCTGGCTTGGAAGTTGCTTTTCCATAAAAGATCTTGGTGAAGCCGCCTATATTTTGGGAATAAAGATCTATAGGGATAGATCAAGACAGTTGATAGGTTTAAACCAAAGTGCATACATTGATAAAATCTTGAAAAGGTTCAAGATGGAAAACACTAAGAAAGGTATGGTACCTATTCAAAAAGGGACAATATTGAGTACATCTCAATGTCCGAACTCAAAGGATGAGCAACAATAAATGAAGGAAATCCCATATGCATCTGCTATAGGATCCATCATGTATGCAATGATATGCACTATACCGGATGTGTCATGCTCATTAAGCATAACAAGTAGATATCAACAGAATCCAGGTAATAGCCATTGGATGGCTGTTAAAAGTATATTGAAATACATTAGGAGGACTAAGGATATGTTTCTAATATATGGATCTGGTGAGGAGGAGCTCATTGTAAAAGGTTACACGGATGCGAGCTTCCAGACTGATCAAGATGATTCTCGATCACAATCGGGGTATGTCTTCATTATGAATGGAGGGGCAGTGTCCTGGAAAAGCTCAAAGCAGGACGTGGTAGCATTGTCCACTACAGAATCCGAATACATCGCCGCTTCATTGGCAGCTCAAGAAGCTGCATGGTTTAAGAAATTTATTGCCGATCTAGGGGTAGTCTTTACCATTCAAGACCCCCTAGAGATCTTTTGTGATAACGAGGGTGCGATTGCTCAAATCAAGGAACCCCGTGCACATCAAAAGACAAGGCACATTGAGCGGAGATTCAATTACATAAGGGATGAAGTTGAAAAGGGAAAGATATGTATTCGCAAAGTTCACACAGATCAAAATATTATGGATCCACTCACGAAGCTCCTTGAAAGGGCAAAGCATGAGAGTCATACTTGTGCCTTAGGACTTCGATATTCTAGTGATTGGACTTGATCTGTTTTGTATTTTAACTTTGGAACGAATGAAATACTAACTCTTTGTATAATTTATGACATTTTGAGTTATGTTCCATTTTAGCATGTTTACATCCATGAATATGTTTATTATTCTAAATGTCTGTAGTCGGTTATATTTGTGGGAACAAATATGAATGTAAGACTATTATGAACAAGGATTGGTAGATATTCATAAGGTATGAATATAGAGCAAAAGGTTGCTACCAAGGTTCATAGATATTTGTGGGATACAAATATTGGACTGACCCGCTCTCAAATGTTACTGCATGGAATTTTATAATTGATCATAGGTAAATTTGAGTAAAGGCGAATATCATAGTGTCCTCTGACCTGAGATACATATTGGGTTTTGATATTCACCAAATATTATACCTTGATCTAGTTCTTCACTGTTCTGAAATAATGGACAATACTCAAGGCTATGTTCAGGTATGATACAAGGTGATTGTGAGAAACGTATGTAGTCAAGATGGGATTTGTTCCTCTTATTCGTTGAGAGTATGATGTCTAAGGCCTGATAAAGTTAAATCAACAGGGAATGATCATTATGTGTCCCTGGATTGAACATGACATCTGAAACAAAAGGATATATGATTGGATTCACCTAAATCAGTTCAAGTAAGGGACTTGAAAGGAATGATGTTATTGAATGGAACTTAGTCATGCATATTAGGGGTAGTAAACCATTGTTATGAGGTATTTGCTACTTGCATCAATCCCTTATGTATCTTGTGCAAGTGGGAGATTATTGGAATTGATCTGCCCAAAATACATATTGAATTGATGTGGCTAGTATGTCATGATCCAAGTCGGGTCATACCCAATAACGAGCTAGACAAACACCAAAGATATTTCTTTTATGATGTGATCATATAAATAAATATTAACACTTAGAATATTTGGAAATTGGGTTTCCAAATAAATTTACACTTGTGTAGTATATAAATTATATGGATAATTTATTTCAAATAGAGAGGGATATTAATTCACCCGCATTCGTTTTACACAACCGCATTTGATGTAGTTGAATAAATGCGGATGATGTTTACTCACCCGCATTCATTTTACACAGCCGCATTTGATGTGGTTGAACAAATGCGGATGATGTTTACTCATCCGCATTTACAAACGCGGATGAACAATCCCTGTCTGCATTTGTTTTAAAACAAATGCGGATGAGCATTTCTGGAAATGCTGATGGCATTTGCAAATGCGGATGAATTACTTCACCCGCATTTACAAATGCGGGAGAACAACTTCATCCGCATTAACTAATGCGGATGTTGTTCTGAGAAATGCGGATGGGTTAAGGGGCTGGGCCCCACCCACTTTTCTCTCTCTTGAACTTTATGTTTCCAAGGACATGCAATATAAGATTGCTTGCAGATCTCTCTCAATACACACGACTGGAGAACACGAAAGTGTAAGAACCCCCTTTTCTCTCGATCGGTCTAGAGAAACAAAAGGGAGTTATACAAGTGAAAATCCTAGCAACCGGTGTTCTTGTTGGTGGCTCGTGGGTAGACCAGCTTGAGGCTTCTTGCTTTAGGAGCTGCCATCCTTGTTCACCTCCTGCCAACCTCATTGTTGAAGGTAGTTCTTCGTACCTTCTATGGTTGTTTGTAAGCATGATTTCATATATCGATCCATATGGGTTTTGACTGATTTTATATAAAAATGTTTTATGTATAAATTGGCTCGCTGTAACAAGTTTAATACATTATTTCCGCTGCGTTCTTCTATTTTATAAGGATAAAATAGATCTGTTTAACTTGTGAAATCCCAACACTATGAGCATGTGTTATGGACTTTGGTTGTAATTAGGATAGTTATCTACCATTAGCAGAATTTTCTTACAACAATATCTATCATGCTAGTATCAAGATGCCTCCATAAGAAATGTTGTACGGGAGACGATGCAGAACTCCAGTTTGTTAGGGTGATATCGGACAAAAAAGAGTTGGGAAGTTTGCTGGACGATTATTACTTGTGAATTTAGACTAGCTATCTAATTCAATGCACTCTTATATTTTATACTGTTACAGTTATGTTTTATGCAAACTCTTGAACGCACCAACCATTGTGTTGAATCTTTTAGTATGCTATTCTCAGGTTGAGGTTACCATTGCCTAGGAGCACGTGCATGGGTTAGCATCATTATAGTGTCAGCATGATTGAAATTCTGTATTTGGTTTGATTGTTAAACATTTAAGTCTTTGTTGGTACTACTTTGGGCGCGTGTATTTACGCATTTTACATTATGTTACTTTACTTTGGTTTTTCTGGTTTATTAAACGCTTCCGGATTGTTTTAAAGTTAAACTCTGATTTTGGTATGTTGATTCATATAGCGTCGTTCTGAGTAACTAATGACTGAGATCCTGGTATGTCACACGCCTCGCGGTAAAACCCCGCACGTGGATTTTGAGGGTGTGACATATTAGTTGACAGATGAGCTGTTGGACTTGAGTGAATGTGGGCATGGATTCTAGAAGCTACTTGGCATCTGAAGGCTGGCATCCCTGATTAAGAAGATTATTAAGAATACCTTTTTTTAAAGATTATTTGATGTTTTAAAGATAATGTTAACATTTTATTATAATTATGTCGTAATGGGTTGAAACTTAATGTATTTTTCCGCTGCAAATGTTAATCTAAATGAATGTTTTAAATCTTTGTTTTGCTGTGAATGAACAACTGTGAGGTTTCCTGGGATCAAGGACTTACAAGTTGGTATCAGAGCCAAAGTTTAAGAGAAATGGGTAAACTATTTTCAATAGAAAAACCTTCACTTAAACTGAAAATGGGACCAAAGTGAGGATGCCAGTACAAGTAGCTCCATGCCTCGAGGTAATGATATATGTTGTAATTATTAGTCGATTATGTAGTACCTTAAGGTTAGACTTGAGGATAGAGTAATATATCATTAATCTGTTGTGCCTACCTAAATTTGTGTTATCTATACATGCTTAGAATATGAATTGTAGGTTCGAGTGTTGGTATGGCTCAAGATAGGGAAGTTTAGAATATGAGAAATTTTGTAAGTAGTTAATAACAATTGGCCACTGTTATTAGAAACTTACAATACTTGTCATTATCTAAACTTGCCATGAAGGATCATATTGATACCCTGAATTTTATAGGAAGTTGAGAAATGGCTATAAAGAAATCAGTTCTAGCTATGGCTACTCGAAGAAGTACAAGGGGAAGACCCCCTGCTAAAGCAAAAGAAGCAGTAAGAAAGGCTGCAAAATGGATAGGAAAGTCAACTAGAAAGCCAATTGAGAAACCGGTTGACGAAAAAATTGAGTAAGAAACTAAAGCTGAGCAGCCTACTCCTGAGCAAGCAAAGCTGAAGGAAACAATGAAGGAAGCTATTGCTAAAGAGGTGCACTCGGCTTTGTTTGCGGAGGTTGTGGAACAGGTCAAGGGTGATGATAAGAAAGATACGATTCAAAAGAAGGTTGATAAGAAGAAGGTGGTTAAGGCTAACAAAAGTGGTGATGGGGATAAAGATGATGACTCCGAGGTCGAAGTAGTAGCAAAGGGGTGTAACTATGGGACTTTTCAAAGGTGTAATCCCCTAACTTTTGATGGTACCAGTAATGCTCCTGTTGCTCAATGTTGTATTAGGAAAATGGAGGCAGTTATGGAAATCAGTGAGTGTCGTGAAGACGAGAAGGTGAAGTTTGCTTCCCATTCACTTTTGGAACCAGCACTGTGTTAGTGGGATAACATCATTGACGCCCTTGGGGATAGGGCTGTTAAGGGGATGAAGTGGGAAGATATGAAGAGGTTGTGATTTGTAAGGCCCCATTTCCGGGACGCTTACAATTGGTCAATCATCGCATAAAACATATAAAACTCATAATTTTGTAGCGAAAATTTAACTTTTCATTAATAATTAAAAACATGTCAAATCATTATATCATTTCATTTACATCCCAAAAATGTATTAATAAAATTAAATTCTTCAAAATATGGATACCAGACTCGAACCATCCCCAGTAGCTTATGCATCCATGCCTGCACCTCCTCAGCATCAACAATTACCAGCCAACTATTATCATACAAAAGTCAGTGAGGCTGAATGAGTTCTAGTTTTATAATAAAATACTTTATTTTCGTTTAAAACATTTTCTTTACTTTCGTATGTGAACATACATTATACATACAAATAGATAATATCATTATTATCTTCCATCATCGTTCATCATCATTCGTCATCATTCATCATTCGTTTCGTTCGTTAACATCATTCATGTTTATATATAGATCCTGCCACATGCAATACCCCCACGTCATGCTGAAGCTGGTACTATGCTGGGGTTTATAAATAAACCCCCACGTCATGCCAAAGCTGACACAGTATCGGGGTACACGACAAGGATCCCATCACATCTTGGTTAATCTCAAGGAATGGACCCCTGAAGCGCATCTTCATGGGCTAGCTAAGCCGCACCTCAGTTGAGCTAACGACAACATGGTCGTGCACCTGCATTCATTTTGCTTGCAAGACTTTCATTCATTCATTACGTTCCATTTCTCGTTAACGTTATCTTTCACTTTTATTACATAATACTTTACATACACATGTACTTAGTACTTAAATTCTATTCTCAACAGCAACCCAGAAGATAGGGATATAACATCAACGAGCATAAACCTCCATTAAACATAAGTACTTAGCACTTAAATTCTATTCTGAAAATTTCAGAAATAACCTAAGTGTCCACACCGGACAGCCAAGGCCCACAACAGACAGCTAAAGTCTACTAAGTCTCCACAGCGCATGACTAAGTCTCCACAGCGCATGACTAAGTCCCAACAACGCATGACTAAGTCCTCACAGCGCATGAATAAGTCCCCACAGCGCATGAATAAGTCCCCACAGCGCATGAATAAGTCCCCACAATGCATGAATAAGTCCCCATAACGCATGAATAAGTCCCCATAGTGCATAAATAAGTCCCCACAGAGCATGAAGAAGTCTCCATAGCGTATGAATAAGTCCCCACAGCGCATGACTAAGTCCCCACAGCGCATGACTATGTCTCCACAGCGCTTGACTAAGTCCCACAGCGCAAGACTATGTCCCACAGAGCATGACTAAGTCTCCACAGCACATGACTAAGTCTCCACAGCGCATGACTAAGTCTCCACAGCGCATGACTAAGTCCCCACAGTGCATGACTAAGTCCCCACAACGCATGACTAAGTCCCCACAGCGCATGAATAAGTCCCCACCATGCATGACTAAGTCCCCACAACAGATAACTAAGCCCCCACAGTGCATGACTAAGTCTCCACAGCGCATGACTAAGTCTCCACAGCTCATGACTAAGTCTCCACAGCGCATGACTAAGTCTCCACAGCGCATGACTAAGTCCCACATCGCATGACTAAGTCCCCGCAGCAGATGAACTAAACACTAAGTGTGTTCACAGCGGATGACTAAAGGGTCCATAGCGGACGGTTTAGGTCTACAGCGGACAATCATGAAATCTCTAAGTGCCCACAGCGGACATGCAAGTCCACAGCGGACATGCAAGTCCATAGCGGATGGTCTAAATACCTAAGAGCAATCTAGAGTTCTAGCATATAAACACACGAAAACAAGCAACCAAACACATAGAAACACATAAAGATTGGTTCAGAAGCTAAAACCCAACTAAAGCCGAGAAGCTTCTTTCTCTCTCTCCAGCCGACAGTTTGAGTGCATGAAAGAGGGGGTATGGGCGGTCATATCACCTTTTTGAACCCATTATGGGCAGGTTTGACCCTTACACACTTTTAACCCCTTGCTTTGGAAATAATTCCCTTTTTCTCCCTTACTTTTCTTTCTTTTCTTCTTTCTGAAATTTTTCGGGCGTTACAAGTCCACCCCCTTTATATAGGTTTCGTCCCCGAAACTTGTCACTCCTTAAAGTCTGGGTAGTGTTGTCTCGTCTCTTCTTTAGTCTCCCATGTAGACTCGGATCCCTTCCTGTGTCTTCATTGTACTGGCACAAGTTGAACCAGTTTATTCCTTAGCCTCTTTTCTGTTCTATCAATGATGGCCACTGGCTGCTCCATATAATTGAGATGTTCATCCACCTCGATGTCCTCGAGTGGCACTATCATATCTTCGTCGGCTAGGCATTTTCTCAGATGAGATACATGAAATGTCGGATGAATTCCACTTAACTCATCGGGTAACTCCAATCGATAGGCCACCTTTTCTACTCGAGCAATGATTCGGAAAGGCCCTGTATATCTCGGGCATAGCTTTCCTTACTTCCTAAACCAGATGATCCCTTTCCAAGGCGTGACCTTCAACATAACTCTATCGCCCACCTTGAATTCGATGGGTCTACGTCTCTTGTCGGCATACGACTTCTGTCTTTCCTTTGCTGCCTTCGTAAAAGCCTTGATCTTATCCATCTTTTCGGTCGTAGCCTCGATCACCTCAATGCTCCCCAACTCCTTTTGCCTGATGTCACCCCAACATATAGGTGTTCTACACTTCCTACCATATAGCATCTCATATGGAAGCATACCAATGCTGGCATGATAACTGTTGTTATATGAGAACTCGACTAACGGTAGGTGTTCTTCCCAACTTCCACCAAAATCAATGACGCATGCTCGTAGCATATCCTCAAGTGTCTGAACGGTTCTTTCCGACTGACCATCTGTCTTAGGATGGAAAGCCGTAGTGATGTGTAACCTCGTCCCCATCGTATCATGAAATTTCTTCCAAAACTTAGATGTAAACTGATTGTCACGGTCAAACACGATAGACACCAGTATACCATGACGAGTCGCAATCTCTTTGATGAACAGATCCGTAACTTTCAGATGAATACGTCTCGTGGATCGGCAGAAAGTGAGCACTCTTCTTCAGACGATCAACTATCACCCATATAGCATCGTATCCCCTTGCCATACGTGGCAACTTCGTAATGAAGTCTATGGTGATGTGCTCCCATTTCCACTCAGGTATATCCAAGGGTTGGATCTTCCCGTATGGCTTCTAATGCTTTTCCTTCACTTGCAAACAAGTAAGGCACTTACTCACATACTCCGCTACGTCACGCTTCATTCCCGGCCACCAATAATCCTTCTTCATATCTTGATACATTTTCGTAGCAGCGGGATGAATTGAGTATCGAGTCTCATGAGCCTCATCCATGATCTTTCCTCGTAGATCTCCATAACGAGGAATCCACATCCTCTTTGATCGGGTTCAAGCACCGAGAGTGTTCTCACCCAACTCCGTGACTAGACCCCTCATCCACTCGGAATTAATCCGATCTTCTTTCAGTGCCTCATTCTGAAATTCCTTAACCTGCTTCAGCACATTGGAGGTCATAACCAACTGATAAGCCTTCACCCGAATCGGCTCGGGTCTCTGTTTTCGGCTAAGGCCATCCGCCACCACATTGGCCTTGCCCGGATGGTAGTGGATCTCATAGTCATAGTCCTTGATCAAATCTAACCACCTCCTTTGTCTCATATTGAGATCCTTCTGTTCGAAGAAGTACTTCAAGCTTTTGTGGTCAATGAAGATGGTGCACTTCATCCCGTACAAGTAGTGCCTCCAAATCTTCAATGCAAAGACCACCACCGTCAATTCCAAATCATGATTGGGGTAAATGGCTATAGCCTCGTGGGTCTTCAACTATCGGGACGCATAGGCTATAACCCTCCCCCGTTGCATCAACACGTAACCCAATCCCAAATAAGAAGCATCCGAATAGACCACCAAGTCTTCGTTCCCTTTAGGTAACGTCAAGACAAGAGCTTGAGTCAATCTTGCCTTTAGCTCTTCAAAAGCATTCTCCTGCTCTAGACCCCATACAAACTTCACATCCTTACGGGTCAACTTGGTCAATGGTGAAGCCATCTTGGAGAAGTCTTGGATGAATCTTCTGTAATAGCCCGCCAAACCCAAGAAACTATGGATCTCGGATGACATCTTTGGCGACTTCCATTGCATCACCGCCTCAACTTTCACCGGGTCCACCATGATCCCTTTAGGATTAACCACATAACCAAGAAACTAAACTTCGCGTAACCAGAACGCACACTTGGAGAACTTAGCATACAGCTTCTCCCTTCTAAGCATATCCAATACTTCCCGAAGGTGACCGACATGCTCTTATTCACTCTTCGAATAAATCAAGATATCATCGATAAACACAATCACTAATTTATCTAGCATAGGCCGACATACCCGATTCATCAGATCTATAAAAGCAGCTGGTGCGTTGGTTAAACTATAAGATATCACAAAAAACTCATAATGTGCATAACGCGTACGAAAAGTTGTCTTAAGAATATCCTACTCCTTCACCTTCAGTTGGTGGTAACTATATCGGAGGTCTATCCTCGAGAACCAACTGGCACCTTGGAGCTGATCGAACAAGTCATCAATCCTAGGTAACGGATACCGATTATTCACTGTCTACTTGTTCAGCTCATGGTAATCTATGCACATCCTCATGCTACCATCCTTCTTCTTTACAAATAAGACCGGAGCACCCCATGGAGAGATACTCGGTCAAATGAACCCCTTATCTAGCAACTCTTGCAGCTGAGTCATCGATTCCTTCATCTCGAAGGGAGCGAGATGATACAGCACCTTTGCAACAGGTTGCACCAGGTATCAGATCAATTTAGAACTCAATCTCGCAGTCAGGTGGTACACTTGATAAATCTTTCAAGAATACATCTGGGAAGTCACACACGATCAATACATCTGACATTTGTGGTACTGTTGCATCCACGTCCTTCACATAGGCTAGATAGGCACCAGATCCACGACTCATATTAGAAATCCTGGTAGACTTACTAATGGAAGTTTCAACATCGAAGGGCTCATCAATCTTCTTACTCCTAACGGGCAACTTACCACAAAAGGCAGCAGAAATAAAACTCCTACTAGCACCGGAATTAAAAAGCACAGATACACAAGTTTGGTTTACTAGGAATGTACCTGACACAACATCGGGGTCCACCCTAGCCTCCTCCCGGGTCATAGTGAATGCCCTGGCCATCGCCCTCTGCCCCTCCTTCTCCTTCTTAACCCCCTTCTTTGCCCCAGAGCTCTCAGCCCTTGGCTTCTTGCAAACCGTACTCAGATGGCCCTCTTCACCACAGTTATAACATCTTATAACCCCACAGTCTCTCACCATATAACCAGGCCTCCCACACTTAAAGCAGATGTTCAATCCCCACTTACATTCCCCCGCATGCTTCTTCCCACACTTATTACACACCCTCATCCCTATACCTACCGTCACCACCTTCCTGTCATCCACCCTTACCTGTTTGTTCTTAAGAGTGAAACCACCATTGCCAAATCGTTTCCCGTTCCAGTTTCTATCACCACCACCTTTCTTACTCACCTCCACAATTGCCACTTCCTCTCTCTCATCATACAGTCTCCCTGACAGATTGACCACCAACCTAAACGTACCTGGCCGGGTGGCAATCAGATGTCTACGGATATCCGCCGACAAACTCTGGATGTATCTCTTGATCTTTGTGACACATGCGTCACCTGATCTGGCTCCAGCCTCGCCATCTCATTGAACTTAGTCGTATACTGCTGATGTGTCATGGTTCCCGCCTCCAATTGTAGGAACTCTCTCTCAATCTTGTCGAGTTCCCTGTAAGGACAAAACTCCTCGAACACCAACTTCTTGAGTTCACTCCACCTCATCCTTCCAATCGCCATGTTACCCTCGGCCTGGACAATATTATCCCACCAACATAAGGCTGAATCCACAAACTAGTGGGTTGCAAACTTCACCTTCTGGTCCTCCCTGTACTCACTGATGTCCAGCACAACTTCCATTTCACTCACCCATCAGTGAGCAGCAGCAGCATTCCCATTCCCATCAAAAGTCAGGGGCTTGCATTTCTGGAATACCCTATAGTTGCACCCCTTTGTAGTTTCCTGCACTGTCTCCTCTTCCTCATCGTCACTAGAGACAACCATCTTAGTCCCGGGTTATTCCCCTTCCCCTGAACCTCTCTCCTCGCCACCTCTCCTAACGATTGTCCTCCTCTCCTCTTTCTCTTTCTTTTCGTCCTTTCTCACGACTCTAATAACCTTAGTCACCACAAACGGCAGAATCGTCTGCATGACTTGATGAACTTCCTCCACAACTGCCTCCTTCACAGAAGCCCTCAGGTTAGCACTCTCTTCACCGCCTTCATGGTGATGAAGCTCGAGCTCTTCAGGAGCCATTTCAGCGGTCCTAGAATTGTTCCTCGTGACACGCGGCCCAGCACCACGTCCACCATGATCTCCACCTCAAGAAGCCTTCGAAGATCTACCACCAGCCATCTCCAAACACTATAAGATTCAAACACCATCATGGTCATTCAAGGTAATAGCTCAGATTACGTCAAGTATAGTAAGTCTCTAATTACAATGGCCAGTTGTGATTAGCCACTTTCTTTACTCTTCATTCCCCAAGCATTTCTTATCCTGACTACATCAGTATCCAAATCTACTAAGAGCACATAATTCTCATAGCACACGCACACAATTCCTTTTTCCATTAATTTACATAAAACATCTATATAAAACATTTACCTGCAGGCATGTAGCTACTAGGACTTGCATCCCTTTTCCTTTCTTGTCCCATTCTCAGTTTTAGTTTAGGTTTTAAAAATAATTTTACCCAATTCTCTTAAACTTTGGCTATGGTACCAACTTGTAAGGCCCCATTCCTGGGATGCTTACAATTGTTCAATCATAGCATAAAACATTTAAAACAGATCATTATGCAGCGGAAATATATCTTTTCATTAATACTTAAAACTAAGTCAAAACATCATATCAATTCGTTTACATCTCAAAAATTGTATTAATACAATAACATTCTAAATAAAAAGTGGATGCCAGACTCAAGTCGTCCCCATTAGCTTATGCATTCAAGCCTACACCTCCTCAGCATCAACATACCTGTCAACTATTATACATACAAAGTTCAGCGACACTGAGTTAGTTGTAGTTTTATAATAAAATACTTTACTTTTGTTTAAAATATTTTATTTACTTTCGTATGTGATCATACATTATACATACATCTAGATAATATCAGTATTATCTTCCATCATCGTTCATTATCATTCGTCATCATTCATCATTCGTTTCGTTCGTTAACATCATTCATGTTTATATATAGATCCTGCCACATGCAATACCCCCACGTTATGCCGAAGCTGGTACTGTGTTGGGGTTTATAAATAAACCCCCACGTCATGCCAAAGCTGACATAGTACCGGGGTACGTGACAAGGATCCCATCATATCTTGGTCAATCTCAAGGATTGGACCCCTGAAGCACATCCTCATAGGCTAGCTAAACCGTACCTCAGTTGAGCTAACGACAAAGTCTCCACAGCGCATGACTAAGTCTCCACAGCGCATGACTGAGTCTCCAATGCACATGACTAAGTCTCCACAGCGCATGACTAAGTCTCCACAGCTCATGACTAAGTCCCACAGTGCATGACTAAGTCCCCACAGCGCATGACTAAGTCCCCACAACGCATGAATAAGTCTCCACAGCGTATGAATAAGTCTCCACAACGCATGACAAAGTCCCCACAGTGCATGACTAAGTCTCCACAACGCATGAATAAGTCTTCACAGCACATGACTAAGTCCCCACAGCGCATTACTAAGTCTCCACAGTGCATGACTAAGTCACCACAACGCATGACTAAGTCTCCACAACGTATGACTAAGTCTCCACAACGTATGACTAAGTCCCACATCACATGACTAAGTCCCCACAGCGTAAGACTAAGTCTCCATAGCACATGACTACGTCTCCACAACGCATGACTACGTCTCCACAGCGCATGACTAAGTCTCCACAGCGCATGACTAAGTCCCACAACACATGAATAAGTCCCCACAGTACATGACTAAGTAAGCAAAACGCATGACTGAGTCTCCACAGTGCATGAATAAGTCCCCACATCGCATGACTAAGTCCCCACAGCGCATGACTAAGTCTCCATAGCGCATGACTAAGTCTCCACAGCGTATGACTAAGTCTCCACAGCGCAAGACTAAGTCTCCACAGCACATGACTAAGTCTCCACAGCGCATGACTAAGTCTCCACAGCGCATGACTTAGTCCCATAGCGCATGACTAAGTCCCCACAATGGATGAACTAAACACTAAGTGTGTTCACAGCGGATGACTAAAGGGTCCACAGTGGACGGTTTAGGTCTACGGTGGACAATCATGAAATCTCTAAGTGCCCACAGGGAACATGCTAGGACACAGTGGACATGCAAAGTCCATAGCAGATGGTCTAAATACCTAAGTGTTCACAACGGACACTTTATCTATGCTTAAGTGCCCACAGCGGACACCAAGTCCAGTACCTGCGATTCAACTTATGTAGTTTCTAGCATCAAACATCACTTCTAAGCACCTACTTAGCATGGATTTACCGGTTACACACTTAAAACATCCCTAAACAACTATTCAACAACATAGAAATCTTTTAAAACATCCCACATCATACACAACCATAATTCTATAAAGATAAATACGTAATTTGGTAAAGAAAACATTCTTTTTAGTATGCATAATAGCCCCAAACAAGTAGAAAACTAGTAAAAGAGGGGATCTAGAACTAACCTTAAACAGCTTTCGAGTAATACACCTCAAACCCAAGAGCAACCTGGAGTTCTAGCACCTAAACACACGAAAACAAGCAACCAAACACATAGAAACACATAAAGATCGGTTCAGAAGCTAAAACCCAACTGAAACCGAGAAGAATCACCTTAAAAATCCTACCTTCTTGAAGATTTCTTCCAATTCTCTCTCTAAAACCTGATGAAGCTTCTTTCTCTCTCTCCAACCGATAGTTTGAGTTCATGAAAGAGGGGGTATGGGCGGCCATATCACCTTTTTGAACCCATTATGGGTAGGTTTGACCCTTGCACGCTTTTAACCCCTTTCTTTTAAAATAATTCCCTTTTTCTCCCTTTCTTTTCTTTTCTTCTTTCGAAAATTTTCCGGGCGTTACATGATTGATGAATACTATCCGAAAAGGGAACTGGACAAGATTGAAAGGGAATTCCTGAACTTAGAAACTGGCAACATGTGTCACCAGGAGTACACCTCGAAGTTCACCGTATTTTTGGGCTAACAACAAAAAACTAGAATCGTCAGCGCAACAACTATGGCAAGAGATATAGGAGTGATAACAGTCAGTGGGGAAACAAGAAAGCAAGGGTGGATGCAAAACAGGTAATTATGAGAGGGTTTGATGAAATTAGGGAATGTGGGAAATATGGAAGGAGGCATTTGGGAGAATGTAGAATGGGAAGCTGTGGATGCTAGAGGTGTGGGAAAACTGGTCACATAGCATAGAGTGCCCAGAATTAAAAGGTGCTTCAACTATAACGAGTCGGGGCACCATAGCAAGGATTGCAGGAAAGCTAAGCCGGGGAGCTCGGGAACAAGCGGGAAGGATGAAAAATAGGATGATAGAAAGCCCAAGGCCAAGGCAAGGGCTTTCACCATGAACAAAAAAGAGGCAAGGAAGGACCCAGATGTGGTGTCAGGTATGTTTCTCGTTAATGATGTTTGTACTTCTGTATTATTTGATAGTGGTTTCGGTAGAAGCTTTGAAAATATGCATCTTTCTGTGTTACCCTAGGTATTCAAACTAGGGAAATAGATGATGCTTTTAAAGTAGAAACGATTGATGGTAAATCCATTAGAATAGCTAGGGTGTAGATGATTTCCGCATAATACTACGAGGTCACTATTTTCCTACGCAATTATTTGCCATGACCTTAGGTGGTTTCAATGTCGTATTGGGAATGAATTGGTTAGCTGCTTATGATGCCAACATAATATGCCAGCAAAAGATAATCCGATTAACGGCTCCCGATGGTAGTCCAATTACAATTTATGACGATAACGTCTGCAAAGTGCCAAGGGTCATTTCCATGATTAAGGCGGAGAAATTTATGAGATGAGGGTGTGGGGCGTATCTAGCTTATGTCAAGGATAATAAAGATTAAGAAAAAGAGTTGTCAGATGTACTGGTGGTGCGTGACTTTCCTGATGTATTCCCAGAGGATCTGTCAGGAGTACCACCTGATAGAGAGATAGAATTTCAGATTGATCTACTACCAAGAGCCCAACCCATTGCCAAAGCACCATATCATCCATCCCTGTCCAAGATGAAAGAGCTCATATCACAACTGCAAGAACTTCTTGATAAGGGATTCATTAGGCCCAACATATCTCCGTGGGGTGCTCCGGTGTTGTTTGTAAAGAAAAAAGATGGTAGCATGAGGATGTGTATAGATTACAGAGAATTGAATAAGCTAACCATGAAGAATCGATACCCTTTACCTAGAATAGATGATTTGTTCAACCAGTGGCAAGGTGCAAGTTGGTTTTCTAGAATAGATCTCAGGTCCGGTTATCATCAGCTGAAAGCAAGAGAGCAAGATATTTCAAAGACAGCTTTTCGAACGCGTTATGGACACTATAAGTTTCTAGTTATGTCATTCGGGCTAACCAATGCTCCTGCAGCATTTATGGACTTAATGAATCATGTGTGTCGGCTGATGATGGACAGATCAATAATAGTTTTCATCGACGATATCTTAATCTACTCAAAGAATGAGGAAGACCATGCTTGCCATATAAAGGAGGTGTTAGAAACATTACGAAAGGAGAAATTGTATGCAAAGTTCTCAAAATGTGCATTTTGGCTACGTGAGGTGCAGTTCTTAGGGCACGTTATAAATTCGAAAGGATTATGGTTGATCCAGCAAAAGTTCAAGCAGTCACGCAATGGAAATCTCCAAAGACACTATCCGAAATCCGTAGTTTCTTGGGATTGGCAGGTTATTATAGAAGGTTCATCAAGGACTTCTCAAAGATAGCCTCCCCATTAACATGGTTAACAAGCAAGAACATGGTGTTCAACTAGGGAAAGGATCAGGAGGATGCATTTCAAGAATTGAAGGAGAGATTAACCAAGGCACCAGTACTAACCTTACCGGAAGGAGATGAAGACCTAGTGGTATACTCCGATGCCTCTTAGTATGGGTTAGGTTGTGCATTGATGCAAAAGGGAAAGGCTATAGCTTGTGCATCCAGACCGCTAAAGGACACGAAGGTCAATTAACCTATGCATGATTTGGAACTAGCAGCAGTGTTGTTCGCCTGGAAGATATGGAGACATTATTTGTATGGCACTAAGTGCACCATATTCACCGATCATAAAAGTCTGAAATATTTCTTTGAGCAGAAAGATCTGAACATGGGACAGAGAAGATGGTTGGAGGTGATAAAGGATTATGATTGTGAAATCCAATACCACCCGGGTAAGGCAAATCTGGTAGCCGATGCCTTGAGCCAAAAAGAAGGATATGAACCAATTCGAATGAAGGCGTGTCACTGGTTGTGACCCCAGATATTATGAGATTAATAAGCGAAGCTCAGGTGAAAGCCTTGAAGAAACCCCAAATTAAGAAAAAAAAGATGGTGGGAAAAGCCGATGATCTAGTTGATAACACGTTGGGGGTGAAGACCATTTATGGTAGGATATGGGTTCCAAAGTATGGGGATTTGCGAGAGAAAATTTTTGATGAAGCACACAAGACACGCTAGTCAATACACCCAGGAGCAAATAAGATGTACCATGATTTGAAGAAAGATTATTGGTGGCCCGGGATGAAGAGAGAGGTAGTTGCGTATGTAAATAAATGCTAACATGCCTGCAAGTGAAGGCCGAGCACCAAAGGCCCTATGGGTATGTTCAACTGTCGAAAGTGCTAGAATGGAAGTGGGAACATATTACCATGGATTTTATTACTAAGTTACCGCATACAACCAAGGGCAACGATGCAATTTGGGTAATAGTAGACAGATTGACCAAGAGTGCTCATTTCTGATCTATCAAGGAAGTAATCAGTTCAGAGAAGCTCGCGGAGTTGTTCGTCAAAGAGATAGTCGCACGGCATGGTATGTCGGTATTAATTGTGTCAGATAGAGACACGCGGTTCATATCTAAATTCTGGAGAATGTTTAACGAGGAGATGGGGACAAGGTTGCATATCTATACAGCATACCACCCGCAGACTGATGGGTAATTCGAGAGAACGATACAGGCACCGGAAGACATGCTACGAGCATGTGTTATGGACTTTGGTGGTAATTGGGATAGTTATCTACCATTAGCAGAATTTTCTTACAACAATATCTATCATGCTAGTATCAAGATGCCTCCATATGAAATGTTGTACGGGAGACGATGCAGAACTCCAGTTTGTTAGGGTGATATCGGACAAAAAAGTGTTGGGAAGTTTGCTGGACGATACATGAACGTTTGTTGAAATCTCATCACGGTTTGTAACTTCTGTAGTTGTTCACAGAAGGTGATCGAATATATTGAAGGTGATCGTATATATTGTAGAGATTGAATATTGTCCAATAACTTGAGTCTTATACTTACTTTCTAATTCAGCCATTCGTGAATACTAGTTAGATTTAGCTTCACTAGTTGAATGAATACTAGTTAGATCTAGTTTCGCTAGTTTAACTAAAAGCTTGAATTATCGATCGATCCAACTGATAGTTATTAAGTTTTAAAAGTGTACGAAAGCATATAAATTAAAGTTCGGATATAAATTAAAGTTTGGAATTCAATTGAGAAACTATTAATAGATAAATAGTTACTAATACTTGTTTTTTTTTCCGTGAACGCACTTTTTACTCTACCTACTTTACTTACAAAATCACCAATCATGCACTTTTTATGATTTATACCTGCAATTATTTGGTTGTTGAATATATCATTTTACTACCAAAATGTACACTTAAAAAGCAACCATTGTTATTGAATCCAATATATACAACAGATATATTAACTATCTGCTAAGAGACAGGATTTACATAGCAAATAGCCATCGGATAAAAACAATAAGAGAATTTCATATATACTTTTACAAACATTCAAAATATCATATTCTTTGATTTTAAAAACCGATTCTTTATATGGTTGATTAAAAATATTCTTTCAAAGTTACAGTCTTTTTGTTTTAGATGTTCTTTTCACATGAAATCATAAACACTTCCAATCATAACAAATTACATAGATGATCATAAATTACGGTTTTATGTTGTTTATCATATGGTCTATGGAGGATTAAAACGCACTCGGCGTGATGATGATATCTAAGACGAATAAGCCTCCCAATGACATGAAATCTCGAACTAAGTTTCACATGAACGACCAAAGACAACCCCTTTCCGGAGTCAAGAATGTCTTGCATGCTTCTTCCTGCACCATACATTGGCTTATTTGTTGTCCCCAAGTATAACAAGAAAGAAGTTGGCCCATTACTTGATGCATAGAGTGCTTGTTTTTCCTGCCAAAACAAAATTTAGCTTGTCACGGTTAACCCTAAAAATGTCATGGTTTGAGTGACGGTTGAAGAAACCGCTTACCATTGAGGTTGCAAAAGGGATATCATCGAACGACATAGATAAAACCACAGGATGAATGTGAAGGCCGTAGAGTCTAGACTTGATGTTTGCTAGTAAATTTATTGAACAATTACAGGTGAGAAATTTTGTAGTAACACCTGTATTATCTACTCCTTCACCTAGTCGAAACTCATTCATTCTGTCGATCTATAATAATAGAGATGATCTTTAGAAAAAGGTAACTTTAGTTCAAAAATAAAGAAAAAAGTTGAATCTTTACTCTAAAAACATTATATTTTCAAGGGAATAGAATAATTCTGAAGAGACAAATATTATGTAACGATTTCTTTAATTTAGTTTTTAATATAGATACAAATAAACAAAAGAATTTTGGATCTCATTTTTGTATGGTGATCTTAACATGTATCGAATTATGTTATATAAAGTTAAACTACAATAAATACTGTATCTGAATATAAAAATTCTAAAATAAACCTGCTTTTTAGATGATGTGCGATGCAAATGGATTTGAAACATGTTAGATTGGGCTAAGCCTAAACAAATTCCAACCTGTGATTGGTTCAAAGAACAAAATATGGGCTTAAGTTATTTTATGGAAATTCAATTATTATCCATATCTTTCACGAATTAAATTAAATAGAAATATTAAATAGTTAGTAATAAAGATTTAAAAAGTATTATCTAACTTTTTGAGATAAAATATGATTGAAAGTATGTATAAATAAGTAATTTAAGTAACAAAAATAATATCAACTTTTATTTTTTTTTTGGATAGACTTATAGTAAAATTGATATAAATACGTGTCATTTTAATATTTTAAAAAAATAATATTTGTTTGGTTATTGCGTCAAATCCTTAAGGTCATTGTGTCATATGTGTCTAATATGTTAGTTTATCGTGTCATATATTTTTTTAGTATTTGTTATATATATTTATCATTGTGTTTTACGTTTTAGATAACTTTGATATTTTTTTGTTATTATTTTTGGTATATTATAAAAGTTCATTGTAATTTTATTATTGTGTTTTACGATTAAAAGTACACAATGATTTATTTCACCAATGTGTTTTTCAAATTTCATCATAAAAATTGTTCAACAATAACGAGTAGAAAAAACACAATGACACAGTTATTTAGATTAAAGTCATTTTGTGTTATTTTTGTTATTATTTATAAATTATTAGACAAATAAATTATTGTTTTATCATTATATTTTACATAACAGAAAAAACGCATATGGTTATTTCATCATTATGTTTTTTAAAACTTATTATTTTATAAAAATATAATAGTGTTTAAAAAAACATAATAACAAACAAAAAGACACTACAATAAGCTTAAAAGACAAAATGATGAAAATCACAATGAGGTTGAAAACTTATTCTTGTAATAACGAAACTGTACTCATTTTAAATTTTAAAAAACGCTCATTTTTATGGTATAATATTTATAAAAAATAATATTATACATAAAGGTTTTGAAATTTTGAATGAAGTGTGAAAACTACAAAAAATAAATAAATAAATAACAAAATGATCATGCCTAAGATATCTTTTCAACAAAAATTTTCTAACAATTTAGTCTTATTAATTAAGTAGATTAATGATTAAGATCACTTGTTAGTTATTTTAGACTAAAAACTCTTTTTTACTTGAACCCCATCTGTCTTTTAAACATTTCGTTTAAAAAGTGTTTTTGATTAAAGTCGTTTCCTATAGAAGTTTCATTCTTTAAGAAAATACTTTAGAATTTTTTTTTTGAAAATATATATTTTAAAATATTTCCTAATTATGACAAAATTCGTTGGTTCAGACAACTTTCGTATTATACAAATATTTTATATAAAAACTGGGTTCTTTATAAAAAGATCAAATTTTTTAGTTAATATTTTATTTTTTATATGAAAAAGTATAAATATTAAATATAATTATTTTAAATGAGGGATAATATAAGTATTTAATAGAAAAAAGAATTAGATGAGATGGTAAAGTACGCCACATGAAATAGAAAAATTTGCTCAGGATTGTTTTCAAAATTCTGTTTTCCATTGTTGTATATATTTTCTATAATCTCTTGTATCTATTTAACATGGAGGTCATGGGTTCAATATCCACTAACAACAACTAACATAGAGTTTAGCCGTTAAAAATAATAATAATAATAATAATAATAATCTATTTAACAGGTTTTATACTCATTTTTTAAATTATTCTTATTTCTTTAACAGTGTCTTAATAGTCATTTGTAAATAGTAAAATATGCTTTAAATATTAAATAACAATATACTCCATTGATTTTTGTCAACCTGAATTAAGACGAAAGAATCAGAAAATCTTTATAGAAACAAATTAAAAAACTAACAAATATTAAAAAGATTTAATTACAAAGGTTATAGCTTGAAGAAAACGATAGTTAAGCAACAATTTTTATAAGATATCGTTTTAAGGCTAAACAAAATGATCTTATTAACACTATTTTGCTAAATTTAATATATCATTATGGCATAACTCTCCGTATTTTATGCAAATAATGTTAGGGATTTTTCTTCATTGTTTGTGATTTTTTTATATGAATTTCTCAATAATAGATCAAGTAATAAGTTTTTTTGTGAGGTAAATATTGGTAGGTTATGGGTTCAAGTCTCATTCTGAGCAAAATGTTTAGAGTTGAGTCAAAAAAGTTTCTCAGCAATGGGTTTCCTTCTAAACGGGTTAACAACACCTATTTTTCGAATCAGGGTCGCACATTTACAGTTCAAAAAAAAATTAATGAGTTATTTATATTAGATGTAATATATGAATTATTACAAAGGTAAAAGGATATGATTAATATAACTGATAACATATTTTTACTTGAAAAAGCGCTACTAATAAATTTTAAAGCCTGGCACGCGACCCATATAACTAGTGCATGCTTACAAATACCTACAAAATGGTTTTTTTTTTTTTTTTTTTTTTTTTTTTCTCATTAAAATTTCTGCCTGAAAAACTTCTAGAACATCAACCGTTTTCCGAAGCATAATGGTTCTTCACAGAATTGTAGTTATTAGTTATATTGTTTTCACACGTAATAATTTGATTATCGACAATTAGAACATTATGAATATATACACGTTAGATCTAAATTGTGTCCTTTTAGTGTAGAATTATATGATGGTAGATGATTTAAAACTTTGCTAAAATGTGTTTCTGTAAAAATAGCTATCAGACTTTTTTTCACTTATAAGATTTTTAAACTTTTTGTATTTAGATATATATTTTCCATACGATGAAATAGTTATGAAAATATTTTTTTAACTCTGATATAATCATATTAAACTCTTATTGTTATACAAAATTTCAAACTAAACATTGTCTTAAGCCTCGAACCAAGTGTAGTCATTTACTAACAATGATAACAACGTTCATTTTAAAACCAATAATTTACTGGACGTTCATTTCATATATAACCATTAATACACTGAAAACTACGATAATTGTTTTAACTTAGTACATTTTATTATATAAATTGACTAGAATATATTTTTATTTCAATATGTTTTAAGATTTACTTTTAAAAAATATAACACTAATATTATCTATATGTTGTATGCGAACACACTACATGCAGATATATTATCTTTTTCATTGAAGTTTTATATGTACATGTGATTGTACGGTTCTCATCAAACTCTATATGATATTGATTTTAAAAAAATGTCCTTGAATACGTACACTGATATATGTTAGGATTGATGGTCTAGTAACGCAGGCGACCCTCTTTAACACCTAAGCTAGGAGGTCTTGGCCATGTTTAATTCCCACATTAGTAAATAAATTAGCCGGGGGCAATTGTGTATTTTTCAATCTAAACTTATTAAATTACATATTTCATCAAAACATGATTAAAAAACATTGTATTTTATGTATTGAAACTCGTGTTTTGAGAAAATATTTAATTTCACAAGTTTACAAGGGGATATACGTAATTTTTCCTTAAAAAATGCATACAAGAAAGAAGATCATAGGAAGAAAATGACCTTGATAGAGATAATGGGAGAGGGAGGCTTAGTAATGAGATAGAAGAACAACAATGCAACTCCAAAGCTGGCCATCAACCTCAAGCAAATCTGAAACAATATCCAAACCCACGAATCCGAGCGCGAAAACGACACCAAATCCCACATCTTCTTCCTCATCCCGAACCCTTTCTCTTCCTCTTCTTCCTCCTCACTCTCCCCACCACCACCAACAACATAATCACCACACTTTTGATCCCCAACTTTCACCACAACCCCACCACCACCACCAGCCTCCTCATGATCGAGGCTTTCTCGCGGGCCGTAGGAGATCTTCTTGTCATGCAAAGAGTTGTTGGTGGATCCGCGAGAAGATGAGTAGTGGGAGAGAGTGAGGCGACGTTGGGTGGTTGGTGAGTGGAATGAGACTGTGGTGGTCGGGCTTTGGACGAAGTATAGGGCGGTGTATGGGTACGATCGGAACAGTGCTTCTTCCTCTGATGATTCCATTGTTGGATTCATGATCTTGACAGAGAATTGTGGGATAATAATGGTAATGTAGTGAAGTGGTCGAGTGTTCTTTGGGGTTTTAAAATGATCTTGACAGAGAATTACCAATGTTTTATAATGGATATTAATAATAAATATTTTAGTGTATAAATACTATCCAATTAGAAAATGTTTTAACTTTGTACACATACGAAGTGTACCCGAATTTTCTAAATCTCGTCCCATGTATTTCTTTTTCTCCCTCAAAAAATCTCATATCATGTTCCATGTATAAGTGATGGTTTCTTATTTACGCATGCATAACGACGCACTAGATGTGGTAACCTTCACTCTATAACACACAGTGATGTTCACAACTTCAATTTTCATATTTTCTTATTATTACTTTTTACTCACTCTCCATTTAAATATTGCATTATATCATTCGAATTTATGTTATGTGGATGCAATTTGTTATATCCTTATACTTGCTTTCAAGACAAAATTGTTGTTATAGGTGTTTTAGTTATATATAATACTAATTACCAATTGGTTTGTGTCTTATGGGTTGTACTTATTTTTGGTTTAATTTTAATTTTTTTAATTTTAACCCGAATACTTTTACATTTTTTATAAATTAACCTCTATAATTTTTCACTTTCAACTGATTCCTTATACTTTTAATCTTTTAAAAACTTTTCATTTTAGCTTGCGATTTAAATTTTACATATCAACACGCCGCAAAGTGTGTGTGGTTCGACATTTTTAAGCCTATCTTTTTTCTCTTTAATTGCCTCATCACAACGTGCGGTTTTTAGATCGACTTAGTTATTGTTTTTAGTTTTTCAAGTTTCACGTGTGGGGTTTAACTTTTTTACGTCTACTTTGCGTTTTATTTTATCCTTCCCGTTTTTATTTCTTATAAATACGGATTTTTCCGGTATTGGTGGTCGTTAATAATGGTGTGAAATTGATGCTACTTGACACTGTTTTACGCTTACTGTCGCAACCCGCGGGGGCTTAATACTAGTTGTTTCTATTAGTCTACATATCACGTGGGCATAAAAAAAGTAAACCGGAAAAATCAAAACTCAACTTGAAACATCGGGTATGGCTAAAAATTATAATACACTCTTATCTTTTGTTATGTTTTTGATACACTTTAAGTGAGATATTCTTTTTTTAACGGCCTTTTAAGTGAGATTATTTACATGTTGAATACTAAAATCATTGACGCCATTCATCAAATCATCATCGACAGCATGTTTCTCGGTGATTCTTAACGAGGGGTGCTGTGGAAACCTACTATGCGAAAACGAGTTTTATCTGGGCGAGCAACTCGTTGGGTGCAAACAAAACCGTGAGTTTCTGAATAGGCAACCAATCAAGAACGGAAAATATTTTGGTAAGTTTTACATGAGCTATTATAATGCTGAATTGCATCAATGCTTCATCATTATACATTTTAACTTGTTTGTGATCATCAATGTCAGACTTGATTAAAAAGAGTAAACGTTTTTATGTGATCTCTGAAGATCCCATGGCCAGAGTTGTTGCAATGAATCAAAACTCGTTTTAAAACCATTTTTTCCAGATCTGAATAGCGAACAAAATCAACCTCAAATCATGTGAGCTCACCAAGAAAGGTGAAAAATGACCGTTGTTCAAATTCAAGGCATATGATCCTTTTAACAAGTAAAAAATCTTTGGGGGTTTCCATAATTTGTGCCATTTGCCACAATATATGCTTTAAACCAATCATTATGTCCTATCACTATCAGGTTTTTCTTTGATTCACGTGTATGAAACTTAATTTTAACTCTTTTTTAAATGTTTTGGTTTACAAATTTACTTTGCAATATTTTGGGTAAAACTGTGTAAGTAGCTTATGAAAGTATATAGCCCGTGTGGAAAATGCAGTCCTGTAAGGTAAGATTACTTATATCAAATCGTGAGACGAAATGACCCATACACAAAACGTAAGATAAGTCAAACACAAGCATGCATTATTACTTTGCTATCGTCTTCATGAAACACGCTATCAACTCATGGTTATGAAGGCCTGAAAGTTTAGTTTATTTATAAGAACACGTGCCACGTGATTGCCAACATAATCGGAAAAAACTTTTGGCAGTCCATTTAATAAAGTTTGTGTCAGTAATATTGTTTTGGTATTCTGCGATTCATGTCTACTTTCTCCATGAAATTCCCTTATTCTTCTTTCTTTAGTTATTGTTCATATTTTTTCAATTTTGTATTTTCACACTCTCATTTAAATTTTCAACTCTATAAAATTAATTCTATTTTTTATTCTAAAAAAATGATGAAATATTCAAGTGGAATTGTAGAGCACTATCTAGCCAAAGCCATTGATTGCCCTGAGTTGATTGTTTCTTTAGCTTAAAGTATATTGTTTTTTACACCGAAATGTTTTCCTTTTTTAAGGCCAAAGATATGATACCAAAAGCAAGCATGCTTTTATCATTAACCCTATTCATATATTATATCTATAATTTATATTTAATTGATGCTTTTATCATTGACCATATATACATGTATAGTTGTGGTCTGTTCAAATTATTAAATAATGAGAAAAAATAATTTCATAATACTTGAATCTAATATTCATGGAAGGTTGAGATATTTCTTTCTTATTTGTTTTCGACTCGATGAAACGCTATCTGTTACCTTTTTTTCTGAAATAATATATTGAAAATATGATTTAGTTACTTTTCTATCTATTGATATTTTCACCAAAAGAATAAGAATCTAATATTGTTATTTTTGTGCAAGACTATCATCACGTTATATATAATCTTCACACTCAATATTAAAGTGTCGTTTAAATACCTTGAGTCCTTTTTATTATAACATCTCCGCCGGTGAAAATTTATTCCATAATCTGCCGATAATACTACCATGGTATCAATCACTATGATTTGTCGATATTCCATCGCTGACACTTTCTTTGGCAAACTTGTTGAAGTGTGACTCAAACTACCGGTATTTTTGTGTGGATGAGACTCAAGATTCACTCAGGTGCATAAAGCTGTTTCAAATAAAGATCACGTTTTTATTGTTACCTTATTTTTAGTATATTTGTTATTTGAATAACGAGTCATCCTTGCTGTACGGGTGATTCATAGTAGCCGTTAGTTGTTGAGATTTTTCAGGTTTTTCTTCTACTATTTAAGCTAGATGACATTTAGTTTTATGATGTACTCTCTCAATTCATTCGATAGATATTAAAAATCTGTTCTTGGACCCTCTATTGTTTGTGTTCTTGATACAAACTCTCCAACAAATTTGGTATCAGAGCTTGGTTGACTTCTTGTTCTCCCTGCTCCCTCCATTCTTCTACCACCATGGCTGATAATAATATCCATCCACCGACCTCCTCTACTGTGTCCATTCCAGTGTTCAAAGGCGAAGGGTACGAGCACTGGAGCATTAGGATGAAGACTATACTAAACTCCCGTGAACTATGGGATGTAGTATACTTGGGGATCACAACAGTGAATGATGGGTCACGAGACCATTAGGAAGCCAAACGAAAGGATGCCCTTGCCATGTCTATTATCCAACAAGGTGTCCATGACCATCTTTTTCTCTCGTATTGCTGCAGCGGGTTCAGCAAAGGATACTTGGGACACCTTAAGGATCGAGTTCCAGGGCGACTCACAGGTTCAAGCTGTTAAACTCTAGGGGCTACGACAAGACTTTGAAAATCTGGTCATGAAAGAAGAAGAGGCAATTGGTAACTACTTTTCACGGGTCATGGACAACGTAGGACGTCAACGGTCCTATGGCGAGGAGTTAACTGACTAGAAAGTAGTAGAAAAAATCTTACGAAGCTTGTCACCGAAATATGACTATGTCATTCCCTCCATTGAAGTGGTGTTCGACCTGGCTGACGTGACACCTATAAAGCTAATGGGCTTATTGCAATCACAAGAAGAACGGATTAACAGTCGGTTAAAATCCAACAACACTCCTAAGAAGCCAGAAATCCAAGATGAGCAAGCCCTACAAGTAGTACAAGACCAACCCAAGGGTATTAGTGGTCGAGAACGAGGCCGTGGTTCACCCCGAGGCCGAGCGAATGGAAGAGGCCGAAACTCCTTTGATCGAAGCAAGGTTCCACAATGTCACTTATGCAAAAAATATGGACACCTGCGCAAAGACTGCTGGTACAACGATGACACTCAAGTAAATCTTGTTGAGAACGAGGAACCAAACCCAGAGGATGATGATGACACGCAACACTTGTTACTAGCATTTCATGAACATCCATTCGCCCTGATGGCGGACACCAACAGATCTTTGGGAGACTCTGATCGATGGTTTGTCGACTCAGGGTGCTCGAATCATATGACTGGTTTAAAGGCAAGTTTCGCTTATCTTGATGATTCGTTTAAGTTAAGTGTAAAATTGGGTGACAGGAAAAGGCTGGCTATAGAAGGCAAGGGTACCGTGAAGATTCGAGCAAGAGATGGTGGCTATAAACTACTAGAGGATGTATATTATGCCCCAAAGCTGGAGTACAATCTATTAAGTATCGGGCAACTCATGAAGAAGGGATACTCTATCCTATTTGATGATGATAAATGCCGAGTCAGAAACAAAACCACTGGTCAAATCATCATGGATATCATGGTTTCCACCAACAATATGTTTGTCTTTAATGCTTCATGTCTCCTCACCACTAATAAGACACATAAAAATGAAACCGAGGCTCGAAAGTGGCACCAAGGTATGGTCACTTAAACTTTGATAGTCTTAAACTATTACATGACAAAGAGATGGTAGTTGCATTACCAAAACTTACAACTGGTCTGCGTTGTGAGGCTTGTATTGCCGGAAAACAGACCAGGAAACCCTTCAAATCCACATCTTGGTGTGCAAAAACCAAGCTCGGTCTTGTGCACACTGATTTGTATGGACCCATGCAGACACCTAGTCTGGGCAATAGTAAATACTATCTCCTCTTTATTGATGATTATACCCGCATGTGTTGGGTCTACTTCTTAACTCATAAAAGCGAAGCCTTTGAAAAATTTAAAAGCTTCAAGTCCATGATCGAAAATAAGAGCAATTGCAGAATCAAAGTACTCAGATCAAACAGAGGTAGAGAATTTTGCTCACACGAGTTTAACAACTTTTATGAGCAAGCTGGCATAAAACGGAAGTCACTGTTCCATATACCCCTCAACACAATAGGGTGGTGGAACGGAAAAACAGAACCATTATGAATCTCACTCGAAGCATGCTACATGGTAAAGAACTCCCCACCTACTTATGGGCTGAAGTTGTAGCACCGCTGTTTATACCATAAACCGATCACCCACCAAGGACTTATCAAATCAAACTCCATTGCAAGCATGGTCGGCAGCAAACCATCTGTGACCCATATGAGACCATTTGGGTGAATTGCATATGGAGTTTTCCCTACTCAGCTAAAAAAAAACTTGATTGCAGATCTGAACGAGCAATATTTATCGGAAACTCCAAGTGTCAAATGGAGTATATCGACTATACAATCCGGATACAAAAAACTTTAGTACCAAGCAAGATGTAGAGTTCTTGGAAGATGCTAAATGGGAGTGGAAATCCTACATGGCAGGTACTTCTGCTAGTCTAAATTATAAATTCACTGACCCATTTCCTTTGGACTTTTGTGATAGTACAACAAATGTTCACGTGGAGGTTGGTACACCACTTGAATCCTCTCAAACCCACATGGCCTCCCCAACTATCCACCAACCAACAAACTCACCACCCACTCTATAGTCAAAACATAACCAGTCACCACCAACCCCACCAAACCCATCACTTCCAACTTCATCAAACCCAGTACCCAACCGACTCTCAAAAAGATCATCAAATCCTCCATCCTGGCTGCATGACTATTATAGTGGGGATGGACTATCGGATAGTGAAAATGACCTCCTAACTTGTCAGTTTGCCTTAAGCATCACTGATCCCACTAACTACTCTCAGGCCGCAACTTCTCCGAAATAGGTTGAGGCGATGAAGCATGAACTATAGGCTATTGAGCGAAATCACACGTGGTCTTTGGTCCCACTTCCAATAGACAAGCAACCGGTTGGAGTCAAGTGGTTGTTTAAAAAAAATTTGGTCCTGATGGAACGGTACTTAAACATAAAGCCCGACTCATTGCTAAAGGGTATTCTCAGCAACCGGGTATTGATTTCCAAGAAACCTTTGCACCCGTTGCACGGTTTAAGACTATCCGAGTCTTCCTTGCTATTGCTGCTCAAAGAGGATGGAAAGTCCACCAATTGGACGTAAAATCAACGTTCTTAAATGGTGAACTTGCTGAAGAGATCTATCTTGAACAACCAGAAGGATTCGTCTCTAAACAATACCCGTACATGGTGTACAAACTGCATAAGGCCCTCTACGGACTAAAACAATCACCCAAAGCTTGGTACTCAAAAATCGATAAGTACTTCAGTGATCACGGTTATCAAAAGAACACCAGTGAGCCAACATTATATATCAAGTAAACCCACGCAGGTAACATCATATATGTGTGTTTATATGTTGATGATATAATCTATACCTCTTCTAGTGATGCCTTACTAGCTGAATTCAAGGAAAGTATGAAGCAGACTTTTGAGATGACTGACTTGGGACTGCTCAAATTATTTCTTGGTCTAGAAGTGGTGCAGACTGATGATGGTTTGTTCTTGCACCAAAAGCAGTATGCTAATGGGTTGTTAAAGAGGTTTGGTGTCCATTCTGACAAACCAGAAACAACTCCTATGAACTACAATGAAAAGTTGTCCACTCATGACGGTGCTGACCAAGCGAATAGTGAAATGTATAGGAGCACGGTGGGTGGACTCATTTATCTGACACATACAAGACCAGACATAGCTTATGCTGTGAGCATGGTGTCGAGATTCATGCAAGACCCATCAAATATTTCATATGGGGGTTGTTCGTAGAATACTCAAGTATGTAACTGGATCACTTGAGTTTGGGCTCTGGTATAATAAGAATACTGAGATAGCACTAATTGGGTACAGTGATAGTGACTGGGCTAGCTGTATAGATGATCGGAAAAGCGTTTCTGCTTATATGTTCTCCCTTGGTAGTGTTGCCGTTGCATGGAGCTCAAAAAAGCAGTCTACTATTGCATTAACTTGCACGGAAGCTGAATACATAGCTGCCATTGGAGCCACATGTCAAGCCATTTGGCTGCGTCGAGTACTTGATGATATGAAGATACTAATTGATCAGCTAACTATTAACTTTTGTGATAGCAAGTCTATCCATTAAATATATCCAAGAATCCCATCCTTCACAACAGGTCTAAACATATAGAATTGAGGTGCCATTTCATCAGAGAAATGGTAGAGAAGCAACTGGTTATGTTGGAATTTTGTTCTAGTCATGATCAAGTGGCGGATGCTCTCACCAAGTCCTTAACCAATGAGAAGTTTGTGTATTTCAGGTGGATGTTGAGAAGTTTGTGTATTTCTTGTGTTGAAGATAAAAATTTTCTTAAAGAATCAAAAGTTCAAAATTGAAAACATCTTGTTTCAGATTATAAAAGGTTATATTTCTATTTTAATAGTAAACATATTTTTAATATATATATATATACACACACACGTCTTTTAAATTCTCTAGAAACTCATAATGCACAAGAGACATGGTAGAAATAGAAACAAAGCTACGATAGTGGTTCAAAGATTTGATTAACAAGAAGATGTTGATTATGATGTAACCTTTGCTCTGATTTAGAACCCATAAGGATTTTACTTATCTTTGCTTGTGCTAAATATTTTAAACCATGTCAAAAGTGCTATTGCGATGGATTTATAAATGAAGTCTACGTTGCACAACCTCTCGATTTGAGGATTGTTTAAAACCACATCATGTTTATAAGTTTCATAAGGCATTGTATGGACTTATATAAGCTCCTAGAGCTTGGTGTGATAGGCTGTAGTCATTCTTACTTGATGATGGTTATAACATGAGTATATAGATAACACACTATGTTAAAACAAAAGGTAACGATTGATTTTTGGTTCAAATATACATAGATGTTATTATCTTTGGTTATACTTGTATGTGGTCAGGAGATGTCTAACGGGTGTTTAAGGTATTTAATCACTTATTTTAATGTGTTTATGGATGTGGAACAAGGATAATTTGAGATATGTTTGTGTATGTTGAAGGTGCTTGAAGCATAAATATCACTAATTAGATGTTTTAACGTGTTATCGGGAGGTTAATGGAAAAGTAGAAGCTTGCGGGTAAGAGTTTAAAGTGTTTGAGAAAACTAATGATGGCATAAGGGAATTAGGGTCTCAAACGAAGACCCAACACATAGTTCTACCATGCCAGTGCATAGTGCTTTGACCCTTTATAAAGCAACGCAAAGCAGAGAAAAAAAGACAACATTGTAGATTTTTTTTGCAAGAGTTAATTTGGAGGCAAAGGATAAGAAAGGGAGTGAGAATGTAATGGTAACCATTTACGACGAATTATGCCAGAAGAGGATGATCAATCCCCGGAGATCAATGAGACTTTTCCCCATTAATATATATGATCTATTCCATCGAACCAAGATATGCTAACTTTGCTAACTATGTTGCCACATGTACAATTATAGAATTTTGGTCTAAGAAAAAGAGGCATGAATTTGTGGCTCAAGCTAAGCATTACATTTGGGATGAGCCAAATCTTTTAAAACTTAAAGCTAATGAAACCATACGAAGATGCATTCCATATGATGAGATGCAAAGTTTTCTAAGATTGTTGCATGCATCTAAGTATGGAGGCATTTTAGTAGTCAGAAGACGGGCCACAAAGTTCTAGCTTATGGGCTTTGTAGGCCTAAGATATTTAATGATAGATTTTGTAAGGATTACACTTAGAGGCTGATTGAACCAAAAAGCTCTCAGCATGCACATGTGAAGTACAGGGAAGTTACTTCGGAAGATTTGATATAACTTAGTGAATTATGCTAAGTATCAAATCTTCCAAAGCCAAAAGACTAATTCTTCTAAAGCCAAAGATGAACTCTTTCGAAGCTTCAAAGACATAGTTTTCCGAAGCCAAGACTGATTTCTTCCGAAGACAGAGAAGACATGTCTTCTCTGATATGCTTTTGATAAAAGCTAAAATACCTTTCCGCTGCCATCTCTGAAGACTCACCAACTTGCTTAAGTTGAAGTCCATGCTTTTGTTAACTATAGATTAGGGTGTCGAGTCTGTAACTTTCCAACTATGTACTTTTATCCTTTTTTGTAATAGATAAGGAAGTGAGCTATAGCATGTCATAGTCACTAGTCAAAAGGCAATCTGCCTTTTGACTCTACATTGATCTTGTTGTCTAAATTAGTGTTTCCAGCTAGCCTTCAAAGTATGGCTGGCTGTAGGATATAGTATAAAGTATCTCAAGTACTTTTATTCAAAAAAATAAGCTTTATAACACTTGTAAGAACTTGAGAGCAATATACATCATTCTTGAAAACCATATTTGAGTGTTCTTGTTATGTTCTTTTACTTGTGTTCTTTTTTTCATCATAAACAGGGTCCCTATTTGATCTGCTAAGTGTTATAAATCTCCTAACACTGTGAAACTGTTGCATTGACCTCCTTCACCGGTTCTGCAATTGGTATCAGAGCATTTCAGGCTCTTGATTGTAAGATCTCACCATCTTAGATCTCTTCAGTTTCACAAAACACTTATCAGCTAATATCTTCAAGGCTGATATGGAAACCGGAACCCTGACAAAGTCTCCATTGCTTACTCTTGATGACTTTGATACTTGGTGCCAACATATGGAAGGGTTCATCAAGTCTCAAGACAACAGGATGTGTAGATCTGTTGTTGAAGGACCTCACATCCCAAGCACCTCTTCAGCCACTACTAGAGGTGGGATAATTCCAAAGGAAATGGCTGACTATTCTAAAGAACATTGGAAGAAAATTGAATTAGATCAGTTTGCATGACCGCTCTCCAAATTGCTATTCCAAACTCTATATACAGAGGCTTTAAGAAGTGCAAAACTGCTAAGCAGCTCTGGGATGCACTAAAGCTTATGTATAAGGGGTTTGAGGAAGCCAAAGAAAACAAGAAAAACCTCATGATGCAGTAGTTTGAGAGCTTTGCCTGCAAGTCAGGTGAAGCTACGACTCAACAATACTTTAGGTATGTTGAGATTGTAGATACTCTCATGGATGTTGGAGTAAAACTTGAGAATAGGGAAATTATAAGGAAGTTCATGTTCTCTCTTCCTAGACAATGGACTCACTACTGTGTGGCCATTAAGAGAATTGAAAACCTCTCTACCCTTACTCTCACAAAGTTGTATGGTATCCTTAGTGGCTACCAGATGGAGATGAACATGCAAAATCCATTAAGCAGCTCTTCCAGTAATCAACAGAGCTCAACCCTTCATGTAGTTGAAAGGGATAGTAGATAACCAAAACATCATCTTATCTGCTACCCTAACAACTCAAAAAGGGTCCTTTCATCACCTTCCCTGAGACACAAAGGGAGAGCTACATCCAAGGAAGCCCATTCCAAGAGACAAGCTCTGCTCAAGCCTTTGTGTCTGCTGATGAAAGTTGTGGCAACTTTCTTTTCACTCTTGAAAACTTGGATTGTATCCATCTAGATGATCTGGAGTATATGGAGATAGTCTAGCAAATGGCTCTTCTCACTCATAGAGCCAAGAAGTTCTACAAGAGAACCGAAAGGAAGTTTCCCAGCAATGTATCCAGTGGAAAGTTTGGGCTGGATAAAAGCAAAGTGAAGTGTTACAACTGTAACCAAATAGGACATTTTGCTAGGGAGTGCAAGACACCAAGAACTAATGATGGCCAAGCATAATCCAGGCCAAACTACACTTAGGGTGCTCCCAGACCTGAGAAGCCAAGCCAACCAAAACAACAAGGTGTTGTTGCTATTAAAGAAAGATGCTTTGGCTGGAGCTTCCATGTAGAAGATGTTTCTCCCAACCAAGAACTGATGGTTGACCATAAAGAAGCCAAGGAACAGCTAAAGACCAAAAGAAATGTATGTATATAATGGCTGTTCCAGGTACATGACAGGCAATGGCTCTTTGCTTTAGAACTTTGAAAGAATTAATGGAGGCCAGTTGATTTTGGAGGAGAATCAAGTGGTTACATCATTGGAAGGGGCAGAGTCACAAATGGTAAGCTCATCATTAAGAAGATAAACTATGTTAAGGAGCTTGGGTACAATCTCTTGAGTGTATCCCATTTTATGACTAGAGACATAACATGTTCTTTACTGAGCATGAGTGCATTGTTCTTAAGCCAGGGGTGGTCATTCCTCAGGAGCATATCTTGCTCAGAGCCCCCAAGAAAGGGAACATGTACAAGATGGACTTGCAGGAAACATCCCCATCAAGAGAAGTTTCTTGCTTTCTATCTAAAGACAATAGTGATGAGTCTTTCCTCTAGCATAAAAGAATGTGCCATGTAAACTTTAAAACATGAATAAATTAATTAAGAATGATTTGGTAACTGGAATGCCAAAGAAAGAGTTTACTAGTGATGACCATTGTGTTGCATGCCTGAAAAGTAAGCAACACAAAGTGTCTAACAAGCCAAAGGAAAGGAACTATATCACTACTCCCCACCAGTGTAATGAGTCTAGGAAGGACCTCATACTGTTTGGTGATCACAAATGACTTCACAAGATACACTTAGGTTTTCTTCTTTAAAACTAAGGATGAAACCCCTGAGATCTTGAAAAGTTTCATTCTGAATATTAAGAATCAATATGTTGGTCCTAATGATCGATTCAACAGTGCACTTGATGCTTGACAATGATTTTTGATTGAATCAACACTTATAAACACAATAACATAATGAAATTCAATGAATATAAACCATAAATTGCAATAACAAAGGCTCAATGATATAGATAAGGAACTACAGCCACACACACACTATTGCAACACAAATATTCTGTATTAGGGTTTTGCCAAAAGGTTGCTTACAAGATAGAAAGATTACAATATATAAGACACCTAGTTTTGCTGGCAGTGTTGCTGTCTAGCGAAACTGCCTGTCTAACTACTAGATTCACCCGGCAGCGAACTATAGATTCGTCGGGTGATTTAAATCAGCTAACTCCGGGCGAAACTATAGTTTCGCCCGTAGATTCGCTGGAATACAAAATTACAAAGAAATACTAAATACAAGATAAAACTAACAATTAACCTATTACATAATCAAAATAAACCTATCAACTATAGTGAGTCCAACCTATGTAGATCATCAATTCTCCCCCTATGTTGGACCTCACTCTCAATCTTCTTGCTCTTCTCTTGCACCTTCTTCAGCTTTATCTGATGCTTCTGGTTCTGCTCCTGCTGCCCTCTCCTCTTTAGCTCTTGCACTTGCTCTAGCAAATTGTCTGGTAAGATCCTGCATGTCCAATCTTAACTCATCAGCCTTGGATACTTTCTCAGCAAGTTCCCTGACCTCTGCCCTTACTCCTCTAGCTTTGTTTGCTACATTCATAAACAGACTAGCTTCTCTTCTCGTTTTAGCTCCAGCTCCAGCCTTAATGTGATTTTCACATAAAATCACAAGATCTTCATCACAAAAGGAAAATACTTCCATTGGGTCAAACAGCTTGAACTCAGCACCACCTTTCAACCTAATGACTGCTTCCCCAGTATTGTTATCATAAAACCATTTTTTAAAATTTTGTGGCCTAGGGGGAAGTTGATTGGGCACCCTTATTCTGTTAATAGTTTTGGCTGGCTTCAGCTTTAACACAATCTTTCCCTTTCCAGTGGCCTAATCCAGGTCTTTCTTCGATCTCCTTCTTTCTGTCTTCATATACCCAAAAGCTTCAAAATTGTCATTCATTCTCGCCTTAATCTCCTTTTCCAACAACGTAGCACGTTCACTCAGGTGGGCATCCAGAAGTGGAATTTCACCTAACCTCCTCAAATCCCATCTAGGGAAGGTCTTGAATGCCTTCCTTTTATGCATATATGAAATTTCACCACCCCTCTTTTTGATCATAAACATTTTCAATTCAGAATTGTATTTCCAGCTCACTATTTTGTTATCACTTTTCTTCTTTCTTGGTTCACTGATGTTTTGAAATAGAGTTGTTAGCTCTTCTGGTTCCTTTTCTTTCACAAACCAGTCTTCTTTCCTTAGTTCAAACACATCACCTTCTTCTGAACCCCTTTGTGCCACATAAGTCATTGGGCGCTCCTCCACTTCATAGTATTCAGGCTCTGAATCATAATCAACCAGTTTTTCCTCATACACTTCCTCTTCATCAATTAGTCTCTTCCCTGTATCCTCTTTATTTCCTTCATTAGTTTCTTCTCTAATCACCTCAGCTCCAGTCAAGTCTGTGCCTATGTCCAATCCTAAATCAACAAATTCAGCCTCAACAATCATAGGCTCCTCTCTCACATCTCCTCCTTCATCTACTCTCTTTTCTGCTTCTGTCTCAACAACCTTTTGACCTCCTACACCACTTCCACTTGCACCACCATTAGCCGTACTTGCTTCTCATCCCATACCAGATGACCTCCCCACTTTCAGGAATGAATACTTTGATGTGTCAGTCAGATCATCTAGCTCCTCTTGTGATAGTTGGTTTGTGTCACCAACTTTGCCTTTGAGCTCATTCACTTCCTTCAATAGCCTTTTGATAAGTTCCTGCTGGTCCATCATCATAACCTACATACTTTTTATCTGCTCATCTTTCTCCTTCTCTCTTAACTCCTGATTAACCAACTTAGTTTTAATCATGCTCAGTTCATTAGCCAATAAAGTATTTACATTTCTGATCACATCTTGATCCAGTTCAGATCAGGGATCCCTCCTTTCTTCAAACACCGGCTGCTTATGCTTAGATCTCCTTTCAGTTTCGTGAGCCGGTTCCCCTTGATAAGCCTTCTTTTTGGTCCTTCTCTCTCTTTGAGTCCGTAACTCCTCTTCAACTTCATCAATCTCAGCATCTAGATCATATTCTTTCTCCTTTGCATACCTCTTCCTTTTCTTTATGGCTTCAGCTTGTGTATCCCGATTTTCTTCAGCATTTTTGTTTTCATTTTCAATCAACCTTCTTATGTAGTTCCATCTCTTGGCAGGATACATATTTTCCAGTAAATATGTTATTTTACCGTTGAAGTCATGTCTAATAGCTGAGCAGTCTACAAATATTCTTGTATTCATTTGCATCAGCCTCTTAACTTCCCCATGTCTTGGAAAATTGGGCTTCTTAGCATTAATGATCATCTGGATAAACCTTGGATATAATAGTCATTTGTCTTTCTTTAAGGCCATAACATTTTCAGTCATACAGTCAAATATTAGTCTTGCAATATTGGCCTTTTGTCCTCTAAAGAATACAATCATGGTTTTTTCCCACTGTGCATTTAAACCATCTGATCCTCTCTTTCTATGATCCAAGCACATAATGAACACGTGGGCAATGTATCTCCATTCCTTGGACAAAAACGACTTCTTAATTTCCTTCTTTGACCCAAAAGATGGTCCTTCATACCCAATGCTTCGATAAGCATTAAGGACTTCAGCATCAGACATACTGACCTCATCTCCACAATCATCTTCCAACCTTAATACCCTCGCAACCGTTTCAGCACTAATAACCATGTCTTCCCCAAGAACTCTTGAAGTAATCCTGTGTGGAGTAGATCCCAAGTCACATTCTGCATTAACCCAAAAATCTCTAATGTGAATGTCATAGATCGTGGGTAAATGAGATATGGCATAGTGAATGGAAGACTGTTTCAGCCATCTAATGCAATCCCTAAATCCAACAGTCTTTGGATTACTGTCGTCTAGTAGTGCCACAATATTAGTCTTCTCATCAAACTTTAAGTTTGCCATGAACTGCAAAATATAAACATAGGTAAGTAAGATGTAACATAAAGATAATTAACCAAAAAGAAAAATTTTAAAAACAACAAAAATAGTTTCGTTGATATGGCGAAACTGTAGTTTCGCCAGACATAGCAAGACAGCTTCGCTGAAGTTTTTGAAACTAAGTTCAACAGGTTCGCTGATCGGCGAAGCTATAGTTTCGCTAGGCACAACACTTAGTTTCGCTGTTGATTGAACATAAATTTTGACCAAACAAAAGTGTACATTCACTGTAACTCAGCCCTAGACCATGAGTTGAGCGATTCTACACTTTCGCTGAGGACAAACTTATGAATTAGACAACAGTGAAGTTGTAGGTTCGCTGACCCCAACAGAACAGATTATATGCTGGGCAAAAGTATAGTTTCGCTGGAAAGGTTCGAGCGAAACTGTTAGGTATGCTTGGACAGCATAACCAGATAGATTCACTCGCAACAGGGAACTTTCGTTCAGTTTCGCTGGATATGGTAGATTCGCTGGACGAAACAGGCGAAATTTCAAACCAGCGAATCAACCCAAAACTATCGATTAAGCCAAAAACCACGATTAAACCGTTAATTCAGAGACGCAATACATACCAAATGGTTTAGAAACAAACAATCTCGACGAAAATGATGAAAAGATGGGGTCAAATAGATACGACCATAGAGAAACTAGGGTTAGATTCGCACGACATAATGTGAAATGATGAACACACTGTGCCATATATATGACCTAGTTTCGCTGGCAGCGAAAAGTAGTTTCGCTCGACATCACAGAAGAAATCAGTGTTTGGTGAACAGCGATAGTGTCGGGAGAAACTATAAATTCGCTTGCAAACCTGCAAGCGAAACTGTAGTTTCGCTGCAGCCAAAAACTTAAAAAATTAAATTTATATGGCTTTTATGAAAAACATTCTTCGTCCCACAACATCAACACATAACAAAGAATTTAAAACAAATAAGAAAAAAATAAAAGGATATAGAGACTTCTTTTTCAAGAAATTGATCCGGAGAGTCAAAGATTTGCGGGATTGCTGATATGTTTGTCTTTTTAAACTCATGCCTTCCTCTTTTCAACAAGTAATCTGCAGTTATTTTATCATGTTTTAGATTCATTGAAAAACTTAGATGACTTGGATCCCACAGAAATTCAGCAAAGTACTAATCCTGTTCTTCATGGTTTATTGAGCAATATAACTCACTTTTCTTGAATTCTTATTTATTTCAATGATGATTCTGAATATGGGGACAGATGATAAGAGCTCCAGGTCTATACTTATGTATAACAGAGGAGATAATCATTTTATCTTGCTGATGAGAGCTTCAGTTCTATACTTACGTATAACAGAGAAGTTCATCAAAATGTGCTGATAAGAGCTCCAGGTCTATACTCACATATAACAGAGGAGATCATCACTCCAGGTCAATGTTCACACATAGCAGAGGAGATAAGCACGAGATATTCACCCATTCAATTAAAAATTTATGCATCAAGGCAAAGATATGAAACTCTCAACCCATATTAGACAAGGCCTTGTAGCTTTGTGCAGGCTGAGATATCATGTGGATAATCCTTGTCATCGAGTTCTTAAACTTTATTTAGGCTACACGATCACTGTTTACATTGATATCGGGCTGAGCCTACCATGCATATCCCAAACAATGCTATTGATTCTCCTTCAAACTTCTTTTACATGAAGTTCCTGAAAAGACAAAAATATTTTTTATTCTCCCCAGAAGTTTCTTTTTAGCAGCCACGAAACAAAATGAAATTTTAATATAAGCTGAAACAAACAAAATAAAGATGTGAAGACGTATGGGACACAGAAGTTTATCAAAAAAGTTTATAAACACAAAGAGTTATTTACAGAACTATACACATTTTGGTAAGAAAAGAGGGTTTAAAAAGATATTAGACCCAACATGGAAATCAATTCATAAAAACATGTTTTATCAAATGTTTTTGTGAAAAGATCCGCTCGTTGGTTTTTTGTATCAATCGGAATGATATCTATAAAACCCTTTTCTTGAGTGTCCCGGATGGCATGAATTCTCGGTTCAATGTGCATGGTACGAGTATGATAAATTGGGTTTTTGGCAATCCCAATAGCAGCTTCATTATCACAGAAAATGGTGTATGAAGAAAATTTATCCTAATCCATCATTTGATGTTGTATCCACAGCACTTGGCAACAGCAACTGTAGGCGCAACATATTCAGCTTCTCCTGTAGACAGAGATACTATAGTTTGCTTCTTACTCTGCCATGAAACGAGACAATCTCCTACATATTGACATCCACCAGGGATGGATTTCCGATTGACTCTGCAACCACCATGATCACTATATGAATGTAAGTCAAAGTTACCTTCTTTTGGTACCAAATACCCAAACGAGAGGAACCCTTTAAATAATGAAAAACAGCTTTTTCATGGGATTCTTTTGGGTTGGCCTGAAAACGAGCACAATAGCACACAGCGAATGTAATATCAGGATGACTGGCTGTAAGATACATGAGGAATCTGATCATAGAATGATAGCGATAAGCATCTACGGATTTCCATTATCATCTGGAGTTAAGCACGTCTGAGCAGTGAATGGAGTAAGTTCTGAAGAAGAATCATCCATGTTGAACTTTTTGAGAATCTCCAGAACGTACTTTTCCAGATGAATCAAAATACCAGACTGCTTTTGATCAACTTGTAATCCTAAGAAAAAGCATAACTCCCTTATCATGCTCATTTCGAAATGATCCTTCATGACCTCTTCAAATTCTCTGCCTAGTTTCTGATTTGTTGACCCGAAAATAATGTCATCAACGTACACTTGAACAATCAACATTTCACCATCAACTTCTTTCTTGAACAGAGTCATATCTATCGAACCACTAGAAAAACCTTTACTCAGCAGATACTGAGTCAGAGTTTCATACCAGATCCGAGGGGCTTGATGTAGTCCATATAAGGATTTGTCAAGTTTATACACTTTGTCTGGAAAATCTGGATCCTCGAAACCTGGAGGTTGACAAACATAAATCTCCTCATCAATATTCCCGTAGAGAAATGCGCATTTCACGTCCATCTGAAAGAATTTAAAGTTTTTGTGAGCTGCATGAGCAAGAAAGATTCGGATGGCTTCAATTCGAGCAACTGGAGCAAACACTTTAGTATAGTCAATTCCTCCTCCTGAGCAAAACCTTGAACAACCAACCTGGATTTGTTTCGAATTGCTACTCCCTGATCATCTGGTTTGTTTTGAAATACCCATTTAGTACCAATAGGAAACTTGTTTGGAGGAAGATCAACTAATTGCCAAACTTTTAATTTCCTGAACTGCTGAAGCTCCATTTGCATAGATTCAACCCAACTTGGGTCTTGAAGTGCTGCTGAGACATTTTTGGGAACTGTTTGAGATAAGAAACAAGCATAGAGGCATTCATTTATCAATACAGATTGACTCCGTTTCCTCACTCCATCAGTAATAGAACCAATGATGTAATCGTGTGGGTGGTCTTTCAAGGTTTTAAAATTAGTGTTAAGGTTATTGGATTTGTTGAAGATGAGGAGGTGTTATGATGGTTGTGAAGGCTGTGATGAGGAAGTGGGTTGTGAAGACTATGATGGGAAGTGGGAGGTTGTTTGGAGAAGATGATTATGGTGGAGGTGTAGGTGGTACATCAAATGGAGGTTGAGGGTGATGGTCTATTGGTGGTTGTGGATGGGGTGCAGGTGGTTGTGGTACAGGTGGAAGAGGTTCAGTTGAAGGTATGATTTCTACATTGGTTTGAGGTACCACATCATCATCAAAAACTGGAAGATTGAAAGATTTGAAGACTGTATTTTAGTCATAGAACCATACAGGATCAGATCCCATGTTAGGAGACTTTGATTCTTGCCAATCAACATAAAATGATTCCTGCACAATACGCGTTCTTTTGTTGTAGACTCGATATGCTTTTTGTGAGGAAGAATAGCCAACAAAGAAATATTCATCAAAAATAGCACCAAACTTTGACTTCTGAGCTTGAGTATTTAGTAAAGTACATGAGCAACCAAATGGGCGAAAGAAGTTAATCAAGGGTTTACGCTTATGAAGAAGCTCGTAAGGAGTCTTCATTTTGTCCTTCACAATAAGGATCCTAATAAGTACATAAGAAGCATAGTTGACTGCTTCAGCCCAGGAAATTATTAGAAGCTTTGACTCAATCAGCATAGTTCTAGTTGCTTCGATAAGCGTCCTATTCTTTCGCTCAGCAACACCATTTTGCTGAGGTGTCCTAGTAGCACTGAATTGTCTGAGAATCCCCTTGCTTGCACAGTATGAGTCAAAGATATGATTTCTGAATTCAGTACCATTATCGCTTCGGATGGCTATAACGTTCCTTTTGTTGACAGTCTCAATTGAAAGGATCAGCTTTTGAAGCTCTTCGGCAGTATCTCCCTTGCTTGCTAGAAATCTCACCCATGGATATCTGGAAAAATCATCTGTAACAACCAAACAATAAGATTTCTTAGCAATTGACTTAACACTGATGGGACCAAATAAATCAGTATGTAACAATTCGAGGGGTTTTGAAATTGTGTTTTCAAGCTTAAGTTTGTGTGGCTTTTTGTGCTGTTTGCCATGAGCACAAGCCATGCATTTTTCTACCACAGAAAAATCTTTAAGTGGTAGTCCCCTCAAGAGATTGTTCTTAACTAATTTATTTATATTTTTAAAATTAACATGTCCTAATCGTCTATGCCACAGGAAGGATTCGAAAGAAGAAGCTTTGGACAAAACACATGTCACAGTGGATGTAGACTCTTGTGATCCCATATCAAGAAGATAGGTGTCATTCTTCCTTGGAGCACGCATGATCACTAAATCTTCTGGAATAATGAACTCTGTTTTAAGAAACAAGCATTCATTTGACATAAACAGCACTGGAATATTTTTATCACAAATTTGTGACACGCTTAGCAGACTGAATACTAATTCAGGAACATAATTTACTTTCTCCAGAGTTAAAGAACCGTTTGAGACTTCACCCTGACAAATCATTTTTCCACCCTTCTTATCGCCAGCAAAAGTAACATATCCTTCATTAATTATTCGATAATTTGTGAGTAAGTCCTTCAACCCGGTCATATGCCTTGAACATCCGCTGTCAACATGCCAAAAACTATTGATAGCTCTTCTGGAATGTTCCTGGCATAAACAAAAATTTATTAAGACTTGGAAATTGGGACCCAAGTCTTGACTTACTTAGGCGTTGAAATGAAATACTTTTTACAAAAGAAATTATTTACAAAATGATTTAATCTACTTCCAAAGAAACTATGATTTATATTTCTATTAACAAATGCAGGACAAGTTTTAAGAACATGATCATCCTTTCCACATCTAAAACATCGGGACTTCAACCTTTTCTTGTTACATCTTAAAACAGATGCTTGATCAGTTAAGATTTCTTCCTCACCTTCAGACGTGTAAGAATTCGAATTGCTACATGAGTCATGTGATTCTTTAAATATTTCCTTTGTAACTTTCATTTTAGCAAATCCGGATTCATTTTCGTTAATATTGTTAACGTTTGAGGAAGTTGTCTCAATATCTTTAAGATTTGAAATCCGACTGGGTGTGAAAGATGGGATAGGATGAGAAAGAAACTTTTCAAATAATTTGGGTGTGAACGTCTGTTTGAAGCATTAGGTAAACAATTATCATAACTATAATCAAGTGAATTTGAAACATCATCATTAGATTCATCGACATCAAGGATAAACAAGATGAACTAGAACTAGGGCTACATCAACTACTGTCTGTGACAGACGTTTGTGACACAAATCTACTTAAGCTACTGTCTATAGAAGACTTTTTGGAATCTGAAACATTAAAACTAGAGCTGCCCAGACCACTACTTGCACCATAATCATATTCCTCTCGAATCTCCTTATGATTTACTCCTTCTAAACCTGCATTCAAACTGTCAGTATCTTTTTGAATTAATTTATTAGTTGGATGAGGTGTAGGCATAGGAGAATAACAATAAGTGCTAGGTGGAGGATAAACATGAGTGGTTTCTTTGCTTCCCAAACCAGTCTTAATTCTAGCCCCCCTTTGATTCATGCAAAGCTCCTCAAGTTTCATCCCAGAAATCGTCCATTTTTCAAGTTTGGTTTTTAATTTGCTTGTTGCAAATTCAGCAAGTGCCACACGTTCAGTTAAAACATTTATTTCAATGTTTCTTTCCAAAAGATTTCTTTTTAAATGCTCATTTTCTTTTAATGCTTCATTTAACTTAACAAAATATTTAGACTCATTAGTTTTAAGTTCCTTATTAATTTGTTTCAATTCCTTTTCATTATCCAACAACAGTCTGTTTGCCTTATAAACCCCAAATAAATGGATTTTGCAAGGAGGAGAGCACATGTCTTGAATTACCTCATAAGGGGAGCACATGTCTTGAATTACCTCATAAGGGAGACCCATAACTACCTTTTCAGCAGCTAGGGCCTTGTCACACTGACAGACCGGAGTATTCTTCTTGTCTTCTTCATCCTCCACTGCTTTCCTGCTATCCTTCTCAACTTTACTATCCTCTTTCACATTTTCTTCTAACTCATACATCTTTTTCTCATCTTCAATACCTGCTTTCTCATATCCACCCTCTTCAATTTCAGCTTTCTCAACCTTTTTCTCTTCATCCTGAACCCTTTCCTTGCTGCTTTCACCAATAACCTCTTGAGTCTCAACCTTAAGCTCTCTAAAAGGATCAAAGTCATCAATAGATTCCACTTTACTATCCACTAACTCAGCCACTAGTACATGATTGGTTTCTTCATCAGTTTCCTTAATTTTTGAGCTCCAATCAAAATTTGAGATGAGAGTCGTTTCCTTCTTTGACTTGACTTCTTCTTTGTCAGTAATGGGGATAACTTTAGAAATTCCAGAAGTTCCTGGTTTAGAAATGATAGGATTCAGACATTCTCTTTTAAAGTGCCCTAGCTGTTTGCAATTGAAGCATCTTAATTTTGACTTATCAAAACCAAGCTTAGAATTTTGATTCTGATTTCCAAAGCTCCTTCTACCAGTTCGTTCCATGAATCTTCTTGCACGTAGTGTGAGCATGGCCATTTGCCATTAGATGTCCGCTTCTTCTAAGTCATCTTGATCAACTTGATACATGTCCTCAACAGTCATTCCTTTTTCCTTTAACTCCCCTGCTACTAAAGCTTCATAACTTTGCACAAACATCCCAAATAATGCCATAGTATTTGATGGAATCTAAGCAGTGACAGAAGGTTTTGAGCTTGAACTAACACCTGTAGACCCCCCACTGGACATATTTGAAGCACCAAATCCTATAGAACCACCATAAGTTGAACCATACATAGACGAGTTTGCAGTGGATGACATTAATGCAGCATTTTGTGGATATACAGTGGCTGGCATCATGGATTGATTGTATTCTCTTTTCTTTAAATCCAAATCAAAAGATTTTAGTTTGTTGATTACATCCATAAGTTTGTAATCAGCAAAGTTTTTTTCCTGCTTCAACATCCTAACTTGCAGGCTCCGTTGAGGTAGAAGTGAGTCCAAGAGTTTAGAGATTTGTTCATGATTTCCCAACTGCTCATCATATTTCTTTAAGATGATTGAGATGGACAGAAATCAGTTTGTTATGTCAGTAAGGCTTTTATTTTTGTGTCCAACAAATGAATTAAACTCCTTTTCAGCTTGAGCTTTCCTGTCTTTCCTCAGATCCTCATTTCCATCATAGAATTCACACAAGGAGTCATACAAAGATTTTGCATTCTTGTGTTCAGTAAATCGGTTATAGACGTCTTGAGATAAGCAGAGAGTTAAAGCTCCAAAAGCTTTCTGATCACGATCAATTAACTTCAAGTCTTTTTTAGTGAAGGTGGATGAATCGGTGTTTGGAGAAGTAACTTGACCAACAGTGACAGTTGGAGTGTGGGGACCATTCACAATTGATTCACATTGGTTATAATCAGTGCAGTAAAAGAAGGCTTTCAAACATCTTTTTAAATCCTCAAAGTTATCACCATTTATAAGCCTCGGTGGCCTATTAGGAGCAACACTCTCCAAGTCAGATATGGTAATATTGGTGGACATCATTAGCTAAAAGAGGATAATTTCGCTGACAGACAGGCAGTTTTGCTGGTAACTTCGCTTGCAAATTCGCTACTAGATTCGCTGGGAAACAGGCAGCAGTATCGCCCGAACAAATGACCAAAAACTCTAGTTTCAGCAATAGTTTCGCTGAGACTAGTAGAACTTTCGTTCTAAAATAAATTCGTCAGCACTTTCGCTCGATGTGACTAGCAGACAGTTGAACTTTCGTTCAAAGATGGACTACTTTTGCTGACAATAATACCCGAATTTGAAATCACCAAATCCAGCAGTTTCGCTGGTAAATTCGCTGGACGAACTATAAATTCGCCCGATGAATCTGAAACTCCTTTTCAGAACAGAATCAACCCAATCTCATTCAAAACACAATGAATTTGGAATCTGATGGTTACTATAGCTTCGCATATCCAAAACGTTCAATCCTTAATCACTTTCCATAACAAAAACACCCAAAACAGATTTGAAAATAGATGGAACAGTAACTTTCTTTCGAAAATTGCCCAAAAAAAACCTAATCAAGAGCACAATGGTTCTGATATCATATTGTTGGTCCTAATGATCGATTCAACAGTGCACTTGATGCTTGACAATGATTTTTGATTGAATCAACACTTATAAACATAATAAACATAATGAAATTCAATGAATATAAACCATAAATTGCAATAACAAAGGCTCAATGATATAGATAATGAACTTCCAGCCACACACACACAATTGCAACACAAATATTCTGTATTAGGGTTTTGCTAAAAGGTTGCTTATAAGATAGAAAGATTACAATATATAAGACACCAAGTTCCACTGGCAGTTTCGCTGATTAGCGAAACTGCCTGTCTAACTACTAGATTCACCCGGCAGCGAACTATAGATTCGCCGGGTGAACTGAATCAGCTGACTCCGGGCAAAACTGTAGTTTCGCCCGTAGATTCGCTGGAATACAAAATTACCAAGAAATACTAAATACAAGATAAAACTAACAATTAACCTATTACATAATCAAAATAAACCTATCAACTATAGTGAGTCCAACCTATGTAGATCATCACAATATGATCACAAGATCAAAATTATAAGATGTGATCAAGGAACTGAATTCAAGAACCAAATCTTTGATGCATTTTGTGATGAGAAAAGTATTAGAAGACAATACAGTGCTCCCGGGACTCCTCAGCAAAATGGTGTTGCTGAGAGGAGAAAGAGGACACTTATTGAAGTTGCAAAAACCATGTTATCTAACTCTAAAATTCCTGTCACCTTCTGGGCAGAGGCAGTCAACACTACCTGCTATATGCAAAATAGAGTTTTAGTAGTCAAGACTCATGGTAAGACTTCTTATGAGTTGTGGCACAAAAGGACACCTTTTATTAGTTTCGTTAGATCATTTGGATGTCCTTGTACCATCTTGAATACCAAAGATCAAATAGCCAAGTTTACTGTGAAATTAGATGATGGACAGTTTATTAGATAGTCTTCCCAAGCTAAGACTTATAGAGTATATAATCTCTGAACTAGAGTAGTTGAGGAGTCAGCCAATATGATCTTCAATGAGCACACATCCAGTGTAATTGGTTCTGGTCATGATTGGCTATTTGATTTTGATTTAGTTACCAACTATTTTAACAAATCTTGTGAAGATATTTCAGGATCTACATATCAACAGGATATTTTGATCCAAGATTTTAGCTGAGAAGACCAAGTTAGAAAACTACTTCAGCTCTAGTGGTAGAAATCCTTTTAGCACAACAATGAAAAACTCTTCAGCTGATACATCTGAGGTGCCTACAAATTCCAGCACAGAGGCACAGAACTGAAATGAAGGAGCTTCTAATGTATGAGGAGATGAAGGTGTTGATAGTGATCAAGAATTCTTGATGTTTATTACCACTCCATAGAAGACAACATCAATGATGTCACACACTCATAGGATCAAGTTACTCTTGATAAGTGTGCTGATGTGGTGGCTAATACCCATTGGAGATGTTAAGACAGGGGTGACAACAAGAGGACAAACCCATGACAAAGATATTTGTCTTCACTCTTGTTTCTTATCCCAAATTAAGCCTAAGAAGATTGATAAGGCTCTGAAGGATGGAAGTTGGGTTGAAGCAATGCAAAAGGAGTTGCTTCAAATCAAAAGGCAAAAGGTTTGGAACCTATGTCCTCTTCCTCAAAGGAAGACTACAGTAGGAACCAAGTGGGTTTTTAGGAATAAGAAAGATAATAGAGGACTTGTCATCAAGAATAAGACAAGGCTAGTTGTTCAATGGAACACACAACAAGAAAGGATTGACTACACAGATGTTTTTGCTCCTGTAGCAAGACTGGAAGCTCTTAGGATATTCCTTGCTTTTGTTGCATTCAAGGATTTCAAGGTCTATCAACTTGATGTCAAGTGTGCCTTCTTATATAGGGTGATTGATGAGGAAGTGTATGTCAAACAACCACCTGGCTTTGCAGATCCAAATCATCATAATTATGTCTGCAAGCTTGACAAAGCTCTTTATGGGCTACATCAAGCTCCAAGGACGTAGTATGAGATACTATCACAGTACCTTTGTCAGGATGGCTATAAGAGGGGTACTATTAATGGAACACTCTTCATTAAAGGAATAGGAAATGACTTGATGTTGGTTCAAGTTTATGTAGATGATATTATCTTTGGGTCAACTAATCCGAAGCTCTACAAAGACTTTAAGAAGCTGATGAAGAATAGATTTGAAATGAGTGCCATAGGGGAACTCAATTTCTTTCAAGGAATTCAAGTGAAGCAGGTTGACAATGGCATCTTTATAAACCAGTCAAAGTATATGCAAGACATACTTACCAAATTTTATCTGACTAAGTGTAAGGTTGCTAAGACACCGATAGCTAGAAACCACTCCCTAGGACCTGATCTTGAGGGGGAATGTGTTGATGAGTATCTCTACAAGACTATGATTGGGTCTCTTATGTACCTCATAGCTAGCAGGCCTGATATCATGTTTGCTACATGTATTTGTGCAACATATCAAGCAAACCCCAAGATGTCACACCTAGTTGCTGTCAAGAGGATTCTTAGATACCTCAAAGGTGCTCCAAACTAAGCTTTTGGTATCCAAAGAGTTCTGACTTCAATCTGTATACCTATACAGATAGTGACTATGGTGGTTGCAACATGACTGCAAAGTCTACATCTGGGAGATGTCAATTCCTTGGTGGAAGGATAGTTTCATGGCAATGCAAGAAACAATCCTGTGTGTCTGCTTCAATTGCTGAAGTTGGATACATTGCTACTGCAAGCTACTGTGATCAAGTGCTTTGGATTCAGAATTAGAAGCTTGACTATGGATTCAACTTCAAAGAGACTCATATCCACACAAACAACCATGGTGCTATCTCTATTACAAAGAATCCTGTGCAACACTCCAAGACAACGCACATCAATATCAGTTATCATTTCATTAGAGATAATTTTGAAAAGGGATTGATAAAACTAGTCAAAGTTAACACAAATGAGGAATATGCTGATCTGTTTACAAAAGCTTTTCATGAGCAGAGATTTAAGTATCTTGTATCAGCTATTGGGATGATTAACTTTGAGTAGATTTTTTCTTAAACTAAAGTCAAGATTATTTTTCAAATATGTGTGTCTTAAGTTGTCCATATCATCACCTATACAAGCCCAGTTTACTTTGAAAGAAATTTTTTTCAAAATGATAATCCTTAGAATTTTGAAAATTTAAGATATATTTTCTTTCGAAAGACAAGTTGACTTTGAAGGAAATCATGTCTTTAAAACTAATAACTACTTACTAAGGAATTTACCTTTGGAAGAAATTCTGATATATCTTTCGAAAGAAATTAAGTCTCTGAAGCTTTATTCATCTTTTGAATAAATCTTCAGAAGTTTAATATCTTTCAAAACCAAATATATCTCGAAAGTAAAAATACTCTAAGTATTTTTCTTCCGAATCAAGTTTTTATCAAGGTAATGAATATCTTCCGAAGTCAAATTGGCTTTGGAAGTTTTTTTCAAAACTTCCAAATACAAATTACCTTTGGAAGATTTTACACTTCCAAGAAAAATACCTTTCTGGGCACTTTTTCAGAGGTGGGACCGACATCTGGATTTCAAAGTTTATCCTTTTGCATTAACTTTGTCTCAAATCCAACCATATAAATATACCTTCAACAGTTCCCCATCTTTCTCCTTCCTCTTCATATGCAAAAATTCAACCCATAAACTGACTTTGTTCTTACCTTTCTTCACTTCTAAGCTACTCAAAATGACCAACCCTAATCCCCAAAACCTACCAGATTTCTCCATGCAACTACACAAACACAACTAAGTTGCTCTATTATCATCTGAGAAAGATCCAGGTTTCTCAGATGTTTGCCGCTTCTTCTCTCACACCAACTACCTCACTGCACTTACCATAGACCCCCCTTTGTATAAAGATCAACTACTAGAGTTCTAGAGGACTTACCAAGAGGTCATCTTGGATGGTGAGAAGGCACTATCTACCACAGTGCAGGGGAAGACAATTTTTGTCACTCCAGCCACCATCAACTCTCATCAGAGGCTGGATGATGAAGAAGGGGAATTGTCCTTGCCCAAGTCTGCTGTAAACAACTCATTCCGGCTGATGGGCTATGAAGGGGACTACTCAGTAAGAACCTTCAAAAAGGGTAAGGTTTCCTCACAATGGAAGTACCTCCTCCAAGTGGTCGTCCACTCTCTGTCCAGCAAACATAGAGGTTGGGATCAAATTCTCGAGGACTTATCCTACGTAGTCCATGGGATGGTTTAAGGGGTCATGTTCAGGTACTCTCAGTTAGTTTATACAAATCTGCTTGCAAACTTGGACTCCTTAGAGTACTACATGTTCCCTAGATATGTTTAATACATTCTTAACTATAAACTCGGCTCACAGTTAAGGGGAACAAGTAATACTATTAACTTGGGATAGATGAAGCCCAACATCTTCTAGACAATGAGAAAGTCCATTGTTGGGTTCTCAGGGGTAGAAACAGCCCTATTCCTAAAAATGTTAGAGCTCATTGCTCAAGGTGATAACTTGGCAACACTGAAGCCACACTTCTACATTTGCACCACCCACACAGCCACAAATCACCCTCACCTACTCAAGAAAATGCAAACAAACACCTGCACAAACTACTCAGGATGTGAAGGCCCGCATACACTCACCCATGCAAGAGGAAGTGGAAACTAGAGCTCCTACTTCTCCTGAGGAGCAGACCACTCCCATCATTTCTTTGATTAGTGTTGAGGTTCCTCATGCTCAGCCTAATGAGCTCATTACCCCAACCTTATGTGTTCACCCTGAGTCTCAAAACTCTAGTGATCAACCTTCAGAGGAAAGTTACCATCCCCAACCTTTAGATCTCAACCAACCAATCCCCAACCTAGAATTCTATAATGATGAAGATATGAACTTCAGTTAGTACCATGAGTCTCTTTTCTCCACCCCTACTCAAGGAGAGATGAGTGCTCCTGAATCACCCATATCTAGCCCACATCATCCAACCCCAATTAAGGTGGACCTCCCTAAACTTGTTTAGGAAGTCCATATAGAAGAGGCTCTCACTTCTATAAGTGATTACAACATTAAGACATTAACCATGGCAACCCATCCCATTGACACTTCTCTTGAAGTTGTCATAGTGCAGGGGATATCCAGCAGCCAAGAACTCCAAGCTGGTGATAAGAAAGAAGACTTTTGTCCTATTCTCTCATCCCCCTATGATTCTTCTGATGAATATAAGGTGAGTCTGCAACTAAAGGTGCAAAAACTATCTAAACAATGCACCTATTTAGTTTCAAAGGTTAGTCACCTAGAATTTCAAGTGGCTACCTTACAAAGACAGGTCAATGACCAGCAACTTGAAATCACTGATCTCAAGCGCAAGTTAGCTGAGAGACCTGCCAGGAAAACTCAACCAAGTCTACAAGAACTTGTGGATGTGGTGGACCTACCCCTTTGCTCCCTTGTGCAAGAGGGTGATGCTAACAAAAAAAGGGATAAAGTCCTACCTATAATCATAGGACTTGGGAGTTCTACCCAGTGTATGGACATAGAGGACTCACCACCCTCACTTGCAGTTGTCCATACTCAACAACCTTCTCAGGCCCAAAATTATGTGGATTCACTGATTCAAATCCTATTTGAGTAGGGTATACCAAGGGCAATGTCTACCCCATCTCACCTAAGATACTATAAGAGCACCTATTTAGTTGGCCTGCCCATTGCCAATCCAAGTCAAAGCAGGCAAGCTGCAAGGTTAGCTGATAGGATTCAAGATAGGGTGCTTGAAGAGTTCAAATAGAGAACCAAGCTATATAGATAGAGGCTAGCAGACAAGACTGTTAGTCAACTGAATGCTGAGGTGGACCCTAAGATTAGCTTCGAAGGGGAAACCTTGGCAAAAGGCCCAGTAGTTGAGCCTGTGAACCTTGAGATATGAACTTCTTTAACAACCATTACCCTCAGTGAGGGACCAGCTGCTGAAGGTGTATCACAACCTCTCTCTGGCCAGAGCTCATGTGCAAAACCAAGCAATGAAGGCCAAAGCTCTCTCCACCTTGAGTCACACAGGCCTGTGAGTGATAAAAGGAAGAGGAAGATGACCTCTAGGTGATTGAGGAGGAGGAGAGAGAGAGGAAGAGGAAGACAAGGGTTGAGAGTTCAAGTGAGACCCCTGGCTTCATGGAAGCTGAACTCAGGGCTGTTCCCAAGCCAACTACTCAGGAATATGAATTGAGGGCTGCCAGATTGAACTATCTAGGGTCTAGGAACTATAATGTTGATGAACTCATCTCTTTCCCCATGGAGGAATTGAAAGAACTGGATAACATGGAAGTGTCAAAGGAGAGAAAGGAGGCTGAGGATCTCGAATTGCTCCTCAAAATCAAAGAAGAAAGGAGAAGAAAGAGACTCTACAAAGCTCATACTCTCTCTCTAGTCTAGGAAAGTCCTGAGGTAGAGGCTGTGGCTACTGAGCAACAAACTCAAGTAGGTAGGGAACAAGACAGGCAAAACATGATAATCTACCTGAGTGCCACTGGTCCCTATTAGGCAACAGACCTTCTTCCCTTATCCTATGAATACATTGAGTTTGAATACCTCAAGCAGCTTGAGCAACAAGTGCTAAAAGAGCAAAAAACTGCTAAGAGGAAGATGAGGGAAGAAGCTATAAAGTCAAGATCCACCATCAGAGCCAATCAAAAAAAGTCTGCTGGCAGACAAAAGATAGTGAGCTTCTTCAAGCTGTATGGATTCTCCAAAAGAAGACTTGGTCCAATGTTTCTATCCACCATGGATGAGCACATTTGAGTGAGCAAGCAGGTGATCAAAAGGGGTAAGCTGGTTGACTTGCATTCTCTACCAAGTCAGACTACACCTGAAGGTAAGGTCAAGCTTGAAGCCTAAGAGACAACACAACCTGGACCTAGTGCTTCATCACAGCGAGCTTCATCTTCTGATCCACAGCATGGTCCTGATCCTTCTCTTTCTGAACATGTAAAGGCAAAGGACCCAACTAAGAAGGACAAACAAGAACAGTCTAGTACTCTAGGCCAACCTTTACAGCTTGAAGGGACAAAAAGTAGTTAAGGTTGGCCATCAGAAGGGACAAAAAGTAGAAGAAGAAGTCTAAGGCATCCACCTCTGCACCTCAGGAGCAGAACATCCTGAGGGTGCTCAAGAAGAGGCTACTCGGCAAAGTCCACTCATAGTAGAGCCTCTTGCTGCTGAGAGACCTATCCTATCTTGGGTATTTGCTACTGACCCAGACAGATGGTATGTCACTAGAGATCAAGGGGGTTAATACATTTACTTCTGGGAAAACATACTTGACCTCCTTCTGCATGATCACTATGACATGAGGAGATACTTTGAAAGTTTGAGTTATCCTGACCAACTGATGATAAGAGAATGGTCTTGATTTTGATGAGGACTGTCAACAAATGAAGATTAAAGCTTTAAGGTTCTCTTTCAGTTTTGGTAGCATTAGCCTAGGGGGAGTTTGCAAGGATTACACCTAGAGACTGATGCAACCAAAGAGATCTCAGCATGCACATATGAAGTATAGGGAAGTTACTTTGGAAGATTTGATATAACTTAGTGAACTATGCTAAGTATCAAATCTTCCAAAGACAAAAGACCAATTTTTTCGAAGCCAAAGATAACGTCTTCTGAAGATTCAATGACAAAGTCTTCCGAAGCCAAGACTGATTTCTTCCAAAGATAGAGAAGGCATGTCTTCTCTGACATGCTTTTGACAAAAGCTTAAACATGTTTCCGCTACCATCTCTCAAGACTCACCAACTTACAAGAGTTGGTGAAAAGTCCATGCTTTTGTCAACTGTAGATTAGGGTATTGAGTCTGTAACTTTCCAACTATATACTTTTATCATTTTTGTAATAGATAAGGATGCGAGTTATGGCATGTCATAGTCACTAGTCAAAAGAGAATCTTCCTTTTGATTCTAGATTGATCTTGTTGTCTAGATTAGTGTTTCCAGCTGGCCTTCAAAGTATGGCCGGCTAGAGTATGTAGTATAAAGTATCTCAAGTACTTGTATTCAAAAAAATAAGCTTTGTAACACTTGTAAGAACTTGAGAGCAATATACATCATTTTTGAAAACCATATTTGAGTGTTCTTGTTTTTGTTCTTGTTATGTTCTTTTACTTGTGTTCTTTGTTTCATCATAAACCGATTCCCTATTTGATCTGCTAAGTGTTATAACCCTCCTAACATTGTGAAACTGCACCGGTCATGCAGATTTGAATATTTAGAGAATTGTATAAATTGCCAAACTTAGGTAGTACCTCTAGAAGGAATGAGATGCCAATGCAACTAATCCTTGTTATTGACATCTTTGACGTTTGGAAATCGACTTCATGGGCCCGTTCCTTACTTCTTCTAGCTATTTTTACATCTTGTTGATAGTAGATTTTACATCTAAATGGGTAGAGGCTATTGCCACCAAGAACAATGATTATAAGGTTGTTTGTTAGTTTGTCTAAACTAAAATATTTTTATGATTTGGCATTCCCCATGTTATCATAAATGATGGGGGATCGCATTTCTGAAACTTTGAATTCAACAAATTCTTAAATGTTATGGCATAGAATACCTAATTGCAACACCGTATCACCCATAAACAAATAAGAGGTTAAGGTATCAGATAGACAAATTGTAGAAAGTTTGTAGAAAACCATTTCAACTGGGTTCAAATATTATTCCGCTAAATTAGATGATACGTTATGGGCGTATCTAATGGCATACTAAATGCCCATTGGTTGATCTATGAAAAAGGAGGTAATTTACTTGTTGAAACTAGCTCATCGTGTTTTGTAGGCTATGAAAACCGTTAACATGGATTATGATAATGGAGGTAAACAACAAAGATTAGATGTAGATGAGTTAGAAGAATTGAGAGATAACACATATGAATGCACTTCTGCTTATAAGGACAAGATAAAAAAGGTACATTGTAGGTAGTTAAGATTGAAGTGGTTCGAGGAGGGATAAAAGGTTTGGTTATACAATTCCCCATTAAAATTGTTCCCAAGAAAACATAAAAGTAAATGGGAAGGCCCATTCTTTATTACACGTGTTGGAGAATATGGAGACGTTAAGAACAAAGACTGTGAAGATCAACATGGATAAGTTGTGAAAGGCCATCGCCTAAATCCCTATTCAGAAGCATATGATATTAATCGACCAGATAAGTCAGGGGAAATCATTTTTGTAGTCTCGATTTACGAGGTCGAATGATTAATTGAGCTAATTTCAGGACGAGGACAATAAACTTAGCACTAATCGGGAGGCAACCATAAAGTTTATTACATTTGTTATGTTCTCTTTGTTTTCTTTAATTGAATTGGTTAAAACCACCCAAACACCCAAGTGTGAGGAGGTCACATGTGTTCCCAGGTACATTTTAGGCAACATTGAGGACAATGTGCGTGTATTCAGGGGTGTGCATTTGAACGGATTCCCTTTTCCAAAACTAGAAAAAGTTTTTACTACTTTATTTTTAAATTTAATTAGTTTTTAATAGGTTTTTTAATTTTAGTTTAATTAGTTTAAGTTCATTGAGTTGTGAAAAAAAGAAGACAAAAAAAATACTAACTGGAAGGGGGAGCGCACCATGCGGCCTAGGCAACCTGGGGCATTAAATGGCTAAGCAGAATCATTACCCTCTGCTTTGTGCTCCACCATGCGCCACTCAAATAGCATAACCAACATGCCATGTAGTGTGACCAACGCACTATGCATCCTGTGTAGTTGAACTGCGAGTCAACCCTTAGAAACACAAAAAATCCCAAATATAATAATCACTAACATCAATTTCGGGATTTATCTTACCTTAAACACCAACACCTTAAAATTTAACCACATATCCAACCACCTTCTCTCCCTTACCATCGATCTCCACCCCCTTCTTTTCAAGAACCTTAAATCTCCTCTATACCACAATTCCTCCAATAGTTAACCAAATCCAACGAATGACGTATGGATCTTGAAATTGAAGGAGGAATAAAACTCTAACAATAGTTTACATTAAAACTTAACCAATTTTGAGATTTGAGTTATTCATGGTTGCGATACATAATGGGGGCTTCTTAATTTTGACTCTTAAAAGTCAATAATTAGCATTGTTTCCTATATTCACACATCAATTTTATTTTCGTTTTCTATGCTTAATTAAAGGTAAAACACTAATTTTTATGAACTTGTTAGGAATAGCATATTGTAGCACTGTTAGGTCTAGTTCTTTAGTATAGGTTTAGATGATGAATCATTTCTTGTAACGAACTTTTGTAATTCTTTATCATTTTATAATGCATGAAATATATGTTAACTCAAATATTATTTGTGTTGATTTTATGTGATTGCAGAAAAACATCATACTTGGTTAATTTGGAAAATTGACTAAGTGAAAGAACTCCTGCGGATGAACAAGTTGTTCCTCTGTAGATGTTCTGTGGAACCAAGTACAAGAACAATTGCTGATGAACAAGTTTGTTCTTCCGTAGATGTTCTCTGGAGCATATCTGAACAAGTGATGTGCATCCGCAGATCTCCTGCGGAAGCACAACATCTACTGAAGAACAAAAAAGCTCCTGCTGCTGAAAAGGTTGCTCCTAAGGATAAAGTACCAAGATTAGAAATTCCTACGGAAGACCAATTTCCTGCGAAAGAACAACTTGCATGAGCACTCATCGAGTACCAACACATGATCAACCTGCCTGAAGTGATGTCATCAACTCAACATCTACGGAAGACTTGCTTTTTGTCAGAGGAATTAGGATGTCATATTAGGAATGTTATAGCTATAGCCTTCACAAATAGGAAAGTTACAATTTCCATTGTAAACCGTGAATCCCTATGCCTATAAATATAAGGCAAGGATGCACTCATTAAGGTGACAATACATACGCTATTGATTGTCGATTCATAAGCAATTGATAGCAATCAATAGGTGATTGAATAAGTGATTGAGAGATATCGATACTAAAATAGTGAGTCACTTATTCATAGAAACGATATCAATCAATTATTCAATCAATATAGCAAAAAATAAAAAAACATCAAGAACATCATTGGAGATCACAAGATCACCAAAGCATCATTAGTCATTGTAATCGATTTTGTATCAATGAAAAACAATTGAAACAATCTTTTTGTTGCATTATATTGTTCTGTTTTCAATTTGTTTTGTATTTTGTTAGTCGATTTCAATTTCACAAACAATTAAATTAAAAATAAAATATTGATAATTCCGCGATCTTTATTTGTTTAATCAAACTGATAATTTCTGATTCGATCATTGGATTCATAGGTGGTATCAGAGCCTCGTGCTCATTGATCTAGATCAATTGATCTATCAGTTAAACTTTTTTTCCTCTTAAGTCACTTAACTTTCATTAGTTGTTTAATTTTATAAAATCTTTTTATAAATGTTAAAAGTTTTTGAAACCAACTAACTTAAATGAAACATACATAAATCTTAAAAATAATAATCAAAATATTATTATCCATTTAAGTCAAATTAATCACCAAATATAATATCTAGCATCATATACGGTCTTTTTAGGGTTTTTTTTCATCCGAGCTAACCATTTTAATTCTTTCTAGAAAGGATTAGTTTTGACTCGAACATCTTTCAACCTATTACCCAACTCAATCCACCCGTTTTCTCATACTTCAAACTAAATTGTAAGGAATCCTTAAAACTAAATTATATGATTGAGATGATCAGTTTAGGTCTTAAAGAAAAGGGTAGTCAACATAAAGCCCTAATTTTTAATTACAAAGAAATATTGCTTTAGTGACGATACAAGAAAAATGGTCTCAATTTATAGCGCAAAAGCCACCAATGATGTTTGCTATCATCACAAATGGCGTTGTTTCCAAGTTCGGCAATTTGGACAAGAAAAGCAAGTGGGTATTTCTTTAAAAAGAAATAACAAAAGATTACTCTAAAGTCAATTTCATTTTATTTATTTTTATTAAATTATATTCTCTTATGTATCGTTATGACGACAACGAAAGTTGGGTAGATCTTAGATACACGATGAACCATGCTTGTCTCTTTAATTCAGATCGGTCAAGAAAAAAATATTAAATTTCATCAATTTTAAACTATTTTTATTAGTACTATTTGTGTTTATCTACCATTGCTTTAAGTTTAGAAGTCACATATGTAAGTGTTGAATTGTACTTACGTGCTGATTGCGATGTGTTTAGTATAGAATTTAAGTTAAGTGCATAACTATAAGAACCACATAATCATTTATATGCGGTATGAGGCTTAAGGGGAGTGAAATAAAGCAAAGGATTGATCTCTCTTTTCTGAGGGCTTTAATTTTTTTTTTCTTTTTCTATATTATATAAATAAATTGAACTTTGGGATATAAAGAGTTTTGATATATATTAATATTTCCCTTTGATTCCATGTTCTTAATTCTTTGCTTATGGTTAGTTTACTAGCTAATAAGATAAAACTATTGGTACAAGTCAATACAAGCTAAGGTTCATATTAATGGAATCTGAAAAACAAAACTTTAATTTTATAGTTCTCTTATTGCACCTCAAAAGCATAAAACCATTTATTTAATGTATTATAGATAAGCCAGATACAAAAGGTAAAAGTATTTTCATCTTAAGTATCACGTAAATAATATCTATAAATGTTTATCTGATTCTTGTAGTTTTTTTATAAAAAGTCAGTATGTATTGATCACAAGATAATATTATTAAATGCATAAATCAGGTGGATTTTGTATTATACACAAACTTGAATTTTGTCATTTTCATATTGGTAGATAGTAATTTGGCTAAAGACCAAAAGTCACTATTACTTGATGTTATCCGTAATCAATTCCTACACCAATCTTATGTTTCATTATTCACTGTTCCATTGCTCGATTAATTTTGATTTGCATCAGAATCGCTTTTGATTCGTGGATTTGTGTTATTGTGCGATATTTCAAGCCTGTTCTATCAAGTTTGAACAAAACCCATCATCATCTAACATTTTTAATTTCAAATTAACTGAGAATATATTGAGCGATATGTCTAATTTTGACCATCTTCTTATTTAATTAAGAGTGTGTTATTAATTAGTTCATTCGCCACAGAAGTCATTAATTCCAAGAACTTTTTGTCTTAGCTGATTTGATATCAATATTATCAGTGATTTGTTATTGCTATGTTAGTGTATTTGCGTTGTTTTTTACACATTCATAGGATATTAGATCAACTGATAATTTTGATAATTAACACAGACAATCAACATTAGCCATTCAGTGGTTGGAGCTTATCAACCTCCAAAGTTGGAGAACAAATCTGATTTCAAAACATGGAAAATCAGATTCAGGAACCACGTCAACTATACAGATTCTGATTTATGGGTGTCCATTACTGAAGGTCCTTACATTCCACCTGCTTTTGGACCTGATTATAATGACAACAACCAGCCCATAAGCCTGAAAAATCTGTCATCTGATGATGCCAAGAAAGTCAAAGTTAACATCAAGGCATATAGTATGCTTACCATGGCCCTACCTGAAGACCTCCTAATTATGTAAAGCATACAAAACAGCCAACTCACTGTGGAAAATTCTTCACTCCTTGTGTGAAGACAGTGATGAAATCAGAAGCATCAGGAAGGATATCCTGCGTTCATAGTATGAAACATTCCATCATATTCAGGATGAATCTGTCCCTCAACAACTCCATAGATTTATGCAACTTGTTACTGAGATGAATATTCTTGAGTTGAAGTACAGTAATGAGGAACTGAAATAAAAGATGCTACATACCTTGCCTGAAAGTTGGACACAAACTGTGTCTATGTTCAAAAACACCATTGATCTAAAGGCAATTGGACTAGATACTTTGGTAGCCAAGGTAGAAGCATTGGAGTTGGATGAGAAAACTAGAAACAAGAGTAGAAAAGCTCCTATTGCACCATATCAATTCAAAGAAGCTAAGAATGTTGGAAGTGCTTTTATTTCCAATGGTGATGAAGGAATATCTTATGCTGAAAGTGATGATGAAGAAGAAGCTGGTTTCTATGCAGCAAAGTCTTCTAAATCTAACTTTCAAAGAAGTTCAAACAAGAAAACAAAAGGGAAATCTGATGATTCTAAAAGCTTAACAGCAAAGGGATCATCAAACAACAAAAGCAACAGCAAATCTGAACCAATCACTGTGGTTCTAGAAATAGAAGAACATAAAGCAGCATTTGCAGCATTCAGTTCAAGCTTTCAAGCTTACTTGGGTAGTACTCTGACTCCTGCTCACATCTGCCAACAAGACCTGGAAGAACTTCATCCTGATGAAGTGGAAGAGATGGATCTACAATGGCAAATGGCCATGATTGTGTACAGGGCCAAGATGTACATGAGAAGGAACAAAGGACTATCTGTTGCAGGAAGAACAACAAAGATTGGTGTTGACAAATCAAAGGTGAGGTGTTACAAATGTAATTTGTATGGTCACTTCTCAAGGGAATGCAACAATAATCAGCAATCAACAACAGACACAAGACAAGCAAATCAGAGAAGCTTCAAGCAACCTCAGCTAACAAACTAATCCCCACCAGCCATAGGTTCTTCAACAGGTACCAGTAACTCAAAAGAAACTGGTTTGATTATTTTGCAGGATGGAACTTGTGATTGGAGCATGTATGAGAAGGAAGTCTAGGAGGAAAATCAAGCAATGATGGCAAACTTGGAGAACAAAGATCCACCTATAGCAGGAGAGGTAAGGGACAGGTTATGTTCACCAACATATGTTGAAGAGATAGAGAGATACAGGGTCCATGCTTAACAATTGGCTGATAAAGTCAAAGAAACAATGATTTTAAATAAGTCTCATGTAAGAGAACATAAACTGTATCAGGTCAAAATGACTTCCTTGCAAAAGGATTTAGATAAACTTGTGTCTGAAAACTATTATCTGAAAGCACAAGTTGAGCATCTGACCACCTCTTTAACCAAGTCCATGTCTGATCATGCATCTACTAAAGTGAAACTTCAGAAGTTCCAATTATCATCACAGCAATATGAGAAACTGTTAAATTCTCATATTGAATCAAAGAACAGGTATGGGTTGGGATTTAATGTTGTTGCACCACCAGTGAATGATAATTACACCACACTACCTGAGTCAATGAAAAACAGTTTATCAAATCATTTTGTGTCAAGCACCAAAACTGAATCAAAAGTTGAAAATAATGAAGTGGTAAATGGTGAAGATACTGAAATCAGTGAAATTGATTCATCTGACTCAGAATTTTCAAAACAAAATGAATCAGAATTTGACTTTAATGACTATGATGATCTGGATGAGGTTGATGAGCCTAATGAACAAGAATGTGCTGGGTTGGGTAAATATGGTAATTAAACCTATAATTCCCGAAGTCCTTGAGGAGATCAAGCTACCTTATCCCCCCAAAACAAAGAAATTTGTTGAAGACCATCTACACCTAAATTGGTCAGCTCAATGAAGGAATTTAGGAGCTCAACAAAAAGCACAAAAGTCAGTCAGCAAAAAGAACTACGGAGGAAGAAGAGAAAAACACTTCAGCAGAACACCTGCGGAAGAAGAATACTGGTCCTCACACATCCATAGAAAAGCAAAGGAAAAATGTTCCTAACTCAACTTATATAGAAGATCTGCGAAAGAAGCATTCTTCTGATTCAAGGTCAACTTCCATAGAAGATCTGCAGAAGAAGCAATCATCTGAATCAAGACAGTCATCCGTAGAAGATCTACGGAAGAAAAAAACATTTGCTGAATCACAAACTGTCATGAAAGTAAAGAAACAACAAAGAGATGTGAATCCTCAGCAACAACAAGAAGATACTTCAGCTGCATAGATTGAAAGAGAATTAAAAAAGAAGTAGAAGAAGACAGTGGAATCTGATAGTGAAGCTGAAGAAAAATACTGCAAGTGGTGTGACATGTACAATCACAACACAGAAGATTGTAATTTCAGCAGCTATTGCTCCATGTGCAATATGAATAATCATATGACTTCTGATTGCTACTTCAGTAAACACTGTGCTATTAACAAGAAGAACCATTCTACTCAAGAATGCTACTTCAACAAGAAGAACAAATCTAAAGTGCCAAAGAAGCAACAATCTGAGAATAATGAATCAGACTCACAATCTTTAGAGAATAAAGAATCAAAGGTCTCAAAACAAAAGAAGCAGCAACCAAAACAACAGGTGCCAAAGGTCAAGAAGCCAACATCTGCTGATGATCAAACAAAGAAGAAGAAGGAGAAGCAACATTATCAAAGCAAGACTCCTCACAAGAAGGTAGTGTTACATGAAGATGAGCCTTCGTTGATCACTTTAAAAAGGGTAATCATGTACCACAGTAAAAAACAAAAGATACTGAAACTTTTTCTAACAAAATGTTATCTTCAAGTTTGAAGAAAAAGATACTCAAGGAAGAAGTGACAGAGAAAGTGACTGTGAATCAAGATCAAAGTGCTTCAAGTCCATCTCCAACAGAATCATCCTCGCCCCAAACAGAACATAACCAATCAATTGAGACTAAAAAAAATCTTGAGTCATCTAGGCACATTCATGAAAGAGTAACTATTCTAGGTAACAATGGCAAGCCCAAGACCATTAAGGCTTGGGCTCTACTTTCTAATTGATTTCATTTTTTTTGTAGGAACATCCATGGAGGACTGACAACAAGTGGTATGTTGACAGTGGTTGTTCCAGGCATATGATAAGAAACTGTTCACTCCTCCATGATTTCAATCATAAAAATGCTTCATATGTGGCATTTGGTGGGGCTAAGAAGGGAGGTAAAATTGTTGGTGAAGGAACGGTAACAAATAGAGTACTCAATTTTGAGAAAGTTAATTTTTGTGAAAATTTACAATACAACTTACTCAGTGTATCTCAAATTTATGATCAAAATTATACCACTTTATTTGATAACTCTTTCTGTTACATTCTTAAGCCAGGTTTTCAAGTCCCAGTAGATTGGATCCTTCTTAAAGCACCAAGAAAAGGAAACACTTATGTTTTGGATATGAACAACACCTCTATGACAAGCAATGAAACCTGCCTGATTTCTAAGTCATCAGAAGATGAATCTCAACTATGGCATAGAAGGATGGTTCATTCAAATATGAAGAACATGAATAAGTTGGTCAAACATGACTTAGTCATTGGCCTTCCCAAGAAAGAATTTTATTGTTCAAATCATTGTTCATCATGTTATAAAGGAAAAGAACATAGGGTGTCACACATGTCCAAAACAATCAACACAAACATAACACCACCTAAAATGCTACATATGGATCTTTTTGGTCCAACCAATGTTTTGAGCATTGATAAAAGGCAATACTGTTGATGATTGTTGATGATTTCACTAGATTCACATGGGTCTTTTTCTTAAAACATAAAAGTGAAACATTAGAAACATTAATGGGGTTTATCACTAAGATAGAAAATCAACTGGATTTAAAGGTCAAAATCTTAAGAAGTGATAATAGATCTAAATTTGTTAATCATATTTTAGATTCTTTTGCAGGAACAAAGGCATAGCCAGACAATTCAGTGCACCAAGAGCTCCACAACAAAATAGAGTTGCTGAAAGAAGAAACAAGACTCTAATTGAAGCAGCAAGAACAATGCTAGATGATTCATAGTTGCCTATCACATTTTGGGCAGAAGCAGTGAACACATCATGCAATGTTCAAAACAGAACATTAATTGTCAAAGAACATAATAAAACACCTTATGAACTTTTGTTTAAAAGAAAACCTTTTATAGGTTATCTTAGAGCTTTTGGGTGTCATGTATCTATTTTAAACACCAAAGATCAATTAGGAAAGTTTGATGAAAAAGCTTATGATGCTATCTTTGTTGGTTACTCATCAACATCTAAATCATATAGAGTATACATTCCTCATCACAACGTTATAGAATGTCACACCCTCAAAATCCGCGTGCGGGGTTTTACCGCGAGGCGCGTGACATACCAGGATCTCAGTCATTAGTTACCAAGAACGACTCTATATGATTAATAAACAAAACCAGAGTTAACGTTTAAAATACTGCGGAAGCGTTTTAAAAACAGAAAACCCAAAACAAGTAGTATGTAAAGAGAATGCGCAAAACATACGCGCCCCAAACACAATTATTTAATATGAAAATAATCCCAAATTTGTAAACAAGGCAAATGTAGACAACTCAACGATGCTGGTGTGCGTGCTCCTAGGCAACTGGCAACCTTAACCTGAGAATAGCATACTAAACAAGTCAACACGTGGTTGGTGAGTTCAAGAGTTTGCGTTAAAATATAAACCAATCAACAGTTTCCAGAGCATAAGTAGTGTATTGCAATAGATAGCTAGTCTATTAACATAAAAATATTAATCATAGTGATTTCGCGATCGAAGCTGACTGTGTTACGTTTGTTGCCTCCCGTCACGACTTACCAGGTCGTGACGAATATATGTTAGGACAAAATTGCACCCGTTTGACCTCGAGTCGCATGGGTGGGGCTCGTCAGACCCAGTAGTACTACCCAATATTTCCCCGCTATTCAATATTAACATTCCAAAAGTGTGAGGACTTTCCATGGTAAACAACACTATATCAATATTATACACACTCATATATAAAAGCGTTTGTGATCAACAGTATGCTATCTCCCCCAAAAGAGATTATGAAAAATGAGTGGGGCAAGAACTCACCTGATACGTGCAAGAATTAACTTAGAGCTTAACTTGAAAGAAAGAAGGGAAAGACAACCTTCAAAGGTCACCTAGAACACATGAGTACATAAGTACGTGTACACAGAATCAATATGAAACCCTAAGTGCTTTACAACCCAAAGAACTCAAGGTTTTAGAAAGACAAGACACATTTGACCCAGTTGACCCGTTTGACCCGTTGGTGACATTATAGGTGATAACTCGTTAATACTAACACAACAGCATATCATACATGTTCACATACAACTGTATTACATATAGCACTTCATTAACCACATGCTAGATATCACACAAGTCATGCGAATCACAACAGGCCAAAACAGGTAACAAACCAAATCAACATCCCTATAACCTAAACAACACATTTCATCATCTTAGAAATCATCCATGAACACACTAGCATGATCCTAATATCCCAAACATGCTCAAATCATCCAATTCAAGGATTTGCACAATTAAAGTTTCCCTTTGGGAAAGTTCATCCCAAATTCATCAAACACCTAAAACATTCATGGATTCATCAATTATATACCAATTCAAGTCCATGACAACATCTAAACATGATCAACAACACCTAATCATCATGATTCATCAACTTTCATACCCAAAAGTTACTATCTTTAGCAATGTATGAACTATAAGACATCTTCTTGTTTTTCAATTGTTCATATCATCAACTTAGCATCTAATCATCATCACAAACACATCCATAACATTCATACATCATCCAATCATCAATTCATGCAAAATAAAGTTACTATTATTAGTAACCTATGAACAACGTATCAAAATCATAGCTTTCTTGCATAATCGACGTTAACTAGCATATATACAATCCAACTAACATAATAACACCAACCAACATCAACAAATCGGCCTCCAATTGCAAGTTTCGAATTAGGGTTTCGGCCCTAATGTAATTTCCATAAAAACTTGTAAAAATCCAACCTTTATTGCATACTTGACGTTAATTAACATGTAATCTATCTAGTAAACACATTAACATCAACAACTAGGCATCAATCGACCACCAATTGCAGTTTTCGCATGGAACATTCGGCCAACATGAAAAATCATCAAAAACATATAAAATCTAACCTTTAAACGTGTAATGGACAAGTTTTGATGTTTCTAACTTGTTGTAATGCTTGTAATCGATCAAAACCGAAGCTTTCTTGCTTGTTCTTGCTTGAAATCGCAGGTTTGTGTGTGTTTGAGTGTGTGTCGCGGCCGAGAGGGGGTGTGGGGGCTAGGGTTGGGATTTTGTTTTATTAATTTATGGTAATTACCCCTTAAACCCTTGTAATTTACTTTTTATAAAAATTAAGCTTTTAAACTCTTTTTAAAAGGTTTTTAACTACAACCACAAACATATAAACTAACAATGACAATTATATATTTCACCTTTAATAGATACAAAACATACAGGTTAAATACACGCGTTTCCACGTTACGCGATAAAATTCACAATAAGCATTTAAATCACATAATCACATAAGCACAACTTGATAATCACGTAACCAGTTAAATTATAATTAGTTTATCATTATTAATTATTATTAAGTCACCAACGTTCAACGAAAACTAGTGTGTGCTCCCGACACGTGTATGCAAGACTTAACGGAACTAACGGAGTTTCGTAACGGAAAATTACCGGATGTCACATTATCCCCATGTTGAAAGAATTTTTGTCCCGAAAATTGCGTTACATGGTGAGTGTTCCATCACTGGTCTACTGCATTGGCACAAGGAAATCGAAATCGTGTGAGTTTTGGATAAGTTGTCACATAGAAGAAACACCTAATGTATCTTTTGATGAATCATTTCCAAAATCTGTAAAAGGATCATCTTGGTTTTTTGATATAGATGTATTAACAAATTCATTTAACTCTGGTTATTTGAATGTTGCAGATCCTACAGATACATGTGATCCTTATGTACCTCCAAGCATGAGTGAAGTGTCATTGTCAGCTGATCCTCCAAGACTACCCCACACACATACTTTAAATGTTGCTGATCCAGGCCCTTCATCTCAAACAAGCAATGATAATTCTGATGGAAATGGAAATTCAACCTCAGCAGAAGTTCCTTCTACATCCGTAAATGTTCCATCTACTTCCAGAGATGATTCATTTCCTTCATCTGAAATTCCCAATCCATCAGAAAACATTTCAACAACATTCACATCTGCAGATCCACAAACTGCAACATCCGTAGTTGTTCCTGTAACTATTGCGGATGTTATACCAACATCTGCGGAAACACAAACGCATGAAGATGGATTTCATTCAGCATCAGAAGACCAACATGATGAGAATTTTGACCACTTTGTTGATTCTCCATCTCAACTGGATCCATCTCCATCAACTAACATCACCAACTTAGAATCATCTTTTCCAGTTGAATCAAGACCAACAACAATAATTCATAAGTATCATCCAATAGAAAACATTATTGGTGATCTTAATGAAAGAACCACAAGAAGTCAAGGGGGAGCCATTAATATTTTTCTGTTCTCCTGTTTTCTTTAACAAGTGGTTCCACCCAGCATAACTGCAGCATTGAAAGACAACAGCTGGATTGAAGCAATGCAAGAAGAGCTTCAGCAATCCAGAAAGCAAAAGGTTTTGAATCTAGTTAATCTTCCTGAAGGCCAATATACAATTGGTACAAGGTGGCTTTTCATGAACAAACTAGATGACAGAGGTATCATCACTAGAAACAAAGCAAGGCTGATAGCACAAGGCTATACTCAAGAAGAAGGGATAGACTATGATGAAGTCTTTACCCCAGTTGTAAGGATTGAAGCCATTAGAGTCTTTCTAGCCTATGCATCATATAAGAAGTTCACTGTTTATCAAATTGATGTAAAATGTGCCTTCTTATATGATAAAATTGCTGAAAAAGTCTATGTTGCCCAACCACTAGGCTTTGAAGATCCTGATTACCCACACAGGGTCTACAAGCTTGACAAAGCTTTGTATGGTCTTTATCAGGCCCCAAGAAAATGGTATGAAAGATTGTCATCCTTCTTGCTCAAGCATGGTTACAAAAGGGGCACAATTGATCAGACTCTCTTCCTAAAGCATGATCATCAAGATCTTTTAGTTGTCCAAGTCTGTGTGGATGATATCATCTTTGGGTCAACAAACTAAAGATTATGTCAAGACTTTGAATCTTTGATGAAATCTGAGTTTCAAATGAGTTCCATGGGAGAATTAGCATTCTTCCTTGGTTTGCAAGTTCACCAGAAACTAGATGGCATTTTCATCAATTAGGAAAAGTATGTGAATCAAATCTTGAAGAAGTACAACCTTGCTGAGTCTTCTTCATGCAAAACTCCAGCATCAATAATAGATAAGATTGTACCTGATCCTAAAGGGAAGTCAGTTGATCAAAGTTTATATAGATCTATGATAGGATCTTTAATGTACGTAACTGCCAGCAGACCTGACATAATGTTTGCTATGTGTGTTTGTGCTAGGTACCAATCAGACCCCAAGGAGTCACATATGATTGCAGTGAAGAGGATATTCAGATATCTCAAAGGGAAGCCAGCTCTAGGACTTTGGTATCCTAAAGAAGGAGACTTCAACCTCTACTCTTATTTTGATAGTGACTTTGGAGGGTGTAACAACAACAGAAAATCCATAACTAGTGGATGTCAATTCATAGGACCAAGACTAGATTCTTGGCAGTGCAAAAAGCAAACAAATGTATCAGTATTCACAGCTGAGGCTGTGTACATAGCTGCTTCAGCTGGTTGCTCTCAAGTTTTATGGTTGCAAAACCAATTACTTGATTATGGTTGCAATTTTCTTCAAACACCAATACATATTGATAACTCAGCTGCTATGTTCATCATTGCTAATTCAGTGCAACATAGTAAAACAAAACACCTAGAAATCAGATATTATTTTTTGAGAGATTGTTCAGAAAAAGGTTTAATCATGTTGATTAAAGTGGATACAACAAATCAGCTTACTGATTTATTCACTAAAGCCTTTGACTCAGTGAGATTTAATTTCTTAATTGAGTCCTTAGGCATGATCAACTTAGATTAAATAATCAACACAAAGAAAAGCATGATCTGTCCTTAAATTTCTTAATATGAAAAAGCAAAAAAAAAACATTCATAAAACATATAAAATTCCAAAAATATTGTCTTAGTTTATGTTTTCTTGAATAAGCAGTTCATATCATAGGAAATGATAGTACACTATACCTTTGCTTAATTTCTTGAATTTTATCACACAATAAAGTCTGATCAGATGTGATTTGATATGTGAGTAGGTTCAGCCTGAGTGAAAACTATACAAGTTCATGCATAACATAATGCTAAGGTGACTAATTATGGACAATTCCATTTTGAGGAACAAGCAAGTAAGTCTTATCCTGCTGTGATCAACTTATTCACCTAAGCACACTATGTTGTGACACTTTATAACCTCTATCTTTGCATATCATGGACCCTTTGTTTTGTGTAAACAAAGACCTGGGTTCACAGGCACCTCTGTTTTTCTTAAGTAAAGACTTGGTGTCCTGTTGATGATCATCAAAAAGATTCCAAAAAGGAACAGCTCTAAAAGAATCCACTGTGATCAACTGTATATTAATTCAGAGCTTACAAATCATATCAGCATTAATAAGATTTTAAAGAAATCTTAAGATAGAGTTTATAACTTAAAGAACATAGTTTTAAGGGTGAGAAGTGATAAATTAACTCATAAACGGAGGACAAACTCTAATGTGAATTGAATGAGGAGTCCATATTTGTCTATCTTTAATCAGTCCTAAAACATGATAAACAGTATGACAAGTTGAAACTACACTCTTGCTTGAATTTATGTGGATCATAATACTTGCAATCAGCACTAGATCTATGTCTACTATCATCAAACAAAACTGCTTTAGGAAGTTGCTTAGTGTTTTCAGTATGATCCCATTGTATGATGTAAATGCTTGTAAATAAGTTTAAGTTTCTGTTTATAAACAAAAATACAAAAAGATTTTGTTTTTGTTCTTTTATTTGCTAATAAGATTGACAAATATTTGCCTTTCATGCTATCTGAGTTAGGGGGAGTATTAATCATCATGAAAATCTGAGTTTAATGTGTTTTATTTTTAAATGAAGAAAGTTGGATCTTAAGCACTAACTTGGCTACAGGATATCTGAAGTTTTTAGCTAAATCAATTTTGCACATTTGCCATGAAGTAGAGTCAACAAGGTCCAATAGCAAACATCAAATGATCTAACATGATGTTAAGATCATACATCAAAAAAGAACAAATATTGCCTTTCCGTAGATTGGTACCCTACGAATAAAACACCAAAATCATAACAAATTGAGTCTTCCGTTGATGTGCTGCGGAAGAATAAAATTAAAATAAATCAAAAAGGAAAGTTTTGCCTTCTGTAGAAGATCTACGGAAGAATAAACTTATGGATAACCACGGAAGGGTAATTAGGGTTAAGGGTCACGCAACATTAAATAATCCGAGGGAGTATAAATGATAACCTGACCGTTGTCATTTTTATTCACTTTTTCAGAACCCTTTCTTAGATCTAGAAGAACTCAACCCAAAAAACCCTTTCTCCGCCAACAATCAAATTTTCATTCCACACAACAATCCTCACCAAAATCACCTCTCAAACAACATCAAAATGGCCAATCGATTAGTAAAAGATCATAATGTCTGTGCTTTTCTTAATCCAGAGGATACAACAGTCGATTGATGCAGGGATATTATCAGATACTTGAGAAGATCAAGATTATTCTATGCCTTATCTGCGGATCCTATCATCTATCAATCGCACATTGTGGATTTCTGGAACTCTGCAAGGTATGAGGAAGAAAATGATGAACGTGTGATTTTTTCTTCAATAAGAAATGAAGAGTTGAGGTGGATGAATGAACAATCAGGAGGGTGTTGGAGTTCAGAGATCAAGAAGAGGGTCACGCTGATGTATTCAAAGATGAATACATTCAAAAAGTATTTCACTTAATGGGTTATGATGGTGACTACCAAAATTGTGAAATAAAGAAGTAGAGGTTGTGCAAGCCCTACAGATTCCTGTGTCACACGTACTTGAAATGCATGTCAAACAGGAAGTCTAGATTGGATAGATTTTCAATGCATATATCATTAGGAATCATTGGTGTGTTTGAAGGGAGAACGTATAATTATGCCAAATACATTCTGGGATGCTTGTGTGACCACATAGGGGTGCAGAAGGAAAACAAGATCTATATGTTTCCAAGGTTTCTTTAGCTGATCATTAATGAAGCAATGCCCAATATTGAAAGAGAGGGTGAAGTGTTTGTTCAAGCTCACCTTGGAAGATCTGTGCTCAACAAGATCAGTGGGCAATATCAAGGGGAAGAAATAGAGATGTTTGCACATGTAGTTGATGAGAATGCTAACATTCCTTAAGAACTTCTATACATTGATGATCAGCAACAAGAAACATCATCAGTTGAATCTTCTGATCAACAACAACAACAAACTCCACCAGCTGAATCCCTTGAACAACAACATCAAGAAACCAATCCTCCTTCACCACCATCCTTTACCAACATACCGTTATCACCACATGTCCATATCATCTCACCACTAAGTGAACACACACAACCACTATCTCCTTCACTTTCCTAAACATCAATGAACTCTGCTGAAATAGAAGTGTTCTCATTTGATGACATTCAACAATCACCATCTCATCCAACAACACAACCAACTTCCTCACCCATACCTACTAAACCAACCTCACCTGCTAAAAGTCCAACTCATACTAAACTAGTCAATCTTGATAAGGATGATGAGCATGATGCTGTGAATGATGGTGCTACAGAAGAGTTTTGTTTAGATGTAGAAGGGGAGAATGATGAAGTAGTTAAACAACAAGATGAGAGTAACTACATTGACATAGTTTCTTATGATGAAAATGATCTGAGAGATAAAGAGATAGATGCAGGAAAAGTTTTATGGTGGCCAAATACAACAATCTCATCATCAAAGGCAATAAAAAGTTAGAGAAGTTGAGAAAAATAAAAAGGGAGATAATTGAGAAAGATGAGACAATCTCAAAGCTAGAAACTACAATCAAGCAGTTACAAGAGGAGATTGAATCTAACAATGAAGTGATTGACTGGATGGATCAGTTTGCAACTGTGTCCTATGAATCTATTAAGAAAGAAAAACAAGAAAAGGAGAAAGCAATGGCTGAGCTCAACAATACACTACAAACTATCTCTGAGCAGTTGGATCTGCTAAAAGCCAAAGATGAGGAGATAGAAGGATTAAAGAAGAAAGTGGCTGAACAAGAAGGAGTTAGCCTGCAAAAGCCAATCAAAGAAACTATTGTCTTTTCCATGATCAAATCAAATGAACCAACAATCAAATATCATAGGAAAAGAAAGTATTTGGGAAAAACTAATGAAGAAGTTACTTAACTTGAAGATACCCCAAAGAAAGCAAGAACCATCTCTCCTAAGCACACTCTATCAGTTAATCTTCTACTCTCAAGCCAACTGAACCTGATGAAGAAGAAAGTGATGCTGAATCGATAGATTTAACAAAAGATGAGACTCAAAAGGATGATGAAGAAGCAAGATCTAATGAAGAGCTATTATCCACTTAAGATATTTTTGAGGAAAGAGCCTAATCCTTTATGTTCATGGATCTAATAAACAATGGCTTCCCATATGACATGGTTGAGAAGATCAACATGGCTGAAATGATTCAAGTGCTGAAAGAGTTTGATTCTGCTAGATTGATACTGCTGGTATGCAACTATGAAACATTCTCAAAGTTCAAAGCCATTGAAAAGATAAGAAAAGATTTGGGTCACTGTGACCCCAAGAAGCTGACAAAATATAACATGACTTGTTGGCTGCAAAGTCACAACTATGGGTCTCATGAGCTTAAAGGAAGATTAGTCGGAGAATTAAGAGCCATGATGGAATATCTAATGAAGGTTGAGCTAGAAACTGGTGTGAGATTTAGAACCAGAGCTCCTAATCCTGCTTACAAACAACAATCAAAACAAATGCTAGCATAGAAAGCAAAGACATGCATAGAGGAAAAGAAAAACTATGAAACTGGTGTGAGATTTAGAACCAGAGCTCCTAATCCTGCTTACAAACAACAATCAAAACAAACTCCTGCTAAGCCAGCAGTTGTAGAAAGCAAAGACATGCATAGAGGAAAAGAAAAACTAACCAGGGAGCCAAGGGATGTAATCCCCAACAAAATCTAGCCTCTGGGAACCGCTGTGAGAGAGATAACTGAACAAAATCTTCTCTGATCCAACTTTTTGAGCACATGACCACCCCAAGATCAGCAGAAGAAAACAAAATTGTAGCATGGAAGTTTGATTCTGAATGGGATTGTGATGTGATAAAGAGAGCATCTGGGATGGTGTAATATTTTCATTGGATGGAGACAATCCTATCACTCCCAGATGCAGACCTGTATTCTTTGCAAAACATCCCTATCACCAAATACCCAATCAGACCAAGGGGAAGAGATTTTTCTATGTTGATTGCAAAACTCAGAAACAAGTTTAAAGGTGACGTGTTAAAGGAAGCAAAGAGAGAGGATGTTAAACACAATAACAGAAGACAGAGGCAGAAAAGGTCTCATTCTAGCTGATCTTACTTAGTTGATGATGAATTTTTAAGTAGAGTTGGATATGAAGACAAAACTTCAGCATGTGTAAAGAGCATTGAAGGAAATCAGTACTCATTCCCTATCACAAAATGGGGATATGTGAGGAGAACAAAAGAGCTTGTGCTACAAAGGAATGATCCACAGAAGAAAGCTTCTAGCATAAGGCTATTTGACCCAATCGAGATCAAACTGCTACATCCAAGCTACACAGCTTATCTGCATGATAAGTATTTTCCAAAATTAAAAGACAAAGTAGCTCAAGATGACTTATGCTTAGGTATCCATATCATCCAACTGATTGACAAGCTGCATGCTAAAGCTTACAAAAGAAGAAGATTTGAAGCAGGTCAGTTTATGGGATCTGAAATTCCCACCATCACTGAGCTCAGAATGTCAGAACAAGATGATCTGGAAGTGGTTTCTCATAACAGTGTAATGGTAGCACTGACCACTAAAGAGGACATTCTTGGACTGAATTACAAAACATTAAAGAAAATGAAGAGAATGAAGATCAAGTATTTATATGATGATCAAAAGAATGCGATTGAATACTTCAACACAAGAATTTTGAGAAGAGTTCAACAATTGAGAGCTCTGAACTGATGATTACAAGAATCTAAACCTAAGGGGGAGTATTGTTAGGTCTAGATCTTTTGTATAGGTTTAGATGATGAATCATTTCTTGTAAAACGTGAATCCCTCTGCCTATAAATATAAGGCAAGGATGCACTCATTAAGGTGACAATACATACGCTATTGATAGTCGATTCATAAGCAATCGATAGCAATCAATAGGTGATTGAATATGTGATTGAGAGATATCGATACTAAAATAGTGAGTCACTTATTCATAGAAACGATATCAATCAATTATTCAATCAATATAGCAAAAAATAGCAGAACATCAAGAACATCATTGGAGATCACAAGATCACCAAAGCATCATTAGTCATTGTAATCGATTTTGTATCAATGAAAAACAATTGAAACAATCTTTTTGTTGCATTATATTATTCTGTTTTCAATTTGTTTTGTATTTTGTTAGTCGATTTCAATTTCACAAACAATTAAAATAAAAATCAAATATTGATAATTCCGCGATCTTTATTTGTTCAATCAAAATGATAATTCCTGATTGGATCCTTGGATTCACAAGCATGGCATTAACATATGATGGTGGGATTTAGATGGTTATGGATGATTGCTATAGTGTTTTGGGATTTATGTCACCTACTAGTTTGATTATGCATAAAGGGGTTTGAAATTAAGAATTTAGTTTATTACATCTTATTTAAATGTGAATTGAGTGGGTTATTAAACTCAATAGTTTTATCATGCCATATTATACTTGTTAGATGGAATTGCTACTTTGTTTTCAATGTTTTAAATTAACAAAGTTAATGTGTGGAGATGCAATTAAACCAAGTTCTAGGATGCTTTATACAAGTTCAACTCCTGGTGAGTCATCATTAAATGATATCTTTATGTAATTATGTATGATAGCTAAAAAAGATCAACTAACTGGCAAAAGGAATTCGTTTACTCGTGTAGATCAAAAAGGGCACATGCACCTCTGGTGGCTACTCAGAGCACTCAAATGAGGCTTATGAGCCAATGAAGGAAGATTAATCCACATGGTAGCCTCCATAACAACATGGAGGAATATGAGTCTAAAGAGGAGCTTAATGATGATGGGTACCCCTATGGATGAAGACGGAGATTTTCATCTTTCCACCCACGTGTGAAATCCGATTATTATATATAAAAAGTTTATGAAGGAAGAGCGGGTGAAAGTATTCATATATAAAAGGCTAATCAACATGAATGATTATGGTAAGTTTAGGATTGTTTTTTGTTTTACTAGGTTGGGATGGATGGCGATCATAAAATTTAACAATAGTGGGGACAAAGTTATATTCATGGACCAAACTAAGTCTTGGATGTCCACATTAAGGATGGAGAATGGTTCAAACCCTCACCTTACCACAAAATTGATAAGTACTTCAAATGGGAAAGATATTGTTATGTCATTTGCCACCCATAAATAGTTAGGAAGATTTGATACCAGGGCCATAAGGGGGCAACCTATGAATACCTGATTGATAAAGATTAATCAGTTAAGAAGGCAGATGAAGAGTGATGAAAATGACGATTAGAGAACTATTTGTGGTGCCCCCATAAACCAAGATTAGTGAATGGATCTTGAGGAAAAAGCATTTGAAGCCTTTGTCAAAAATTTTATTTGGATCTTGCACCATAATGTCATGCCTCGCATTAACAAGAAGAATAAGGTGTGGTTTTAATATGTAATGGTTTACAAGTTTTGACAACGGGTCCTGAGTGTTGTTCGCATGCCACTTGATAATGTATAATGTTTGGGAGTCAAAGGAGAGAAATGAAAGAATGAGAATACCACATAGCAGGTTATAATCTAAGATGCTTGAGAAACAAGGGGAAACCCAAGGGAAAAAGTTGGAAAAATAGAATAATTTGAAAAACTCTTGAGACTTTGGTTAAAAGTGTCTAACCGAGGGTAACAAATTGGATGGTTAGACTTTTTATGCATGTTTTTTGTATTGATTGATTATTTGATGCAACTATGAAATATTTTGTAAGGCCCTATTTCCAAGCAACAACAGTTGATTTAAATAATTGAAATGCATAATTCTTAAACTTTAAACAACCAATATAACATTGCTCATGTAATAAACTTGCAATGAAACATTCATTGGGTGACCCCTTGGGCTTGGTGGATTGGTCAACATATGAATTCAAGGGCTAAAACAGTAAACGAGATGATAAATTAAGGAAATTCCATAAGTATTTATGAATACATGTCCGTAACAAACCACCAAGGGTCCTACGAATGCCCATAACAGTCTGCCATGGAAAGGGGTCGAGAATCGGGAGCTAGGTTACATAGCAGACTACTAAAAGAATAAGATAACGGTCCTTTAAGACCATCAAGGACTGCCATGAGGTCCTTTAATGGTTTGACATGAATATTTAAAGGCACAAAATGAGTATACCATTTGAGATATGGAAATATTCTTTTTTAAAAGCTCAAGAAATTTTACCCATTTCAAAACTTCTACACTCGGTGCTCTCTCTCTAGATGAACTTTGCTCTTTTACCACAATTTCAAGGCATTTTAGTGTTTGTGTGGTTGATCCGAACTCACAGTTACGCTCGTTGGTGTCATTTTGATGTAGAATCAACGTGTGTAGGCTAATTTTGTTGGTAAGCCCCAAACCTTCCTACATATGATATATTTCCCATTATGAATGGAATATGATGAGTGAAACTCCACTTTAGTGTTGGATCGCTTGTTGGTGAGTGTGCAGACATCAAGAAATGATTGTGAGCTTGGATCTACTCTGTTAAGGTTCTGAAACCTTCACATTATGCATTAACATTGATTATATAGGTAAATGAGGGTTTTGGGAAAGAACCAAATTGGTAGTTGATGATTAGGATGCATATGATTGTACTGATCTAGAAATGACCACATTTTGATAAACATATTAATTATGGTAGAAATGTCTTGATATAGTGAGAAATAAGTAATACATCATAGTGTCTTAAACTTATGGTTGACACATAAAATAAGCACAAAAATGATTTTTGGAAAATGATAAGATAAGTCCATCTAGGAATTATGTTGGGCGTATGTGTGAACCCTAGCTTTTTTATGCGTGTTCTTCATGAGTGCTGGTAGGAAAGGATAAGTTGGGGTTGTGGACTTTGGTATAGATTTGATATGTTGATAATTATTTGCACACTTTGTCATTAGTTTCTAACTGCTTTAGAGTAACTGGTTATGGCTCACCAACAATGTTGTTGTTGACAAGTTTTAGCTCATGATTCAGGAGTAGGGAATGTCGGGAGGCAATAAGCTAAGTCAAGAAGACTTAGCGGCTTAAGTTTGAATAAGGTTTTTACTTAGAAGATGTCAACTAGATTTAACTTGCATGGGGAAGTGTATATGGAATTAAATTTTTGTAATTTAAACGTGATGGACATGTGGATTAATGTAAACACTATTTAGGTTTAAATTTAGTTTTGTTTTCTAGTCTTAAATGTGTACAAGACTTCTGCTATGCATAGTTGTAATATTGATACAATTGGTCACGTCTATGGATTGGGATTTAACACATTATCTATCGAAGTAAATATGTATACCTAATGTCATATACTATGTTGTACCCGGGTACTACTCAAATATCAGGTACTGTATATTATAACCTGAGAGCTGTAACATGCCAAGTACTATCATATTTGGTCGAAATCTATATCATCATTTTACGCTGGAGCCGAGTACTATAATAAATATTAAGTTCGGGAACTATATTGAGTTCTATCACTTGTCAAAATACATTAATTTACATAATTAGGGTTATTTAACATCAAACACCATTTCATTGATCAATAACCATAAATTATAACCCTTACATTAAAAACAAAATATTTCATAATTCTATTAACATATGCACACAACCCCAAAATGATGTAAAACGTGTAACTAGGGGATCTAGAACTCACCTTGATTGTCGGATGGCCAAAGCATATCCCAAACAAAGTTCCAAATAACATTACTATCATTAGGAACCCATTACCTTCTTTAGCATGAAACTACACCCATCATAACCTTGAAGTCTCATATAGTGAATCCACCATAATTACCATCACATAATCATTGCCACTATAAGTAACTATCAATCATCATCACAAGCTTGCCATTATATCATAACATGGTCATCATATTATCATAAGCCATCACATGCCCATTCTCATCATCATCTTCATAGAATGATCATCAACATCAAACAGCATCATTAAAATATCATGAAGCCATCATACCCATCCTGATTAAGACTCATCTTAATATCAATCATCACCATCATCGTACATCTTTCATCACCAATAAACCACCATCATGTCTTGAGACCATCATCATCAACATCATCTTACCTTCCTGTTATATTTCATTTCCATTTGGAATCTTCATATCACCTTGTTTAGACATCATTAGCATCCTATTAAGCATCATACCATGATCAACTGTAATTCCATCATGGAGCACCACCATCGGCAGTAATGGAGCATCATTCATAGTATCACCACACCATCCTTATCGAGTTAGAAGATGCCATTGACCATTATCTAAGTTACCATGATTTCTAGCTTCAACTCTTCCTTAGACCATTACATCCCAATCCTTATCCTCATTCTTATAATTACATTAGAAATTACTACTTGTTCTTTTTAGTTTTCATTTAAATATAATATTTTTATACCTTTATCATTACCTTTTCTCACCTCCACTCACAATTAGTTTTTAAATATTAAAAAGTTTATAGGGATTGAATAGTATATTACCAAATATACATATGCACAATAACTTTTTCCTTCTCCTCTACTCACAGACATTCACAACCATTTCATATAATATAGGGAATACACTAACAACAATATAGAAAATAGGATGTGAATGCTCTTACCCTGAATATAACTAATGTCCAATGGCTTTCACAGCCTATCATTGTTATCTTAGCTATTCAAACTCATTGTCACCACTGATGCAAACATTTCTCCACTACTAAATCCATGGGAGTGCTCTTTATGAAGCCCATCAACATCCAAGCTCAATAAATAAGCTCGCTATTATCATCGGTGGATAAGAACATCGCTATTGCCATCGAAAGTCACTAGGAACTTAGGTAGGAAAACTCAAACTCCCATTTAAAATCTTCCATTTATATAAATACAAACCAAGAAAGATAGAAGGAAAAGGGTGCTATGTTGTTTATGTGATCATAACCATCATTAGAGGCCCGATTGCAGCTGCAAGAATCGTCAAAAGGAAGGAGGGTCCAATTCAAATGCAGTAAGGTTTGGGAAAAGGATTTAGGTCTATTAAATAACTTTCATCATTTGCCATGTTTGGTCCCTTTAGGTTTTGTTATTTCATTTCCAACCTTAAACACATAAAAGTAAGTAATCTTTCATAGTTCAAATCATAAAGTGTTATTATTAATATTTATTTTGCTCGTTAGCTTCATTTCAAAATTTTGGGGTGATACACGTTTCGATCATCAAACCATGTTGTTCTTTGAAAATGATAAAGGCATTAGGATTACACCTTAGGATATTTTTATACCATTTTGATTTTTAGTTCCTACCTTAAAAAACATCCATTAGAAACCAAAAAACACCAAATGAAAATTATTATGTGTTTATTTTGATATACTTATATCTTGACCTGGAACCATATCATTAACCATTTACCATTCATCCATATAATTCACATACCACCTACACCATTAAAACATTTTTATTTTTAATATTTTATTTTTCTAAAGTCTAGATAGGATAGGTGATTTGGTGCGTTGTGGTTAGATTCTTGCCAATGAGCAATGCCTCATTCGTTTGCATGTCGATACGAACATTTTTTGCCATATAAAAATACTGGTCGAAAATGGTCACTTTGTTCGGAAGTCAGGATAAAATAGGGCCGATGTTTGCCCCAATTGCAAGTATTCTTGTTTATGATATCATTGGTAGATCTTCAAAGAAGGTAGCATTAATTCGTCGGTTTTGGCCAGTTTTATTTTTTAATCCGTACCATAACCTAAGCCTTTAATAAAATCCGTTAAAGTCCTTTTGATTCATTCATGCAACTTAGACGGTTTGCAAGAAGATATAATTGCATACATGGGGAAAACTTGAGGGTCTGTTAGGCTTGGTTAGATGCCTTTGGTTTTAAAATTGTTACAACCTTGTTTTATAAGAACTTGGGGATTGTTGACTAGATTAGAATCAGTTGAGTTGGGTGTGACATTAGACCTTAATGAAGGGTTGGTGTTAAATAGCGAAGTGTACTTTTTAATGAAGGTCGATAGTCACACAAGAGGTTTGCTTGAGGGCAAGCAAAAGAAAAGTGCGGGGATCTAATCCGGTGATGTTAGTGAGTGTTTTAAGTATTTAACTCCCTATCTTTATGTTTCTATGGATGTGGAAGCAAGATACTTTGAGATATGTTTGTGTTGCAGGTACTTGAAGGTTAAAGATCACTAATTGGATTCTTCAACGCATGTACAGGAGGTTAACAAAAGGGTGGAAGCTTGCAAATAAGAGTTTAAAGTGTTTGGGAAAGCTAATGATGGCATAAGGGGATTACATTCTCAAAATGAAGACCAAGTGCATAGTGCTCTGACCTTTTAAATGTAACTGACGCATAGAGTAGCGTAACGCAGAGAAAGAAGAGTACATTGCAGATGATGTAACACTATTGAAATCTGGACCGAAACATCCGCTAGACAGAAGGGGTTAAGGGGCTGCAACTTCTAGTGGGGGCTAAGGGGCAAAACCCCTGGCTGGGGTTGAAAACTGGGTAAGTGTTGGATATGTGGAGAAACATGGCTGGTGTTGCAAGAAATTCCACCTAATTTACCCCACTCGTATCTTCTCCTTTTGAAAACAATTATTTACACCAATCATTTTGCCCACCGTTATTTGTTCAACAAACAAGACAAAGCCGAGACTGATAATTGGATACTTGTACTCCAAAAGCATTGAAATTCATGATAAGAAAGCAGCAAAAAATCTAGCCACCGATCATCTCACGCGTCTTGAAAATCCAAACCCTTCCCAATCAGAGGTATCCAAGATAAACGACAATTTTCCACATGAATTCCTTATGCACATCCAATTGTCAATCGATAAACATCCTTGCTTTGTTGATTTCGTGAATTACTTGGCTAGCGGAATTCTTCTAAATGGAATAACCTGTCACCAAAAGAAGAAATTAGTCACTGATATCAAGCATTATTATTGGAAAGATCCATATCTGTTTAGAATCAATGTAGACCAGCTTATCCGAAGATGCGTATACGGAAGTGAAGCACAATAGATTTTATGGCATTATCATGAAGGACCCACAGGAGGACACCATGGAGCAACCCTAACGGCCAAGAAAGTCTTTGAGTCTAGATTCTACTAGCCCAGAATCTTTAAGATGCTCACAACATGGTACGCACCTATGATGCCTGTCAAAGAGCAACCAATATCTCAACTCAGGATGAGATGCCTAAAAAACCCATTCAAGAATGTGAAGTATTTGATATATGGGGTATTGATTCATGAGGCGATTCCTGGTGTCTTTCGGCGATCGTTACATTTTTGTAGCAGTTGATTATGTCTCAAAATGGGCTGAAGCTCAAGCCTTACCTGCCAAGAATGCAAGAAACATTGTCAAACTCCTCAAGAAACTATTTTCTTATTTTGGTGCTCCCAAAGCTTTAATTAGTGACCTCAGAACACATTTCTGTAACAACCAACTAGAAAGAGCAATGGCTCGTTATGACGTTCACCATCATTTTGCAACTTATTATCATCCACAATAGAATGGGCAAGTTGAGGTCACTAACTGAGGCGTCAAACGAATCCTTGAGGAAACCGTAGGTCAAAACTACGAGGATTGATCTACCAAGCTAGATGATGCGTTATGGTCTTTTTGGACAACCTATAAGACTCCCATCGGCACTACACCGTTCAAACTGGTTTATGGGAAGTCACGTCACTTACCTGTGGAACTCGAACACAAAGCCTATTAGGCACTCAAGGGAACAAACCTGGATCAAAATGCTGTGGGTAAAAATCAATTCCTACAAATTCACAAACTTGAGGAACTAAGAGAATAAGCGTATGAGAATTCTAGGGTTTACAAAGAAAAGACAAGCAAATTCCATGATTCCCGATTAAAGAACACTAAACGATTCCACATGGGAGAACGATTCATACTGTACAACTCTCATTTACTTTTGATTCTTGGAAAGATGAAATAACAATAGTTTGGATATTATACGATTAAATACGTTTTCCAAACGGTGCCATCGAAATTGAAAACCACGATGGATTAAGTTTCAAGGAAAATGGTCATCATTTGAAACCGTATACCAATGGACCGACCAAGATCTTCTTAGAGGAATTATACCTCCGCCCCAACAAAGACTAAGTGTGGAAAAGGGTCGCGCTGAGGACCTGGAACTGAAACCCGGCACCTATACATAGGTTTTTCTTTAAAATTTTAAATTTTTTAAAGGATTCCACAAGCCAATCACAGTGTCGTGCCCCATGAAGCACGCCCCGTGACTCTGATAAAAATTTCCCGTGATCTTCGCTGACAACTCTAGAATATTGCAGGTCGAACTTATGTTGAATTCTGACAAGCACAGGGTCGTGCCTGGCCAAGCACACCCTCATTTCCATTGTATCATGAAACTTCTTCAAGAACTTTGATGTAAACTGAGTGTCTCTATCAGAAACAATAGACATCGGTACACCATGGTGAGTTATAATTTCCTTGATAAATAGATCCACCCTAACCTTTCAGAGGAACACGTCTCTCAGATTGGTAAAAAATGAGCACCGGTCATAAACGGTCTATAATAACCTAAATATCATCAAACCCTCTCTCCGTGTGAGTCAACTTTGTACTGAAGTCTATCATAATATGCTCCCACTTTCACTCGGGAAAGTCTATAGGTTGGATTTTCCCGTATGGCTTTTTGTGTTTTGTCATTACTTGCAAGAACGTTAGACACTTACACATACTCAGGCACATCCCACTTCATCCCCAGCTACCAACAATCCCTTTTCAAATCAATGTGAATCTTTTTAGCACCAGGATGAATGGAATACCGAGTCTTGTGAGCATCATCCATGATCTTTCATCTCAAATCCCCATAGCGAGGAATCCACATCTGTCCAGATCTGGTTCTAACACCAATGGTGTTTTTCCCCAAACCTAAGATTTTTCCCTTCATTCTTTCAAAATTGACTTTATCATCTTTCAACACCTCATCTTAGAATCTTCTAATCTCCTTCATAACATCCGGCATCACAATAAACTGATAAGGTATCAAACGAATTGGTTTAGGCCTTTACTTACAGCTAAGGGCATCAGTAACCATATTGGCTTTACCCGGGTGGTAATGAATTTGATAGTCATAGTACTTAATCAACTCCAACCACCTTTGTTGTCTCATGTTAAGATCTATCTGTTTGAAAAAGTACTTTAAAATTTTTTTTAGATGTAAGGATGGTGCACTTGGTTCCATACAAGTAATGCCTTCAAATCGTCAATGCAAAGACCACGAATGCCAATTCCAAATCATGAGTAGCATAATTGACTCCATGAATCTTCAACTACCTAGAAGCATAGGCTGTAACCTTTCCTCGTTACATCAACATGCAACCTAAACCTGAATATGAGGCATTTGGATAGACCACCAAATTATCACTCCCTTCTAGTACATCGAGAGAGGAGCTTGAGTTAACCTCATCTTTAATTCTTGAAACGCGTTCTACTATTCCAGACCCCACACAAACTTCACGTCCTTTCGAGTTAGCTTGGTCAAAGGAGAAGCTACCTTGAAGAAATCCCGAATAAATCTTCTGTAGTAACCCACCAAACCAAAGAAACTAGGGATCTCAGATGGCGTCTTTGGAGATTTCGATTGCATCACTGCTTCCACTTACGCAGGGTCCACCATGATCCTATTAGGATTAACCACATGGCCTTGAAATTGGACCTCACATATCAAATATGCATACTTAGAGAACTTTGCATACAACTTCTCATTTCTAAGCGTCTCCAACACCTCCTTGATATGGTCAACATGCTCCTCCTCACTTCTTGGGTAAATCAATATGTCATCGATGAATAGGATCATTGAGTTATCCAACATAAGTCTATATACACGATTCATGAGATCTATAAAAGTAGTTGGCATGTTCATTAAACCAAAGGACAACACGAGAAACTCGTAGTGCCCATAATGCATATGAAAAGCTGTCTTAGGGATATCCTACTCTTTCACCTTTAGCTGATAGTAATGAGATCGAAGATCTATTCTTGAAACTAATTAGTACCCATAAGCTGATCAAACAAATCATCAATCCTCAATAATGGGTACTGGTTCTTCATAAACAACTTATTAAGTTTGAGGTAGTTAATGCACATCCTCATGCTACCATCCTTCTTTTTTATAAATAGATACGGAGCACCCCATGGAGAGATACTCGGTCATATGAAACCCTTATCTAACAGAACTTGCAATTGGATCATCAATTCCTTCATTTTAGAGGGAGCTAGATGATACGGTGCCTTAGCAACAGGCTTAGCTCCAGGTAACAAATCAATCTGGAACTCTGTCTCATGGTTAGGTGGCACACCCGTTAGATCTTTAGGAAAGACTTTAGGGAAGTCACACACAACTTGTACGTCAAACAATTGCAGTTCCACCACATCATCATCTATCACATACGCGAAATAGGCACCACACCCACGTCTCAAACACTTCTCAACCGTAATCATTGAGATCAACTTTGGAACCGAATAGAGTGTATCCCTATAAATTCTAAAAGAACTACCATTGGGTGTGGTCAATCGAATTATCTTCTTGTGACATATGATGTTAGCCTCATAAGAGGCTAACCAATCCATGCCTAGGACTGTATCAAATCCTTAGCTTAGCTGAGAAGCTAAGGCCTTCCAACTCTATGCCATAGTCATCTATAACATTATATATAATAGTGGACTTACCAATAGTAGTTTTTATAGAAAAAGGTTCATCAATCTTTCTACTTCTATCAGGCAATTTGTCATAGATCGTAGCAAAAATAAAACTCCTACTAGCACCAGAATCAAAAGAGTACAACAACATAAATGTGATTTACTAGAAATGTAACTAACACAATCTTGGGGTCCACCTTAGCCTCGAATTTAGTTATAGTAAAGGCCCTTGCCTTAGCGCTCTGACCTTCATTGCCCTTTTTAGTTCCCTTCTTTTCCCTGAAACCATCAACCCTCAGTTTCCTACAATTTGTGCTTAAATGACTTGCTTCCTCATAATTATAAAATTTCATTTATCCATAATCACTTGCCATATGCCCCTTTTTTCCACACTTGAAAACAAATTTGATCCCTACTTCCAATCACATGCATGATCCTTCCCATATTTCCTGCATGCCATATTTCCAGCACCTCCTGTCATCACCTTTTGGTCATCCACTCTTGCTTACTTCCCACCGTATGCAAAGCCTCCATTGCCATACCATTTCCCTTTCCCATTCTGGTAACCATTCTACTTCTTTTTTTACTTCCACCATAGGTATCTCCACCCATTCATCATAAAGTATACCCGCCAAATACACCACCGACCTAAACCTGCATTGTCAAGCAACAATCATGTGTCTGCGAATATGCACTGGAACCCTTGAATGTACTTCTTGATCTTCCTTGCAGCTGGCATGATTAACTCTAGCGCCAGCATTGCCATCTTATTGAACTTGGTAGTGTATAGCTGATGAGTCATAGTTCTCACCTCAAACTACAAGAACTCTCTCTCAATCTTGTCCAATGGCCGATGAGGGAAAAATTCCTTAATTACTAGCTTCTTTAACTCAGACCACTTCATCTTTATCACACCATTAAAATCCACCGCCAGGGTTCTACCACAAGCGGCGTGACTAACTAGGATCTTAGACATAGTTATATCAAATGATGCTATATGCAATTCAAAATAAGCGTTTAACCTTAAATCAAAGTAAAACATAATTTTTAATGTAATCAATGTGGAAGTATAAATGTTTGAAAAACCATAAGTAATAAATACACAAAGCAAGGAGCCTAATGAAAAGTAGTAAATGTAATGAGTTTGTTTTCAACAGTACAAATGATGCATGACCTCAAATATGCAAGCCTATCCTTAAGCATGCCAGCTACTTGAGAAGACATGCTAAGGTGTGTCAACACAAGGTTGGTGAGTTCACATGTGTGAATAAATAAATATGTTTAAGTGTTTGCAAGGTAAAAGTAAACAAAAGTATACCATATGTAGCTAGCGTAAATGTTAAGTACTTAGTGTTTAGAAACCAAAGATGACTGTTTATGAGTTGGTTTGCCTTCTGCCACGACTTATCATAGAAAAATGGCAAGTGTCTAGGTCAACTAAATACCCGTTTGACCTCCAGTCAACTTAGGGCAACAAATGCGGGTGGAGTTTGTCAAATCAGTAGTAGTACTCAAAATTACCTTGCTAGTTTGATACTAAAGGTTCGAGAATGTAATCACTTATGTGATAAATTTTGCACTTCAGTAATAGGTGATATACCAACAATACTAAGACCAGATAAAATAGTTTGCATGCTTCTCCCCCAAAAAAGAAAAGTAAGTAAAAGTAGGGCCGTGAAGACTCACATTAGAATGCGTAGCAAAACATAAAGTGTATATGCTGATAGCTAAATGTTACCTAACAAATGTAGGCATGTGAATGTATGTACATAATGGTCAGATGAACCTTGTTGTATCAAAACAACGTAAACTATTAGTGTGTTCGAGATATGTTTGAAAAGTTTGACAATGTTGAGTTTTGTTGACCAAAGTTAACCAGACTGAGCCATTGGTGATTCAAATAAGAAAAATCATGTTCAATCATACTCAAATAGTTCATAGAATAATTTACATAAAGTTTCATATCAGAAATCTATTTTTTGGAAAGTTTTTATTTTTGGAAAGTGTGCCATCATTACACATATGTAATTTTATTTCAAGATTATTAAGCATATCATAAGAACATCTCAACTATACGTCTAACACATCAATCATCCATAACATGTTAACATAACCTAAAAGCTTCATCATGCCCAAAGTTTCCTAATTTAGAAACACAAGAACACAAGTTGCACCGATTCATCCAAAATATCCTAACATGTTCCTATGATCATTCCAATATCAATCACATCATCAAATCATGTTCTACACATATCATATTCAACATTCATCACATCATGTCACAAAAGTTTTCATAAATAGCAAGTATGTTCCTACGAAGTATTTGGCACAATTTTGTTATTCCTAATCCATTCTTATGTTCTAAACATCATATATTAATTATCACATCTCATCTAACATGAATAAATCATCATCTATAAACCAACTTAGCCCAAAAGATTTCTTTAATGGAAAGTACCCAAAATCAGAGCAGAATTTAAAAGTTCAAAACATGAATTTTCATCCACTAGCATCAACTAACATTCTAGAACCATCAATTCTATTCAGTTTCATCAAAATCATACAATTCTTACAAAAGCCCCAGATAAAAGTTTTCATTATAAGTAAGTCTCAGTTTTTTATCAAATCGACACAGTTTCACAAAATCTACCCGTAGAAACATCAACTATTGAATACTAACACATAATCAATCATCAATTTCAATCAATATTCACTTTTGGTTCAAGTTTGGATATTTTAGGTTCATGTTCATCATAATAATCAAATATTATGAAATCAAACAAAAAAATTAATTGTAATGATGCATAAATGCTAGGTAAGACATTTTTGATACAATCAACAATCGAATCTACTTCCAATTGTATGAAATCAAAGCAAGAACAATGTGTGTGTGTGTGTTGCGCAGAAAGAGAAGGGGAAGGGGAAGGAGGCGGGCAAATGGAGATTAGGGTTTCAAGGTTGGCCTTTATATAATATATATATATATATATATATATATATATATATATATATATATATATATATGTATATATATATATATATAATCATTACATCGCCACGTGATTTAACTTTTTATACACCGAAACCACAAAATTCTCACATAATATCAAATAAATTTTAAAAAATAATATTTATTTTTATATTTTAAAGTTACTTACATAACATAGGCTTTGAAAACTGAAAATGCGCTAAATCGCTTTAGTGCTAGAAAACTCCTAATTTTCACAACTATGCAAACATTTAATCACGTAATCATATAACACATAATCTCACCCCAATTATGATTTTTTGAAAACTATTTTGGCAAATCACCAACATTCGGGAAAAGATGCGTGTGCGATCAAGCAATTCACCGAATTACGTTACGTGAAAGGTTCATGAATATTTGTGCAATAAATGATGCATTTAAGTGAACAATATTAAATGCATGAATGCATGAGTATAAAACAATGTTCGTCTTGATCTGAATATGACCTAAAAATTTCGGGTTTGACATTACCTATTACTCGACTCCCCTCAGCCTGGATAATGTTGTCCCAGCAAAATAAGGCTGAATCTACAAACGAGTGAGTGGAAAACTTCACATTCTGGTCCTCTCGACACTTGCTAATATCCAACACATCCTCCATCTCTCTCACCCACCTATGAGCTACAGTGGCGATGCCATTTCCATCAAAAGTCAGGGGCAAGCATCGCCAGAATGCCCTATAATTACATCCCTTTATGGTTTCCCGAACTAACTCTTCCTCTTCATCACTAGAGACAACCATTTTAGACTCTAGTTACTCGCTTTCTCTAGATTATCCATCCTCATTTCTCCTCCCAGCAGAACTCTTCTTTTCCTCTTTCACCTTCCTTGATAGTCCTAATGACCTTAGTCATAACAGACGGTAGGATTGTCTGCATGACCTGATACACCTCATCAACTATAGCCTCTTTCACTGAGGCTTTCTGGTTAGCACTCTTATCTCCACCTTAATGATCATAAATTTCAGGCTCCTCATGAGCCATCTTAGCTGCTTTAGCTCTACTCCTAGTGACACATGGCCCAACACTAGATCCACCATGACCACCACCTCGAGAAGCTTTCAAAGACTTCCCACCAGCCATTCTTGACTCCTATAAAATTCAAACACCAACATGATCTTTCAAGTTAATAGCTCAGATTATGACTAGTAAGATAAGGTCCTAATTATAATAGCCATTTATGATTAGCTACTTACCTTACCTTTCATTCCCCAATCATTTCCTATTCTGAGCACATCAGCATCTAAATCTACTACAAGCACATAATCACATAGCATGTGCACACATTTCTAGTTTCTTTACTGTAGGAATGTAAATACTTTGACTAGCATCCCTTTTTCCCTTTTAGTTCCATTTTCAGTTTAAGTTTTGGTTTTAAAAAATGATTTTATCCAATTCTCTTAAACTTTGGCTCTAATACCAACTTGTAAGGTTCCATTCTCGATAACACTTAAAGTTGGTCATTCATAGTATAAAATATTTATAAATAAAACATTTGTAATGGAAATGTTAATTAATCATTAAAATAATTAATTGTCTTAGAACATCATTTGATTTCATTTAAACATCAATATGGTATTCGTATAAACATCATTCAAAACTTTGGATGCCATAATTTAAATATCCCAGTACCTTCATTGTCTATCCCTACATATCCTCAGCATCAACTATTACCAACCCACTAAAATACTTTTCATACTCACTCGGTAACACCAAGTGAGTTCTAGTATTCTACTAAAATTTTCATACTTTAACACCTTTATCTTTTCATACGTGAGCACAAATTAATACATACATATTAACACGTTCATTTCTATAAATGTTATCATCATTTCTTTCATTCATTCATCCATCATTTTCTTTCACTACAATAGATCAGTGTCATGTGCTAGACCCTCAACGTGATGCACAAAGCTGGTAACTGTGCGAGACCTATAAATAAACCCCTAATATTGGGCACAAAGTTGGTAACAGTACCAAGGGAAAGTGATAAAGATCCCCTTTAATTTATGGTCAATATTAATGATTAAACCCCTGTGTGCATCCTCATGGGCAAGCAAAGCCGCACATCATTTGAGCTAACAACACATGGTTGTGCACCTCCATTTATTTTGCTTGCAAGACTTTTATTCATTTATTATGTTTCACTTCTTGTTCATATTATTTGTCATATTCATTGCATAATACTTTACTTATAGAGTAAATTACCATTTGCATCCCTAACGTTTGTTCATTTTAACTACTTGCATCCCTGTTGTTTCAAAATTACTATCTTGACGTTTCATTTTGTCTCTATTCGAGTCTCTATCGTTTAACTTTTTTCTCTATTTAAGTTCAAATTACTAACTATGTTAGTTTTTCATTTAAATCCATCGTTGAAAAGACTAAAATACCCATAAACATTAAATAAAAACAAAAAAAAACTTATGGTGCCTATCCAACACTCTATATTCTCTCTCTCACACAGAAATACACACACTCTCTCTCTCTCTCTATCCTTCTCTCTTCCCCCCTCATCATCACCACCACAACCCCAACCACCATAACCACAAAAATTTCATACTCTCTCTCTCTCAAATACACACACATAAACTTCTTTTTTCCATCACCACCATCACAACTACCCATCACCACCACCAAAACTACCATCACCACCACTACATCCAACACAAAGGATTTTGATTATTTAATCAAATTTAATAATTTCATCTTCCAATCATCGATTCAACCAGGTACCTAATATTTCCTTATTTCTTAATCACCAAACCCCAAATATCCGAACCCTATAACCCCCCAAACAATCCTTCTATTTGATAACCAAACTTGCAGACACTAAACTTGATATCAAATGGCCCCTGTGTTCCTCACCTCAAACCCTATTATATAAGAAAAAAAGAATGCCCATCTTAAACCAGGCCTACTAATGGTGATTGTTATGGTCGTGAAGGTGGTGTTGGTTAATGCATTGGCGGTGGTGGTTACGGTGGTGGTGGTGGTTGTCGTGGTGGTGGTGGTTGCGGTGGAATACTAAAACATAGAGAGAGGAGAGAGAGAGAAGAGATAAGGGTGTCGTGGTTGTTGTTGTTGTGGAGGCGGCGGCGGTGGATATGATGGCGGTGGTGGTTGCGGTGGTGGTAGTCGTTGTAGTGGTGGACTGCAGAAACTTAGAGAGAGAGAATGTGAGAGAGAGAGAGAGAGAGAGAGATTAGATAAGGGTGGGTGGGGATGAAAATGGGGTTTTTTATTCAACAAATAAGGGTACTCTAATCATTTTATAAAATTAACATACAATCTAACGGCATTAGTTTTTTTTAACTCAAATGAAGACAAAAATAAAAGGTCAGGGCATAGATGGCAATTTAAAACAATAGGGATGCAAGTAGTTAAAATGAATAGACGTTAGGGATGCAAATGGTAATTTACTCTTACTTATATTAGTACATAAACATTCCAAGTAAAGTATTTATAAAACCTTTATCATTTTAAAAACAGATTATAATGTAATAAGATAAGACATAGCACAACACCTATCTAGCGGGAACTTACATAACAAATTCTAGGCATGCGAAAATTGTAGGGTCGAGTGAGAACATCTATCGAATCGAAAACTTCTATATACGCTAAAACATCACTACACGCGATATCATCATAAGACGTGAGAACTAGATAATCGTGCGAGAACATCAATACCGTACAAGAACATACTTAATTCGACACCCTTCGGGCCCAAGTTAGCTAACTCGCACGAGAGCCTACTATTGCGCGAGCATATAGCAGTTTTTGGGTGAAAACATCACAACATGACTAAATATCAACCTAATCTTGGCTAATACATCCATCAAATAACCATTTTACTCAGAATCATCGTAATAAGCATGTATAAACATAGTAGTATGCATGACAATCTCAAATGTGTAAAAACCTGTATAGAAAAGGGCTAGAACTCACCTTTTGATGACTAAAACTAACAACACTCTTTTCTAGAGAGATTCTTGATAAAAACTACATAATCATGTGCTAGCACCATTACAAACCATTCATTAATGCTGATATAAATCTTACAACGTCGAATACATACCTTAATCACCTCAATTTCTCACCTCTATCCCCCTAGAACACAACAACAGTAGTTGTCACGTGAAGGCAAGAGCAAATGGGTGCCCTTACCTATTTATAGAGTCTTTTAAAGATTCGTCGCGGTTCTCGCGCAAGAATATTGAGTTGTATGAGAACTTCCTTAGTTGCAAGAACTATTGCTTTTCTTTAATTTCTTTGAAATTTGAGATTGTTGCAGGATGCGACACATGGATGCCGACTAATGGGCAGGTGTTGGACACATGGACATCGATACAGGACACATTGGCTTTGGATGCGAGCCGAATCACCAAAAGGGGCCCAAGGCAATGCATTCACGACACGTGTTATGCATGCAGGGCTGACAACCAATGATGGGCGCACCGCCCGGACGATGCAGGGCGCATCGACTAGCCGACCTCACCTATATAAAGGCGATCACTCTACTCAATTTCTTTACATTTCACACCCAAAAAAGCATACTTAATCTCAGTATTTGTGCCCAAGATCCATATCAACTCCTTTCATTACCAAATGTTCGATTCTCGTAGAGTCAAAGCTACCAAAAGTTTCTAGCAGACATTCTAGTAAAAAGAATAGTTGAAGTGTTGCTTAAGTCATCAAGAACTAACCTAAGACCAGGCTCAACTTGTCACACCCCAACCTTAACGGCGGAAACGTTGAGATGTGAGGGTTAAGATTGTTCTTGCCACACAACGCTAATTTAAAGTGTAAATATTATTAAATATCCAATTCATAACTTACAAGAATATAAAACATAAGTCTCAAAACAACCAAACATAACATAAGTTTAGTTTGAACATCAAATATCAAGCATGTCATTTGTTATTCTCTAGGTCCAATCCTAGATGATATCAAGTCTTCGAAAGCAATACTAAGCTGGAGCATTTCCTGAAACATATTAAAAATACGGTCAACATATAATGTTGGTGAGTTCCCATAGATTGCACTTACATAAAAATAATATCTATTAAGATGACAATTCATGTCATAGATTTAAGGATAATGCAAATATAAATGGATAACAAATGTGACAATCAAACCTTGAAAAATATGGCCACAACGAATAATATACGATTAGCTAAGTGTACTTGGTTCCCATGATGATCAAGAATACGTCATCAGGAGCCGGCAATAACCTCGGCTTTAGCACCAAATAGGCTTGTCAGGCCCATAGATCTATGAAGTCGCTAAGCTAGTAATAGTTAATGATTATGTTTACAAGTGTCAATCACATAATATTTACAAGATTTCAAATAACCATGACAAAATATAAGATGAATTGCACGTGGGTTACAAAAATACAAACATCTTTACAAGTGTGATTTTTATACGATTAACATGTTTCACCCCAAAACGTGTGAAATAAAGTAAAACGAGGTATGAAAACTCACATGAATGGTAAGGATGAACAGTTGTGGAGTCTTGTACTAAACGCCGAAGGTTCGTTAAAATTCAACCTAAAGAACGACATATTAAGTTAATCCATAATTATTATAATGTTAACGGTACTCGAGAATCTACGGTTTCCTTTGAGATTTGGGGTTTTGGATAACAATATAATTTGAGATTTTATAAATCGTTTAGCCCACGATTATGAATTATAAGATAGATACAATTTATTATTATTTTTATAATTTAAAATAACCAAATAAGTATTTTTTGATAATTTCATTAATAAGAAATTAAACTTTTATTATCAAAGAATTTATAAGATAAATCTATTAACTACAATAGATGCACAATTTAAATATGCACATATATATTTTATTTTCTTTCAATATATACAATTTAAACTTGTAAATATATTTTATAAAAAAAATGAAAGATTTATTAAATTGAAATTCTTTAGAATTAAAGAAGAATAATTTCATTACAATTTAAAACCAACAATACATTTTATAACAATTTTTATAATTTTCAAGGTAAAAGAATAAAAGATTTATTAATTAAATTTCTAGGAAATTTAAAAGAAAATAATTTTATTTAGTTTCTGATTGAAAATGATTTTTATATAATTCATAATAATATTAAATATTTTCTGAATTTTATAAATCCAGAAAAACACATTTTAAAAAGAAATGCAGGTACTCGGGTTTGAACTCGGGTCCCTTGCCTATACCTTTTAAGCTTTAACCAACGGGCCAAGGCCCTGTTTTGTGTTATGAATCACAAATCGAATCTTAAGACTTATTTCCAAATAAATCCCTAAATTCACCACGAACCCTAGTTTCAAAAATCGATCAAATTGATTTTCAATCCGGTAATGATAATGAAATTAACCATGGGGCTTTGATTCTCCATGGTTAATCGAGTAGAATTATTGGTTTAATTTACCTATTCAGATTGAACTAAAAGGAAAACAATAGTATGAATAGCCGACGGGTCTCGAGGAGCAAAATCGATGTGTGCGTGTGATTTCTGAGAAATTAAGTGTGCAGTGAGATTAAGAAACTCGAATGGGATGTTTTGCCTCAATTATATAGTATCAATTGGATCGATTGAATGCCCAACAAGTTCAAGTTTGTCGGGTGTTACAAGCCTTATTTGATGCATATGTGGCCGTTTCAAATGAAATCAAACATACCATTGATTATGAAGTGATTAGATGAACGTTTCTACCCGTGTGATTGAGTTATTACTACGATTTAAGTGTGAAACTGATTTTGGTTTTGATGTGTTTCGGTTTTTGGTTTAATTGATTAACGAAACTGTAATTATCATCCAGTTAATGTGTGTACCCATGTTCGAATCTGTCCCACGGTTCAAATGACACGGTTTGGTGTCTTAAAACTTAATGTTTGGGGTTGGCCGGAGCTCGCCGGCATGTGGCCAGAGAGGTGAGGCCGAAATCACGGGAAAAAGGGTTGGTTTTAAGAAAATTTACACTTAAGTCCCTGTGAATTAAGAATTAGCATTTCATGCACAAAGTTTAGGTTTGTTTTGAAAACAATTTTACAGTTTGGGTCCCTGTGGTTTTAATTTTATTATTTTATGTCCAAGTTATTAAATTACAAATTTTTCTAAAATAATTAAACTTATATAGTTTTTATTTATTTCATAGATTATCACTTGTTTTGATTATTATTATTATCATTATTATTATTATTATTATTATTATTATTATTATTATTATTATTATTATTATTATTATTATTATTATTATTATTATTATTATTATTATTATTATGGTTAACTTAATTATTTAATAATAAAACAAATTATAATAATTATAAATACCAAATAAGATCAAGATAAAAGGAATTACAAATGAGCCCTCATATTTGTGTGAATGACCAAACAAGCACTTACAAGAGATAACGGAAATAACAAACAATTTAATAAATATACGAGAGGTCACACAACTTGATTTTTAAGGTGAATATATTTGTCTTTTGAAAAACATAACTCGTGAACCTTTGAGATTCATTATTACCTTGAAAACCAGCATGAGTTATAGTATATTTAGTAACGCATGTTGGTGAAATGCAAGACAGGTATCAGACTTAGATTATACGCGTGGTTTGATCAGAAATGATACACATGTGATGGGTAGGACCCTAAAAGGGTTATTATGCCTAAGTATGGCTGGTAATGGTTTGGTGCCCACAGATTACGACTCCCTAGGCATTAGCGCCTCCCGGGTAACCCAATAACAAACTGTTACCAGTGTATAACAAAAGATCCTGATTGTTGGGTTCAACAAGATGATAAACTGAAGCTTATCAAATCATATTAATATTCAATTGAAGATCTTATTGTACAGATTCAAAGACCAAGTTGATCAAAAAAAGAAAAAATCAAGAGTCAACAAAGAAAAGTCAAAGTCAAGATAAAAGAATAATGCTAGGGTTTATGATCTAATATTCTCCGGCACCTATAAATAGAAACCCATTAGTTCATTTGCTACTGTGTTTTAAATGTGTGTTTCTAATGGGGTTAATCATCACCCAAGGAGAAATCCTCTTTTGGGTAGGTTTAATCTTCATGATCTTTGTATGAATATCATTGTAATTTGATTACCAACATCAATGATCCATCTTATTATCATCATCATTTCTTGTGTTCTTTGATTCACACACATACACCCATCTTAATTTTGAGTTTTGATATTGAACATGATGAATCCTAAGATCCAAGTTTAATGAATCTGAAATATTGATTTAACAAAATGGTATCAGAGCTGTTGGTTGCTGGATTTATATCAAAATTTCAGATTTAATTTCAATTTGATGATGTCAAGAACAAAGGAACAAAGATGAAAAGAAGAAAATGAAGAAATCCATCTATTCAATAGTTGATGCAATTGAACAAGATTGATGTAAAAAGTAAAGAAATTAAAGTGTTCATCACCATCATTCACCTCATCAGATCATTTACATCAAATCAAGTAGCAAAATTAGTTATAATGATCAAATTAATGATCATTAATTGAAGATAACTCATCAAAAGTTCAATCACCTAAGTGATGTTTGATGATCAGAACATTTTCAGCTTCAAAACTGATCAAATTTCATTATTCTTGTTACCCTAATCCATCAGTATGTGATTATCATGATAATGTTGGTTAAATCCTAATGAAATGCTAATGACATATGCTGATGTTCACAATGTAATCCTAAAAAACAAATGTTGATGTTAAATTTAAATGCTGAAAAACAAATATTGATGTTCAGCATGAAGTGCGGATAACATATGCTGATGGCAAATGCAGTTAACAAATGTTGATGTTTAGCATGAAATGCTGATGACAAATGTTGATAACAAATGCTGATGTTAAGCATGAAATGCTGATGACAAACGTTGATGTAACGTATAAATGCAGCTACTAAACGATGCTAAAATATAGGAATTGTTGCTGTCAAATGCTGCTGAAATACATGAATTGTTGCAGTCAATTGCTACTGTAATACATGAAATTTTGCTGTAAAAAGATGTTGTAATACATGAAATGTTATCCAATGCGGCTCTTATGCATGTATTACAAATACGGCTGAGTTAACATAACAAATGCTGCTTCGCTTTTTGTAATGCGGATGTTCAGCTTATAAGTAATGCGGGTTCATGAAATAGATTAAATGCGGATGAGTAGTTGTATCATACAAATGCGGATGAGTTAACTCTTCAAATGCGGATGAGTTAACTAACCAAATGAGTATTCAACTCAACCAAATACGGTTGATCTAATACTAATGCGGATGATCTTGCATGAAATGCTAATGTAATTTATGTGTTGCTCATGACAAATCACATGTGATATATTAAAACAAATGTGGATATTGTGCATGTATTACAAAGCAAATGCAACTGATCCAACATCATCCAATGATGATGAACATATGACTAAGAAAAAAAAATGTCATGAATGCAGATAAATGCAACCAACAAGCACATCCATTTTGAGCATTCAAAAGAAAAAGAAGAAAAGAACTCAAATCAAATAAACTGTGGTCACATAATCACTTATTTATTTAAGGATCTGTATAACGGTCGGATACTCTTTTTGAAGTACTTGAATTCACATTTTGTGATGATGTTTTGCACCCGTCTCTGACTACTGAGCGAATAGTTAGACTTTAATCAAGGGGAATAATAATTATCTAAAGAATGATTTATGTTTCTGCAGTTATTAAAGTTCAAAGCCTCATCATATGCATAATACATTTTAATCCTTGTAGTTGTGATATGAACTATAATCTGAAAGTGCTATGACCCATATCCAATATCAAAGATGTATTCTCAAGAGATTCTAACATTTGTCAAAAATATATTAAGAGAAACTGAATTTAAGGGAGAGAACTACAATAAATTGTGTTAGAACATCAATTGATCAAGAAAACATGCGACAAAGAAGATCTTCAAGGTTAAGTTTGGCAAGGATCGGTTTTGGGGGAGTGTTGTTGGGTTCAACAACACGATAAATTGAAGCTTACTAAATCTAACTGTTTTAGTTAGCGGGATTGGTTTATCGTCGATAACAGATTTAACTGTAGGTCGAGTTGATTCCAACGCCACTGGAATGAGTTCGATCGAAGCTCGTTCGAGCTGATTTAAGATGAATAAATCATTCTTAGGATAGTTAGAAAAAAAACTAGTTCTTGTTTGAACGACACACTTATATGTGTGTATTAAAGCAAAAGCTATAGCCATTACATAAAGTTTTTTTTATTGTTGCTGTCACTATCACCTTGAATCATTACCCCTCTATGATAGACTTGCCTCTTAATCTCGTGCAAACCTTGTAACAAAATAGCAAACAGTCCAAATAAATTTATATATATATATTTTCTTAAATTCTACATTATAAGTAATCTAATGATTAACTAAAGGTAAATAAGATTTCATAAATACAAATAATCATCTTTTAGTTGATAATAGTTTATACTATTAGTTATTCGGTAACACTCGTAACTTACACCATTATTATCAACGACAGTCATAATAATATAATCATAAACTTTTATCTTTTATTTTTGTTTGATTTCACTCACAATTAACTATGAATGAAATTTAAAAATAAACATATAAACGAAATAGAGTGAAAAACAAATGCAAACAAAATTGGTTTAAGATAATTGTGCTATCGCGAATGTTATTGATAATAAAAGTAAAAGTTGAAAGTTTTACAAAAAAACTAATAATATGAATTATTATCGGCCAACGAGTACATACATAAATTATTAAAATCTAAAATGCAGAAAATTCTTTGACTAGGAAACAAAATAAAATCAATTTTTGGATCCATTTATCCATAGAAATAACTAAACTAAAACTAATGTCTAAGTTGACAATATACCATGATATGTAGTTTAGTTCTTTATTTAGAAAGTATAATTATATTAGTGGTATTTAATTTGACGAGCATACCATGTTGCTTATTGGAAACATAATTATATTAAGTGAAATTGAATTTTAAAAATTCAAACTATTATTCATTTCTGATAATAATCCATACTATTAATTTGGCCGGTAACAATCCCAACTTTCCTTTTTATTACCACAACAATCCTAGTAGCATAATTATCATACATTCAGACTCGATTTGTACTTATTTTAGGCTCGATTTAATTTGTATGTTTTTTTCATTTCATTCATAATTATTATTGTGAACGAAATCGAGTCCAAATCAAGCGTAAATTTTTAATACTTATGTTAACGGGATTGTTGTTGGTAATAAAAATGAAAGTTGAAATTGTTACCAGACAAACCAATATTATGAATTATTATCGACCATTGTGCAATAATTTAAATTATTAAAATTCAATTTGCCTTATATTAATGTTATTTTACTTTTAAATTATAGGATTTACCATTTGTAAAATAAAAATAATATGTTAACGATTCAAATGATTACAATTTTTATACACCTTTCTACGCAAATATATTATACATGAAGGATAACTAATCTATTAACAAGTTGGTAACTTTTGTACTTTTTTTCCGCACGCCTATGTGACGCAAACCATAAAAACACATGTCATCATATTCAAATCGATAACTTTGTGAATTAATCATGTTAAATAAAACTTTTCTTCCTAAGAAATCTTTTTTCACATATAACATTTTCGTTATCCTATATTGTACTAGACTGCATTCATATGTGGAGTACAATAGTATATCTTAAGTGCAATTCATTGGTATATCAGATTCTGATCCTACGTGCTTCTACCATAATTAAGAAACTATTACCACACGAAAGAACTTTTTAATTTGCATTTTTCATGCTTTAATTTTTTTGCTTTTATATAAAATTCGCCTTATACAATAGAAATCGACCATGTGGTGTCTATTACAATGACATGGGTGATGTGTTGGCAAGAGTTAGATATTTTTAGCTAAAGTTAAATGTAAACAGTAAAATACGTTTATTTTAGAGTTTTTTTATAAGATACCACCTTAATACCAAAAAAACCCGCCTACTTGTTACATTGAGCTGTTCATTCGCTTGGCTTGGCTTATTATGTAAACGATCAAAGCCAAGCTAGCTCAGTTGGTAAACAAGCCCAGCTTGGTTTATAAACAATCCGAGCAGAGAAGTCTCTTGAGCCGATTTCGAGCGAGTTTTTCGTGCTTCTTTCGAGTGACAACATCCGTGAACCTAATTCAGCAAGTGGACAACATATATTATGGGTATTTTAAATAAATCAAGAGATAAACTAAAATTAATTTATATTGTTACTGTTATTAAAAGTGATGAGTAGAATAATAAAAATTTATCACTCACCAACAATTATATATATATATATATATATATATATATATATATATATATATATATATATATATATATATATTTTGACATTCATTTGAGAACCATAAATCTATAAAAAATCACAAAGAGCCACTTTAACTCGTGTACCAGTTATTATATAGATATATCAAAATGTTTGTAATTTTACAATTTTTAAGATAAAGTATTAAAAAGTTGTGATATCTATAGTATTTTAATAATGTGCATATATGGACGCACATTGGTTTATAGTTTTTCTTAGGTATGCTCTTACTTTTGCAAGCAGCCGTAACAAGAAAAGCTCCGCAAGAAGCCATACTTAGACAAGTTCTTCAAAATGTTCCAAAGTTGATAAATGTAAGTTTTGTTAAGCACCAAACCTTGAAAGGTTTAACAGATTTATATCCATATTATTTTCAGTTAATTTTTTCATGATAAAATCCTTATCAAAGAGGACTCATCTATAATTTATAAAAATCTTTTTGTCATCGGGGTTGTAGAAATAGTTTTCATTCGTTTCTTTAGGGTATCAGGTGAAAACACATTTTTTACCTTTAGGTATTACTTTTTTTTTGAAAGGTTCACGTTTACATAAGTTGCACTGTACTCTTAAGAAAAGATAAGTTAGGACTCTACCATGCTAATGTCTCATATGGTGGCTTGTCTACCCCTTTGATTCTAACCATATTACACTAGATTCTGGAAAAGAAATAACTCCAAAAGGAGTGAGACAGGTTTCTACAACTCATCATTGACCAAACCAGGTCCATCAAATTTTGATTACTCATCTTGACACCTTACTTTGTTATGATGTATCATATGGTGTTAACTATGAACCTATCCCATAATTCTTTCGATGTTCATCGAAGTCGTAGGTAAGATATTAACCACCTTGATCCAATCAATTAGTTTAATCATTTTATTGAGCTAATCGTGTAATTCATTCTTGAAGACATTAAGCACTTTAAATGCTTCATGTTTATGTTTCAACAAGTAAACATAGCCATATAAATTGAAATCACTTATGAATGTATTGAAGTATCTTTTACCGGATCTTGAAAACTCTAAACGGACCACACGGTATATATGAGACCTAGAAAATCTCAGTCTCTTTCACCAATTCTAGTGAATGGTAATTTAGTCACCTTATCATTTAGGCATGATTCACATAGATTAAACATAGCAGAGTTTTGTGGATTTTAAGATTTTAGTTTTTTGGAGTTTGGTTAGTGTTTCTTGCTTATGTAACAAAATTGACGGTGCTAAATATATTTCTAATAGAATTTTAACTTTCGATCACTTTATGTTTAACGTGTAAATAGAACTATTATTAAGTGAATAGTTTAGACACTAAGTATTATTTTGGAGCCCAAACTTAAAATTAAATAAATCATTTATATAAACCAATGAATGTTAATAAACAGAACAAAATTGTTCACAAAACCAAGAAATTGAAATACGCTAGTTAAACTAGGTATGAATAACATTCACACTTATTAGATATATATTTGGAAAATAGAATACTCAACTAACCAATTGTCTTCAAGTGACATGAGCTCCAAATTTCCATCCTCTAATTCTCTAGCAGTCCTTAGTCCTTGTAATGAATAGCAAAATAAAGTATTATACCCATGAATTATAAGAGAACGGGTTAAGTTCTGCACAACTAGAGCTTGCATAGTTTGCATTATTTACTTCAACTGAACAAGATAGTTAGAGCAACTCCTATTTCAATGTTATCCTTTATCACAGTGAAAGAACTCGATGTATTTAGGTGGCCTCTTTACAGTTCTCTTAGTAACAACAGTTTTGCCCCTAATCTGCTTTACCCTTCTTGAACCTGTCTTTATCTTTGGTCTTTGGCTTTTCATTTTCCCTTCTTTGATCATTAATATTTGTTATTATTTTTCCTAGAATGTTTAATTTAGTAGCTTTCCGCATCATATGCATATCTAGGGTGGACTTTTCCTAATCGTTATTATAATTCATGATATATTTCATATGACTTGGATAGTGAGTTTAAAATTATATCAATAGATAACTCATTGTTTAGGGGAAATCTAAAAAATGAAAGCTTAAATTTGTGCCCTCTTATGTATGACATGATATGAGAACCTGATAGTCTTAAATTACAAATGACAATATGCTATTGGAACATTTCCTTTAGTTTCTTATTCATGTCAAAAGCTCAAAGATATTCCAAATCCTTTTGGAGTTAAGTTTTTATAGTTACTAGTACGAGGAATGATACATCTGATGAATCATCCATATGCTTGTTCCTAGCATTCCTAATAGCCCAAAGAGAATTGACAAGTTCATCAGGTATGTGATTTCCAAGAATATTGGTTACACCATAATGATTTCAGTTTACAAAACATTAGTTACAAACTCCAAACTAACTACACAGAAGTAGGATGACAACTGAGTTATTGGACCCTGAACACAATAGCTATTGATAATAAACCTTTGTTGATATTTACTCGAGTTAAATAATCAGCCTGATGAAATTGTATAGTTAATTGATAATTTATATATATCACATTTAGTGATTTAAATGGCATATGCCACCTACCATTACTCAATTTTTTAGTTACCTTAAATAGTAATGGTTTAGAAATTATCATTAACTCGAGCTTTGGCCCAATTGCTGGGTTTCCTGTCTTTAGTTTTATGAATGAGGTTTAATTCTCATTGAAGCAACTTTTTGTACTTTGTTTTGGTTTTATGGGTCGTAAGTTAAAGTCATTATGGGCCGTAACATTTTATAAATCGATTGATTTGATATCTTGCAAACCAATACAGGTCCTATTGATCAATACGGGCCGTATTGAAGGTGTTCAAATAACAATGGTTGGGTGTTCATATATCTGACCCTTTTAGAAAGGCTTGGAAAGTATTTTGGTTATTAGAAATATCTGACAATGAATGTTTAAATTTGTTGGTATTTGCAAGCTACATGTCAAATAAGTTTTAGTGGTTAATATTGGTTAAAATAGTTAAAGTATTTGGTTAGTTAGTTAAGCATGATATGAAGGATATAAATTATTGGATGAGGTTATTTTACAAAGTGTATTTTTACTACAAAGTATGAGAAGACACAACTTTGGTGTATTTATGGATTCATGTATTGTATTCCTCTTTTGTGTTTCCATGGTTTCTGTACTCTGATTAGGTATTTTGATGTAATCAAAACTGTACTTTTGATTGAGTATATAGCAATCAAAATTACATTCCTAGAGAAAGTGTGCGTGTGATCAAAACTATACTTTTGATTGAACGACAGAACTTTTGATGGGCTTAGTATTCATAACAAATAGCTCTTCGTTGTTACGACTTGATGTATGTGTGAACCTTTTGTGTAACAACATATCAAAAAGAATATAATTGCATTTTTGAGTATTTCATTCCTTTTGGTGCTTATTATTTATCATTTGTGTATTCTTCTTGTTGTTTCTTCACATGTCAAGTGAGCTTGAGCAATTGAACCCTATAACACATGGACCCCACTTGTATGAATATGTGTATTGATCTGGTTTTGTTTGTGTGAATCCTCTTAAGGACCTACAATTGTATAAGAGTTTTGGCTCTTGATTCTTGTTTCATATCAAGGTTTATTAATCAATTTTGGTTTATTCTATGCATGATTATGGGTTTTTATTATCTTTGTGTGCATATTAGTGTTCCATTGGTGTTCATGGGGATATTCAAGCTTTTCTACACATTTAGAGTGATTTTTTGGAATTTATTGCATAACACATAATGTGCATGATGGTGTTTAGCTTGTAGATGGATGTTCATATCTTTTGTTGTTACTTTTCTGGATATTTCTAGGTTGTGTTCTTCCTTGTTAAAGAAGAACCTTTAAAGATTTGAAGACTTGAAGCTGATAATCAAAAGTTTGAAGGGGACATTAAAAATACTCTATCACATCGAAAGTGGTGGTCTGCCATAACACATGTCCTTTTAGTCCCATCATGCGTCTCTTTTCCATTCTCAAAGATACAATCAAAAGTTCAAACTTGTCTATTCTTAAGTGAAAGTTACATCAATCGATAGTCTACTTTCGATTGATCATTCTTGCATCTCATGCTATACCTTCTACTAACTTATCACATCAAAAGTTATTACGTATGATAATTACATAACACTTCTCTTATTTTGTGAGATTATTACTCTTATCAAAAGTATGCATTGTAAGTGTTGTTTCGATTGATATACTTTTATAGAAAGTTCTTAGAATCGAAAGTCTAACTTTTGATTAAAGGTATACCATCTCAAGTGTCATCTGAACAAGTCCATCATCAAAAGCTTTTGAGTTCCATTAAAAGTAGCCATTGGTACTTGCATCTATTTAGACTTTGAAGATTGAAAGAACAGGATGAAATCCTTTTTCAATTTAATCTTTAGACTCTTTCGACAATCAAAAAGGCTCACACCAACAATGACACAAAGAGTCAAATGGTGGTCGTGCAAAGACCATGCTTGAATATGATGATGTTAAGAACAAAATGGTGGCTAGAGATCTTAAGGCATATGGTGTTATTTCTATGGCTCTTCCCATAAAGATTTTTAACAACTTTACATAGTCTACCAGTGCAAAGGATTTATGGCTTAGTGTTTGCACAACAAATTAGGGGACTGATAAGCTAAGGGAGAAGATAAAAAACATAACAAAGATGCAATATGAGATATTTAGCAGCATTCCCTATGAAAGCTTTGCATAATTCATTAACCAATATACAAGCATCATTTGAAAGTTCAAGGTCATAAGTATTATGTACCCATCCTATGACATCAACAAGAAGCTGCAAGATTCACTTCATGCTCGCTAAAATGCTTATCGTGTTTTCGCTAAAAGAACAACCAAGCTTAGTGTCACGGAGTGATTTCCAAACTCTCGTGCGGCACTTAGTCCCCATACTAAGTCAGCCTTGATCTCGACCAGATCACCAAGTTAGCAGCGATTCAATGACTTTTAGAGTTTGCAAGAATGATCATAAGAAAGCTTGAAAGAAAAGAACACTTGTATTGCTTGAGAACTTGTATACAAGGAAGCTTGATTACAACACTTGTGTGGTGGTTTGGAATGATACCTATTAATACTCGTTCTAAGGATCTAGAGTATTCCTAATCTAGAATTATCATAGTGCTAAATATCTTAGATATTTGTATGTTAATATCTAAGATATTTTACAATGAAAATTCTAGGCTATACATCAAGATTTTTATATGGTTAAATCTAGAGATTTCTTGAGATTTCTTAGAGTAATCTATGAATCTTTGAAGTATAGATAGTTTGCTTGAAAATTCTGGAATCCCGAGCATTGTGGCTATGAGCGGCGCGTGACATTCTCCCCCACCTAAGCTCGCGACGTCCTCGTCGTGCTTTCCTCTTGGTATTTCTTGATCTCGTCCTTGAATTGCCATAGTGTGTTCTCTGGTTCCCAGCTGGCCTCACTATCTAGCATATTCTTCCACTTGATCAAATACTCCTTGTAGCTTGGGACGCCCCTCCTACGGATAGTACGATCCGATAAAATTTCGGCGACTTCTCGATTAAAAGATGTAACCATAGCGGTTGGTGCTCGTTTTATACCCCTCTCTCCATGTCTTCAGTATCTTCATGGTACGGCTTAAGAAAATTTACATGAAAGACGGGGTGTATTTTTAATTTGGGGGGTAGCTGGAGGCGGTAAGAGACTTTGCCCACTCTTTCGATTATGGGGAAGGGACCTTCATACTTCCTCACGAGTCCCTTGTGTACACTTCGTAATGACTTGAAGTGTTGGGGTAATAGTTTTACCATGACTTGGTCCCCAACCTGGAACTCGACGTGCCTTCTCTTATTGTCGGCCCATTTCTTCATCCTTTTAGCCGCCTTATTAAGTTAAGCGCATGCCAAATCTGCCTGTTCATGCCACTCTTTAATTGTCTTGAAAGCAGCAGGGCTACTTCCATTGTAAGAGGCGGCAAGAGCATTTGGAGTTAGTGGTTGACGGCCTGTGACTATCTCAAAAGGGCTCCTGTTGGTTGACTCACTTCGTTTCATATTGTAAGAGAATTGAGCCATGTCGATAAGCCGTGCCCAGTCATGCTGGTTGGCACTTACATAATGCCGAAGGTACAACTCTAGTAATGCGTTGACCCGCTCGGTTTGTCCGTCAGTTTGTGGATGGAAGCTCGTTGAGAAATTCAGACTTGTTCCGGCAATCTTGAACAACTCGGACCAGAATTTCCCCGTGAAGCGCAGGTCACGATCACTTATAATGACTTGGGGAATGCCCCAATATTTCACCACGTGCTTGAAGAATAGCCTTGCTGTCTCAGCGGCCGTTACATCGGCTGGTACGGGAATGAATGTTCCATATTTGGAAAATCGATCCACCACCACGACTATGCTCCCATTTCCCTCTGACTTTGGCAGGCAAGTGATGAAATCCATTGAGACACTTTCCCATGGGCCATCGGGCGTTGGTAACGGTTCTAGTAGTCCCCCTGGTTGGCGTTGTTCAATCTTGTCTTGCTGGCAGACTAAGCAGGTTCTTACGTAAGTTTCAACTTCATCTTTCATTTGGGGCCAATAAAAAGTACCTTCGATAAGTGCCAATGTCCTTTTTATTCCGGGATGCCCGGCCCATCTTGAGTCATGACACTCTTTCATGATCGTGCGTCTTAAATCACCCCATCTAGGCACAAAGAGCCGGTCTTCGGTGGTAAATAACAAGTCTCCTTTTAACCAAAACCGTCTAGTCTTCCCGTCACGAGCTAAAGAAACTAGGTGCTTGGCAAAGGAATCTTGTTCTAAGCCTTCTTTGATTTTGTCTTGGATGTCAAACGAAGGCCTTGTGATGGCAGCCAACTCGGCTTTACGACTTAAGGCATCAGCCACAAAATTAGCTTTCCCAGGTTTGTATTCCAAGACATAATCAAATTCGGCGAGGAAATCTTGCCACCTAGCTTGCTTTGGACTTAACTTCTTTTGTGTTTGAAAATAGCTAGTGGCAACATTATCGGTTTTTATAACAAACCTGGACCCGAGAAGATAATGCCGCCATGTCCGTAGGCAATGGATGATAGCTGTCATCTCTTTTTCTTGTACTGTATATTTCTTCTCGGTGTCGTTTAGTTTGCTGCTCTCGAAGGTGATCGGATGTCCTTCCTGCATAAGTACTCCACCAATTGCAAAATCTGATGCGTCAGTGTGTAGCTCAAAAGGCTTGGTGACATCGGGTAGCCGCAGAACTGGTTCAGATATGATGGCCTCCTTTAATTCATCAAAGGCCCTTTGACACTGTTCGTCCCATCTCCAGGTCTTATTTTTCTTTAGTAAGTCGGTCAGGGGGGCTGCTTTTGAGGAGTAGCCCATGATGAAACGTCGGTAGTAATTGACCAACCCAAGGAATGACCGTAATTCTGGAACCTTGGTTGGTGCTTCCCAGCTTTGAATGGCCTTTACTTTGGCGGTGTCCATCATGAGTCGTCCCTCCTTGATTCGATGTCCCAAGGATTCAACTTCCTCTTGGGCGAACGAGCACTTTTCCAGCTTGACATATAACTTGTTCTCACGTAGTACCTGGAATACTTGTTGCAAGTGTGCTACATGATCTTCCAACGTATAGCTGTATACTACAATACCGTCCAGGTATACTACTACGAACTTGTCCAGAAATGGGTGGAAGAGTTTATTCATAAGCGTGCAAAAGGTGGCCGGTGCATTGGTCAGACCGAACGACATCACTAGGAACTCATAGGATCCATATCTTGTAATGCAGGTAGTCTTAGCTTCATCCCCTTTTGTAATTCTAACTTGATAGTATCCTGATCGAAGGTCCAACTTTGAAAAGTACCTTGGGTTGCCAAGTTGGTCAAATAGATCGGCGATCAGTGGAATCGGGTACTTATTCTTTACTGTGATCTTGTTTAGGGCCCGATAATCGATACACATGCGGAGTGAGCCGTCCTTCTTCTTTTGGAACAATACCGGGGCACCATAAGGGGCTTTAGAGGGACGTATGTAACCTGCATCTAGCAATTCTTTGAGCTGCTTACGCAACTCCTCCAACTCTGGCGGTGGCATACGATAAGGGGCCTTGGCTGGGGGTTTTGACCCTGGTTCCAGCTCTATTTGGTGGTCAACCTCTCTTCATGGAGGTAATTTTCTTGGTAGTTCCGTTGGCATGACATCCTTGTACTCTTCAAGTACATCCCGAATCACTTTGGGTACTTCTTCCTTGGTGATTTCCTTGCTATCCACCTTGGTTACTGCTAAGTAACATGGCTCTTTCTTGTTGTATCCTTTCTTGAATTGTATGGCTGAAAGGGTCTTAGGTCCACTTCTTGACCCCCACTCCGTACTTACCATACAAGTCTTTCCCTCGTCAAGGATACACAAGGAGTTAACGAATGGCATAGGGAAGGCTCGTACCTTGTCAAAGAACTCCATGCTGAGAACTACTTTGAAGTCATCCATCTCTACTATTGTGAAGCTGATTGGCCCCGACCATGCTTCAATCTTCACTTAGACATCCTTTGCCTCCCCGTGTATTGGTGTGGCCTTGGTATTAACAGTCTTCATTGTACCACCGCCTTTAACAAAGCTAATGTTAATTCGTTGGGCTTCTCTGATGGTCATGAAGTTATGAGAAGCTCCTGTATCCACAAGGGCCCGTACTTGGTTTCCATTGATGTTGGCATGTACGTACTGTAGTCCTTTACCCGGTACTGTTCTAGCCTCTACTCTCGCTTTGATTGCACCTAGCACTTGCATTAACCCCATGCAAACATCTCCTTCTCCTTCATCATGGTAACCTTCCTCCCTTGCGATCATAGCATGTAGGCTTGATTTTTTTGGACAGTCCCGAGCTTTATGCGGGCCATCGCATATGAAACACTTGTAATCCGTCGCAAGTAGTTTCTTTTCTCGGGATTTCCATTGTGGTAGTGGTTTACGTGCAGCATTATCTTTTGTTTGGGCTGATTTATCTCCCCCACCTTTCTCGTGGTTACTCTTTCGATCCTTGGGTTTAGGATCCTTTCGGTGGTAATCTATTAGTCCTTCGGCTACAGCGATGGCCGAAGAGAGATCCTGAACCCCACGTCGTTCCAATTCTGTCTTGGCCCATGGTTGTAGACCATCGAGAAAGTAAAACAGGGAGTCTCTGTCGGACATATCCGAAATCTCAAGGACAAGAGTGGTAAAATCTTTGATGTAGTCCTTGATGGTGCCGGTTTGTTTTAGTTTACGTAACCGGCTCTTTGCTTCATTTTAAGCGTTTTTCGGATAGAATTGTTTCTTAAACTCTTTAATGAAATCAGCCCAAGTGTCGAGAGTGCACATACCTCTTCCGATCTCTCCATGTTTTTGTCGCCACCACAACCCCGCGGTATCCTTCAAGTAAAGCGTGGTTGCCTTGATTTTGGTAGCATCGTCGATGATGTTTACACCATCGAAGTAACGTTCCATCGCCCATAGAAAACTGTCTACATCCCTTGCCTCACGTTTGCCCATGAAGGGTGTCGGTTTAGGGACTTCTATCCTTGGTGTGAAGCTGACGATGTTGCCTGCTGCTGTGACCACGGCCTTGCTGCAATCGTTTACCTTTGCTTCCAAGCCGATAAGGCTGCGGTGCATGTCGGCTGAAAGCTCATCCATGTCTTTTTGGACCTGTCTGAGAGCATCCTTGGTAGCCTCCTTGACCTCATAGTTTATCATAATCTTCACTTCTCCACGAAGCATTTCGATGGCGGCCCTAAGGTCCTCCCTAAGTTCGGTGAACTCAGTCTCCAAGCTTTCGATTTGTTGAAGTTGGGCATCAACTTGGGTTCCCAGACTTGTGATTGTTGATTCTAAATCAGCAACTCGTTTTTCTAGGGTCTTATCCTTTAACGTCCCACGACTCTTCTTGCTTCCATGGGAAGTTCCTTCACGGCCACAATTCTCTTCTCCTCCAGCAGCGCTTGTGACCCCCATCTTCTCCGATTCAGTCGCCATCCCAGTGAATCGACGTCCTCTGATACCACTTGTCACGGAGTGATTTCCAAACTCTCGTGCGGCACTTAGTCCCTGTACTAAGTCAGCCTTGATCTCGACCTGATCACTAAGTTAGCAGCGATTAAACGACTTTTAGAGTTTGCAAGAATGATCACAAGAAAGCTTGAAAGAAAAGAACACTTGTATTGCTTGAGAACTTGTATACAAGGAAGCTTGATTACAACACTTGTGTGGTGGTTTGGAATGATACTATCACCACCTATTTATACTTGTTCTAAGGATCTAGAGTATTCCTAATCTAGAATTATCATAGTGCTAAATATCTTAGATATTTGTATGTTAATATCTAAGATATTTTACAAGGAAAATTCTAGGCTATACATCAAGATTTTTATATGGTTAAATCTAGAGATTTCTTGAGATTTCTTAGAGTAATCTATGAATCTTTGAAGTATAGATAGTTTGCTTGAAAATTCTGGAATCCCGAGCATTGTGGCTTGAAATATGAGCGGCGCGTGACATTAGTCACACTTCAGGATTTGTTTTCACTTTTGGAATCCTATAATCTTGATATCAAGAGAAGTTCAGTAACCTCTTCAAACTAATATAGTAGTTATGCACTATTAACCTGATATGGAACATCATCTCAAGGATATTAAGATACTTCTAAAACCCCAAGTGGATGTTTGCTTTCATACCAATATATGGTATTTCAACTAACAAACCAAAGCCTCAGCTTTTGATTATCCTTAAAAAGCATCTAAGTGTAGTAACTCCTTTCTTGGCCATTTATAAAACTCTTGTGTCGGGGAATCTCAATCCAGTTAGTTTTGAAGTAAATGATCCTAGACAAATCAATCTGGATGATCTAGAATATATGGAGATCAAATGGAAAATGGTTGTTGGATTGGGGGTTATAGATTTGCAAGACTTCTCCTTTGATCAGAAGTTAACAAATACGGAATTTAAGTTAACAAATTACTAACAAACATAAATACTTTTAGTAAAGATAAAATACACAAGTTTTTCTTTCAAAATATTCACTTTATTAATTGTTTGATTACAAATGATACAATCAGCAGATAAACCAAGTGGTTTGACAAAGCTTACCTCTACTATACAAGTGTTAGGACTTTATACTATGAAATCTAAACAATAAGAATTAACTATTCTATGTTCAGAATGTTCAACAAAACGAACAATTTGCAAATCAGAGTTATGCAGCTTTTGTACTATGTTGTCTATAAAAGGTGGAACACAGCAACCGTCGGTACAAACAATCTTGTTCTGTATAGCAGTTGATCAGCAGCTCATGGAGTTTAGTGCTGGTCAGCAGCAGTCCATCAACAGCTCATTTGTTAAATGCTGATCGGCACTTGTTCAACATTTGTTGTTCGGCAGTTGATTCAGCACTTAACAGAATTCGACAATTAGTAGCAAGTACTGAATTCTTGAGTTTCCGACAGTTATTTGTGTATTCTCTTTGTTGTTTCTTCATGTATCATGTATGTTTGAGTGATTACACCCTATATACACATTGATTCTGTCGGTGTCTGTATGTGTATTGATCTATTATTGTCTGTTTGATCCATGTTTATGATCTAAAGTATTTAGAAAACATTAAATTGGTTTGTCACATAATTATTCCTCCAAACTATTCCTTGACCTTTATTCATCATTATTGTTAACTATGAATTAAAAAAACATTTATTTACAAGACTTAAGCATATGTTACAAATAAGCATGTCATATCTAATAGTCTCTTTTTGGGTTTGGGAATGATGGTGAATTTACATCCCAAACATTTAATAACTACTGTATATCTATTGTGATAAGTGTTAAGCATCTACACATATTTAATAGATGACCATTGACGAGTATTATAAATATTAGGATAAGTGTTGGGTATCTACAAATGTATTTCATTATTATTACATATTCATTGGGATAAGTGTTGAACATATACTATCGTATTTAGTTGTGACTAAGGGGAAATGTTAAAAAATAATTTTCTAGTTATCAAATTGTATAGATAATTTTGTTAGAGATATGTTTGATTTAGATGATATAATGTTATCTTAATAGTTGTTAGATATATACAATAATTTAGATATCTCATCTCATATCCTTAGCTGCTTGTTTTACATCATTCAATAAATAAATGATATTGGATGCCCAATCTAACGGATCCAAGCCATGCCTTGATCTTAAACATCCTTAGGCTAAAGATTTTTCTATTAGTTGGAGACCACAATTTGAAAGGAGCCTTAGAAAATTTATTTTTGAGAAAAACATCTTCTTCATTCATTACTTTTTAAGTAATGGAAAAACGAAAGGATTTATTAAAAAACCTACTTATCATTGAAGATCAAATAAACATATCGCTGCCCAATTTAAAATTTAAAACCAATGTGTAAGGCCCCATTCCCGGGACGCTTACAGCTGGACCGTCATCGCATAAAATATTCAAAATAAACATTTCTTTTGCAGCGGGGTTTAAAACTTATTTTCATTAATAGTTAAAACATGTTATCTCGTTACACAAATCGTTTACATATCAAAATACAATAACATGTCAAAATATGGATGCCAGTCTCAAAACGTCCCTAGTAGCGTATGCATCCATGTCTGCAACTCCTCAGCATCAACAAGGTACCTGCCAACTATCATGCATACAAAAAGTCAGCGACGCTGAGTGAGTTCTAGTTTTATAAATAAAATACTTTACTTCCTTTAAAACATAACCTTCGAAATCGTATGCGATCACACATCATACGTACACATTGATAATATTATTATTATCTTCATCATTGTTCAATTAGTACATTTCGTACATTCATCATTATCTTTCACTTCATTTGGATCCTGTCTCATGCAATACTCCAGACTCGTGCTCGAAAGCTGATACTGTGCCGGGGCCTGTAAACAAACCCCCGACTCGTGTCCGAAGACTGACACAGTACCGCGGTACGCGACAAGGATCCCCTTCGAGTCACGAAGACTCCCTTCGAGTCACGAAGACTCCCATCGAGTCACGAAGACTCCCTTCGTTATTTATGTTCCACTTTTCATTATTATTGTCTTTCACTTCGTTACATAATACTTTACGTTCATTCATAGCCATACATCAAACCACGTAAATTCATACATCATACATAACGTATTATAAAACATAATATATACGTTTTGAAAACCATTTAACGAAGAAAGACAACACACCACACACAACACCAGGAACCACATCACAACACCAAGCGTGCACCAAGCATAAACCATCACATCCCAACAGGACCTATCTCAAACATCACCTTTTAAAACCCCTAAGAAGCCCTAAGTCCAAAACTAGGCACAACAAGTCATTCTAGGAGCATCACCAGAAAATTCTAAGTATAAAAGCTCTTGGGCGCATGGGAACTATTTGGGCGCATCAGCACTATTTGGGCGTTTCAACACTATTTGGGCGTTTCAACACTTAGCCACAGAAACCATTCTAGGCGCATGGGCACTATGCAGACACATGACCCACACTTAGCCAATTTTCATACTTTCTGGGCGCACGGCCACTATTCAGGCGTATGACCTGGGTGCATTAGCACTATTTGGGCGCACCACCTTTGGGCGCATGAGAACACTTAACCAAAATAATCTTGGGCGCATAGAATCATTCTGAAATATTTCTAACACTGCCAAACTCACCCGAACATCATTCCAACATAACCCAAACACAGATCTAGCATACTAAAGCCCTTAAAAACATACTAACCACAATTCTAACCTCTATAACATCATCAAAGCTAAAACCACAAAACACCAATCAAACAACAACAAGTATGAATATACGGTTATCTTTGAAAAAGCTTTACCCGGTGTGCATAACAGCCCCAACACTTTAAAATCTGTAAAAGAGGGGTCTAGAAACTCACCTTCAAGCAGCTCTTCAACCCAAACACTTTCACCTGTTATTTCAGCTTCAAAATTCCGAGAACAACCTTCTTAAAACATCAAGAACTCGGTTACAAGCTGCAAACCGAGTTAAAACCCGAACATAAGCTCAAGAAACTCACCTTTTGCAGCTTTTCCTTCCTTCTTCTTCTCCAAAACCGGCACCCCTTTCTTCTTCTTCTTCTTGACCGAGAACAGAAAGCAGATATGCTTTAAAGTGGGTGGCCATACCCATTTTAATAATAAAATATTGGAGTTTTGTCCATTTACAACTTTAGCCCCTCCACTTGTGTCCATTTACCTTTCTTTCTGGATACTTTTCTTTTCTCGTCTTTTAAATAAAAATTTGGGGTGTTACAAGTCCACCCCTCTTATATAGGTTTCGTCCCCAAAACTTGTCGCTTCTCGAACAGTCATGGTAACGCTGTCTCACCTCTTCCTTGATCTTACACGTAGGCTTAGTCCCCTTCTAGGCTCCACTGTACTCGCACAGGTGGAACCATATTCCGACTTATCCCTTCTTTCCCTTCTATCAAAAATGACCATCAGTTGCTCCACATAGTTGAATCCTTCATCCATCTCAGTATTCTCAAGTGGCACGATCGTATCCTCGTCGATTGAGCACTCTTTCAGACGAGATACATGGAACATCGAACGACTTCCACTTAACACGTCGGGTAGCTCCAGTCAACATGCCACTTCTCTTACCCGAGCAACAATTCAATTTAGTCTTTTATATTTCAGTATTAGCCTTCCCCGCTTCCTGATTCGAATGATTCCTTTTCCAAAACGGGACCTTCATCATTACTTCATCGCCATAGATCAGCACCGAACTTCTTTCGGGCGCGATTGCTCAAACCACTTTCTTGCAACACTCAGTGTTTGCTTCGTAGGCTACTAGCCAATCCTTCTGAAGGCGCACGTCTATCCATCCATGTCTGTCCTGAACACCTTAGCAGGAAACACGCGCTCCCTCAATTCAATCGCGCAATCTTCTAGGGCATCCGGTAACTTAGTGGACTTACTAATAGCAATTTCTACACTGAAAGCTCATCGATCTTCCTACTCCTAACGTACACAAAGGCAACAGGAACGAAACTACTACTAGAACCATAATCAAAGCACAAGGCACAAATTTAAATTACCAGAAACGTTCCTGACATCAAGTCGAAGTCCGCACTAGCCTCCTCCTGGTCATAGCGAATGCTCTGACCTTCATCCTTTGTTCTCCTTCCTTGCACCGGAGCTCTCTGCCCTTGACTTCTTGCAGTCCCTGCTCATATATCCACTATTGCCACATCTGTAACATTTAGCCAGGTGACAATCCCTCGCCCTGTGGCCCTCTTTTCCACACTGGAAGCAGACGTTTAATCCCCATTTGCACTCCCCCTCGTGATCTCTGCCACACTTCTTGCATACCTCTTCTCTCTCATTTATCCTCTTCCGATCATTGAACCTCATCGTCTTACCTCCAGCCACAAGTTCACCATCATTGTTGACCCGCCTTCTGTTCCCATTCTTAACATAACTCCGCTCCTCCTCCTCATCCATCATCATCGCCACCTCTCGCTTGTCATACAGCCTCCCTGCCAAGTCAACCACTGACCTAAACGTCCCTGGCCGGGCAGCGATCAGATGTCTGCGGATATCTGCTGGCAGACCTTGAATATACCTTTTGATCTTTCGTGACACAGGCGTCACCTGATCTGGCACCATCCTTGCCATCTTGTTGAACTTTGTGGTGTACTGTTGGTGAGTCATCGTTCCCGCCTCTAGCTGCAGGAACTCCCTCTCAACTTTGTCAAGCTCTCTATGAGGGCAAAACTCCTCGATTACCAACCTCTTCAGCTCCTTCCACCTCATCCTCCCGGTTGCTCTGGTGCCCTCAACCTGGACAATATTATCCCACCAGCACAAGGCTGAATCCACAAATGAGTGGGTAGCAAACTTCACCTTCTGATTCTCGCAGCACTCGCTAATGTCAAGTACCGCCTCCATCTCTCTCACCCAACGTTGTGCAGCAGCAGCACTCCTATTTCCATCAAACACAGGAGGCCTACACCTTTGGAATGCTCCATAGCTACATCCCTTAGCAGTCTCCTGCACCGCTTCCTCATCCTCCTTATAGTCACTTGAGACAATCATGTCAGCATCGGGTTGCTCCATACCTCTAGAACCTCCAGCTTCACCTCCGCGTCGTGTGGTTCTCCTTTTCTCACTCTCCTTCTTCTCATCCTCCTTCATAGCTCTAATGACATCGGTCACTACAGTCGGCAGAATCATCTGCATGACCTGTTGGACTTCCTCTGCTACTGCCTCCTTCATTAAGGCTCTTAGATTAGCACTCCCGTCCTCACCGTCCTGGTGACGAAGCGCTGGCTCATCAGGAGCCGTCTCAGCAGTCTTAGCTCTGCTCCTTGTGGCACGCGGTCTAACATGATGTCCACCAAGACCTCCACCTCGCGTAGGCTCAGAAGTCCTACCGCCAGCCATCTAAACACTACAAGATTCAAATACCAACATGGTCATTCAAGGTAATAGCTCAAGTTATGTCAAGTATAGTAAGTCCCTGATCACAGTGGCCAGTTGTGTTTAGCCACTTACTTTACTCTTCATTCCTCAAGTATTTCCTATCCTGACTACATCAGTATCTAAATCCACACAGAAGTACACAAGCCACATAACATGCGCACATAATACCGGTTAACATTAACTTACATAAAACCCTTTTACATAAAACTTTTACCTGCATGCATATAGCTACTAGTACTAGCATCCCTTTCCTTTCGTCCCATTCTCAGTTTAAGATTAGGTTCTTTTTGAAAATATTTACCCAATTCTCTTAAACTTTAGCTCTGATACCAACTTGTAAGGCCCCATTCCCGGGACGCTTACAGTTGGACCGTCATCGCATAAAATATTCAAAATAAACATTTCTTTTGAATTTTAAAACTTATTTTCATTAATAGTTAAAAAATGTTATCTCGTTACACAAATCGTTTACATATCAAAATACAATAACATGTCAAAATGTTGATGGCAGTCTCAAAACGTCCCCAGTAGCGTATGCATCCATGCCTGCAACTCCTCAGCATCAACAAGGTACCTGCCAACTATCATGCATACAAAAAGTCAGCGACGCTGAGTTAGTTCTAGTTTTATAAATAAAATACTTTACTTCCTTTAAAACATAACCTTCAAAATCATATGCGATCACACATCATACATATACATTGATAATATTATTATTATCTTCATCATTGTTCAATTCGTACATTTCGTACATTCATCATTACGTTTCACTTCAATCTGGATCCTGTCTCATGCAATACCCCTGACTCATGCTCGAAAGCTGATACTATGCCGGGGCCTGTAAAAAAACCCCCGACTCGTGTCCGAAGACTGACACAGTACCGTGGTCCGCGACAAGGATCCCCTTAGAGTCACGAAGACTCCCTTCGAGTCACGAAGACTCCCTTCGAGTCACGAAGACTCCCTTCGAGTCACCAAAACTCCCTTCGAGTCACAAAAGACTCCCTTCGTTCTTTACGTTCCACTTTTTATTATTATTGTCTTTCACTTCGTTAAATAATACTTTACGTTCATTCATAGCCATACATCAAACCACGTAAAGTCATACATCATACATAACGTATTATAAAACATAATACATACGTTTTGAAAACCATTTAACGAAGAAAGACAACACACCACACGCAACACCAGGAACCACAGCACAACACCAAGCGTGCACCAAGCATAAACCATCACATCCCAACGGGACCCATCTCAAACATCACCTCTTAAAGCCCCTAAGAAAGCCCTAAGTCCAAAACTAGGCACAACAAGTCATTCTAGGCGCATCAGCAAAAAATTCTAAGTATAAAAGCTCCTGGGCGCATGGGAACTATTTAGGTGCATGGGAACTATTTGGGCGTTTCAACACTATTTGGGCGTTTCAACACTTAGCCACAGAAACCATTTTGGGCGCATGGGCACTATGCAGACACATGACCCACACTTACCCAATTTTCACACTTTCTGGGCGCACGATCACTATTCAGGCGCATGACCTGGGTGCATTAGCACTATTTGGGCGCACCACCTTTGGGCGCATGAGAACACTTAACCAAAATAAGCTTGGGCGCATGGAATCATTCTGAAATATTTCTAACACTGCCAAACTCACCCGAACATCATTCCAACATAACCCAAACACAGATCTAGCATACTAAAGCCCTTAAAAACATACTAACCACAATTCTAACCTCTATAACATCATCAAAGCTAAAACCACAGAACACCAATCGAACAACAACAAGTATGAACATACGGTTATCTTTGAAAAACCTTTACCCGGTATGCATAATAGCCCCAACACTTTAAAATATGTAAAAGAGGGGTCTAGAAACTCACCTTGAAGCAGCTCTTCAACCCAAACACTTTCACCTGTGATTTCAGCTTCAAAATTCCGAGAATAACCTTCTTAAAACATCAAGAACTCGGTTACAAGCTGCAAACCGAGTTAAAACCCGAACATAAGCTCAAGAAACTCACCTTTTGCAGCTTTTCCTTCCTTCTTCTTCTCCAAAACCGACACCCCTTTCTTTTTCTTCTTCTTGACCGAGAACAGAAAGCAAATATGCTTTAAAGTGGGTGGCCATACTCATTTTAATAATAAAATATTAGAGTTTTGTCTATTTACAACTTTAGCCCTTCCACTTGTGTCAATTTACCTTTCTTTCTGGATACTTTTCTTTTCTCGTCTTTTAAATAAAAATTTGGGGTGTTACACAATGGATATAATTGTCGCCAATGATATAATTTACATAAAACTAGGTTGATGCTCTATATTTTTAATATTTAATATTTCTATGCATTACGTCTATTATTGTTATTTTCTTTTAGCATATTTTCAAGTATTTACATGCTTTTATAAGTTTATTATAAAAGAAATTTAATTTCAGTCACAAAGCGTCAGCCAACTCGTTTATTAAAGTTGATACATTAAATTCATTAAAAATATGGACCTCCCCAAGGCCCTTATACAAGTATTTGATTATTGGGCCTCCAAGTAAATTTCTAGCTTATGATATGCTTGATAATTAGGTGCCTTTCTACTTTATGGTCCAGCATTGAGCCCAGTGGACTACAGATATTCTACCTTTTGAACCGCAGTACTGGACTAGGCAAACACAAACAATATTAAACCCAACATCTTTAACTAAAAAGTAAGCAAATATTTTGGTCCCTTCTCACAGTTATGCGAAATTAATGTTATATTTTTTGTTTCTCTTTCCTCCTTATATATAGTTTAATTGATGTGTGTATTGTCTTGTAGTCTAGTTATATTAGTGATTGACTTTACAAAAATGGTATCGGCCTAAATCTTCGAAAATATATGCTTAGGTGGTATTTAAGTTTAAAAATGTTTTATCTAGAAAAAACATCAATGGAACGAGATGAAGTTAACTTAGGTCCAAAATTGGTAGTGATTAATTTATAAATAGTTTGACTTTGTGTTTGTTGTTTGATATAGTAGGTTTGTATCCTAGGCTTTTCCATTAATGAAACAAAAGACCTAATGAATCGAAGTAGAGCGGGAGATGGGAACTTATGGCAAGCAAAAAACAATTCAATTTCATTATAATTTTGAAAATCGTTGTTGCTAATTGAGGGAGAGTGGGAGACGGGATTATGTGGCCTTCAATGAGTTCAATCTACTCTTTCAATTGTTGCTTTCTTCTTTCGACGCTGCTATCTTCTTCATCTACTTTGAAGACTCTAGTTGACAGGACTGTAAGCCTTTATTTATCTTTTTCTATTTCATGATTTAATATTTTTGAATTCTTTTAGTTGAATATATTATGTTTGATTTTGAATTGAAGTTTTTAACTGAATCTATATTTATTGGTCTATTTGTGGTTTTTGTAATTTAAAATTTGTGTTTACAAGCTAGTGAAATCAGAGTTTGTGGGTCACTTGTTAATTGCAGATTTAGTCATATATACATGTTTATTTTATCTTTTGTGTTGTTTGTTGAAGTATGTGTTACTTTTTATTGTTTGGTTGTATCATTATTTACCATAAACATCTAGTGTAGAAAGAACAATTGTCTTACACTCTTGTTCAATAATAGTAGGGTGACGGGGGTTTTCACACCACAAACCCATCAATCACATTGTTACCATGTCACATAACACCACACCATGTGAAGGGGGTGCTCACATCGTGTGGGGATGCCGGCCTGAGGATGAAGCACCTGTGCAAAATGGGGTTCAAATCACACGCGGCAACCGACGTGTGGATGCTATGAAACAGCCAAAGGGCGTAGCGTGGGGGACCAACGGCGGTGTTGCCGTGCGGCGCCGCCCACCGCCTTGGGGTATGTATATTTATGCCACCAGGACCTAATATTTTTAGTGTTTAATCTTGTACTTCTTAACTATGATGCTTGAAGTGGCAAAAAATTAAATTATTAGAATGAAAAAAGTTATTTTACTTAAGGCACTCACGGCAAGGGACTTAGATTTTTAATAAAATTAAAATAAGAACAAAGATTGAAAATAATATTAAAATCCTATATTTGTCTTTTAATCTTGATCTCAGGCTTACTCCTTTCTTCTTTGTTGCTTAACTTGTAGCAATTTTTTGTTTAATCTTGTTGATATCTTTCTACACTTACTTTCTTTTTTTCCTTTCTTGTTGTATTCATGCTAACACTTGTTATATCCTTGATATTCTCTTGTGGAATTTTCCTTGCAGTAAACTTCCCATCTGAATCACAATAATTCGATCTTGCTACTTGCTTTTGTTGATTGCTATGAACCCCAAAAGACTCTCTTTCTCTTGCTATACGAAACGAACAAATCTAGTTTCTTGCTACTTGCTATTATAAGTGTAATTAGTTTCTTGCTAATCTTAATATTTTCTTGTGTTTTTGGTTCTTGCTATTCTTGCTTTGTTGCGGGCGTCAACAAATTACATGCTTGCATGTTTATCTGTTTCTTCTCTATATTTAATTGAGCAGCTTTCCTTGTTTTCTTTTTATCATTCGAGACACCAAAGATCAAAATAAAAACCTTTATTGTTTGAAAAACCAGATTTCTCTTCTTTTTTCTTCCGTTGACTATACAAAATTCACTGCCTCAGAAAAACATATTGTTTTTTTACATCTTTCTATCTCCAAATTAAACAAATTATATGCGTTAATTTTCTTCCCCTGCCACATCCAACACTATATCTTCTTGCCACCACTATTTCTCTTTCTTTATTGCTTGTGACCTGCTATTGTTTTGGTTCCACATCTCCATTTTACTACCCGACTGATCTTCTAAATTTATTGTCGAACACCCGCTATTGATACTGATTAGAGTTTGTGATCGATACACATATTGCTTTGTTTGTTTCTATCGGTTCATGCTGCAGGACCGGTGAAGGGGGTCAATGCAACAGTTTCACATTTTTAGGAGAGTTATAACACTTAGTAGATCAAATAGGAAACCGGTTTATGATGAAACAAAGAACAAAAGTAAAGAACAGAACAAGAACAAAAACACACTAATATGATTTTTAAGAATGATGTATATTGCTCACAAGTTCTTACAAGTGTTACAAAGCTTACATAGAAATTACAAATACTTGAGATACTTTATACTAGATCCTACAGCCGGCCATACTTTGAAGGCCAGCTGGAAACACTAATCCAGACAACAAGATCGATGAAAAATCAAACGATAGATTGCCTTTTGACTAATGACTATGACATGCCATAGCTCACATCCTTATCTAATACAAAAAAGATAAAAGTACTAAAGTAGAAAGTTATATACAAAAAACCTTAATCTACAGTTTGATTAAAGTATGGACTTTTCACCAACTCATCTAAGTTTGGGACTCTTCAGAGATGACAGCGGAAAGTAGTCAGCTTTTGTTAAAAGTTGATTCAAAAAAAGTACGTCTTCTCTGTATTCGGAAGAAATCAGTCTTTGGCTTCGGAAGACTTTGTCTTTGAAGCTTCGAAAGACTTCATCTTTGGCTTCGAAAGATTTGGTCTTTTGACTTCGAAAGATTTGATACTTAGCATAATTCTTTGAGTTATATCAAATCTTCCAAAGTAACTTCCTTGTACTTCACATGTGCATGCTGAGAGCTCTTTGGTTGCATCAGCCTCTAAGTGTAATCCTTACACATGCATATAGAAATGCCACTTAGATCTACTTTTTTTATGCTAACTACTTTTTGTTGGTATACTCGCTTCATTTTGTGATTCTTGTTTTTTCTCACCTTGCTTTGATACCAATTGTTGGTTTAGGCGTAAAGTTTCAGTCATGAAATACAGAAATAGAAGGATTAGAGCAATTTGATACTCACAAAGCAAGGTTTTTTTTTTTTTAAACTTGCACACTCTCTTTCATTCATAAACTCAATTTACAAATATATACAGGCAATTTAAACAACTTCTATTGAATCTCACTGCCAATAACCATCTAGACCACTACTTTTAATTAATAAAACATATGACTAAATTAACTTTCTAGTAGCCCGAAACTTGACCCTTAAATAGTAATCCCTACATATAGTCGTTTTCAAATTCACCAAAAGAGTAAATATATGTTCTTATTATTTCTTGTTTTTAATCCATCAACAATAAATTACGGTATATATAAGTTGTTGGATCATATGAGGCTGGTGCAACCAAAACAACACTTAAAAGATTTTGAAGTACTAAATGAAGTGGTCTTCTGAAGACAAAACTGCTCTTCCGAAGCTAAGTCAAAGATCTTCCGAAGCTCAAAGTATGAAGAACTTCCGAAGGAAGAACTCAGTCTTCCGAGACCAAGTTGTTCTCCTTCCAAAGTATACAACTTAGAAGATCCAAAGACAAAGTCTTCCGAAGAATAAATTCCTGAAGACTTGCAGAAGTTCTGAAGAAGTTGTTTCTTCCGAAGCCAAAATGACCTCGAAAGAATTTATTCTTTCGAAGCCATTTATCTTCAGAAAAACCAACTATGAACCAGTGGACATAAGTATGGTCTGTCTGACAGCCTGCTGCAACTCTGATATACTGCATGGCGCTTTCCCACGCCCATGTAGTTGACCATACTTTAAAACACTGTTCACCATTCTCAACTTAGTACAGTTGTCATTCTTCGTTGGTGACAAAAGGTAAGTCATGGACCTATCATTACTACCTAATCTAGGATATTATTACTTTATCTTAGATGCCTTACTTCTAGTAATGTAGTATTTGTCTAGTTGTAAATTCCAGCTAGTTTTTCAAGTATAACCGGCTGTAGATAGTAGTATATATAGTTTCTCCATGTAACTTAGTAACTATGCTTGTAAGAGTCTTGTAATACTGAGTTGAGAAGTAATATATACAAGTATCTTGAAAAATCATTCTTGTGTTCTTGTGCTTTCATTAACTTATTATATTACTTGTGAACTTAGTAGAGATTCTGCTTCATCAACCCAAGTGATATTAAGTGAGTTTGTGAGAATATATTATGTTGTCAGACAAACACCAATCCTGTAATTGGTATTAGAGCTTTTTATGCTCTTGATTGTGAGATCTTACCATCCCAAATCACCCTTGTTTTCTTCACACTCACTCACTTCACTGAAATGGCTTTTAACCAGAAATTTTCTGAGTCTGAGATGGGAACCATGACCAAGGCTCCTATCATCATTCCTGATGACTTTGGAACCTGGTGCAAATGTATTGAAGGCTTTATCAAGTATCAAGACAGCCGTATGTGGAGATCAGTTACTCATGGTCCATACCAACCAAAGGTAGAATCCCCAAGTGGTAATGGTGCCATGATTGAGAAGGCCGTTGAAGACTACTCTGATGAAGACTTCAAGAAGATGGATATTAACTACGAAGCCATGATTATTTTGCTTACGACTATACCAAACTCTATAATAGTAGGCTTTAAGCAATGCGAGTCTGCCAAAGAACTCTTTGATGCTTTGAAGCTGATGTACTCTGGTTCCGCTGAATCCAAGGAGTCCAAGAAGGATGTGTTGCAGCAGACGTTTAAGAACTTCACATAAATTGTTGGTGAGACCTTGAGCCAACAATACTTTAGATACATGGACTTGATCACCTCTCTTCAGTCTATGGGAATGGTTCTTGAGAAGAGAGACATAGTAAGATAGTTCATGAGTGCACTTCCTCATGAGTGGACTTTCTATTATGTCTCAATCAAGAGAACTGAGAATCTTAATACTCTCATTATGATTAAACTATATGAAATCCTTGTTGGATACCATATGGAGATGGAAACTCAGAAAAGCCATCAGATGAACAGACCCTCAAACCTTCCTGTTAGCAATGCTCTATATTTTGCTGAAGGTTCAAGAACTCCCCAGCCCCAGTTGTACCTGCACTCCCCCTAAAATCATCATCTTCCTCTGGGCCATACATCATATTCCCTAAGACACCCAGGTCTTAACAGGCTTAACAAAATCCTTTCTAGGATAATTGTGCTTTTGTTTCAGGGTATGAGCACTCTGGAGATTTACAATTTTGTTTTGATGATCTGGAGTGTTTCAGCCCAAATGATGTAGAATACATGGACATTATCCAACAATGGCTCTCTTGACCTACAGAGCAAAGAAGTTCTTCAAAAGAACTGGAAGGCAGTTCCCTCAGAACCCAACCAACAACAAATTTATGTTTGACAAGACAAAGACCAAGTGTTACAACTGCAACCAGCTTGATCACTTTGCAAGGGAATGCAAAGCTCCTAGATCTAATCCTGGAGCAACTCAAGCCTTCCAACATCCTGCTACCCCAAAGGCTGCAACCAAACCCACTGAACAACAGACTGCAGCTATTGTTCAAGAAGTTGATTGGAGCTTCATGGTGCAAGATGTCACTCCTGCTCGAGCTCTCATTGCTAAAAATAAAGACACTAAGGTATATGAGCATCTTTGTTCTCCAGCCTGTATTGCTAAGGTCAAGTTGTATCAAGACTATAACATGGAAATTAAATCTGATATTGAGTCTTTAAATATACTAAAATCTAATTTTAAGAGAGTAGAATATGACTACAAACTCAAAATAGAAGAGTTAGAGAAAATTGTGTCCTCTTTAAAACATGAACATTCAAACACAGGGCTCAAATGAAAGATTTAATCTCCAAGTTGACTGAGGCTTAAGCCCAGCTAATGATAGCTAAGGCTAAAGCCAAAAAGTATGCCATTGAAGATCATAACTTCAACACCATCATTGCATCATCCTCTCAATCAAAGGTGTGTTATCAAAACAAAAGTGGGTTGCAAACTAATGAAATTGTTCCACCACACTCCTTTGTGTCTATTACATAGCCAAGATGTAGTACTAATGAGCAAGAGGTTCCAACTACTGACCCACTACCCAAAGAGCAGAAGAATGATGCAATAATGGGAACCTAGGGGTGTGCACTTTGCGGGTTGACCCGGTTAAGACCCACGAACCGACCAGTGAAAACTAAGGCCGGCTCGTGTATGGGTTAGCGGTTCCGGTCCACGATTCGGCTTTCTTTTGTAAACGGTTATGGGTTGGTTTCGGTCCAAACCCGCGGGTATGAGCTCGGTTTGGGTCCAGCCCGATTACAATTAGGCAAAAAAAGAGTTGGTTTTTGAACACTAAAAATGTAAGAAAATGTTTTACTACATTATAATAGAAGTATTCAGATCAATAAACTTTTAGTAGATTATAATTAATACTATTGCACGGTACATCTAAATTAGCTCATAAAGGGGTCATGACGACAACTAATGTGCAGTTTGTATTTTAATATGGTGTCAATTTGTCCTATGTTACAATAACAAGTCTAAGAAACAAATCCATTGATTGGTTTCGTTTATATTTTTAAGCTTCCTTCTTCTCCCGGCAAAAAGCACGAGCCTAAAAAATATTTGTGGTTCGAACCACCATATTTCTAGGTCGACCCGTTTAACTCGGTTATGTCCGGCCCGAACCGTATGTAAATGGTCTGGTTCTCGGTTCTTTATATAAACCACTTATCGGTTTTGGGTCAAGGGCGGGCCGGTCTGGTTCGGTTCAGTTCCGACCCATTTCTCACCCATATGAGAACCACCACAGGGAAGGATAAGGTAGAAAACCTCATCTCCATAGCTGATGACCAACCCTTAACTACCAAAGCCAGAAAGAACAAAATCAGCGCAATAAGAAAAACTGCCAAGAAGGTGGGTGAGACTAAGTTGAAGATAGACCCAAGGCAAAAGGATGTATTCATATCAGCTGGATTTCAAGTGGTTGGAAATCCTGATTTAGGAAAAGAGTGTAGTACTAGTACTCCTATCCAGATGATGGACCAAAAATTGAAGGGGGAGGCTGTTGAAGAAGAAAAGAAGTGCAAGAAACAGCAGTCAACATGCCCCATCAAAATTAACATTGAATGCATAATCTGTGGTCTACATACCCACATGGCTAAAGATTGTTACTATAATCCAGCAATCAAACATTATGCATCTAATATTAAGAAAGGAGGAGTCAAGGATGGTTTCACTTTTAGACCTTACCATATGGTCCAAGTGTTAAGGAAAGGAAAGCTTGTTTCCGAAGCCAAGTTACTTTCGAAAGAAACTATTTCTCCCGAAAGGAAAATAGCTTCAAAAGACAAGCCAATGAACAAACAAAGGAACAAAAAGAATCCTTTGAAACCTTTCAAGAAGAAGACTGCTTCGGAAGAAAATGTGGTGACAACTTCTTTCGAGAAGAAAGAAGCCTCGGAAGCAAGTTATGTTGCACAAGCCTCTTCAGGCTCATCAACACTGATCAACCATAGGATGAAATGGAAGATCAGAAAAGATACTGCACCCAATCCTCTTCTTCACAAACCATAATTGAACCCCTATGTATACATTTTGGTTCAATTATATCATCTATATTGGAAGAGCCCAAGACCAACAAGGCTTGGGTTTCCAATAGCAACTAATCATTTCACCTTATATGCAGGGACATCCATATGACAAGAATGGAAATGTTTGGATTATGGATAGTGGATGCTCCAGGCACATAACAGGAAATAGATCTCTCCTACAAAAGTTTGAATACTTTGATGGAGGTCCTGTTCAGTTTGGAGGTGAAGCCGGAAGATACATTTCAGGTAGAGGTAGGGTATCCAATGGTAAGTTAAAAGTTGACAAAGTAAACTTTGTCAAACAGCTTGAACACAATCTCTTAAGTGTTTCTCAATTCTGTGATCAAAAGTACCAAATGCTTTTCACAAACATGAGTGCATCATCCTCAAACCCGGGATGACAATTCCTCAGGAATTGGTGCTTCTTAGATCGCCCAGGAGAGGGGATATGTACAAGCTGGATATGAACAATGCTTCCCCACTGGGTGAAGTATCGTGCTTTCTTTCCAAAGAAAATGGTGTTGAGTTAACTCTTTGGCAAAAAACAATGTGCCATGTTAATTTTAAAACCATGAATAAATTGGTTAAATATAATTTAGTATATGGTTGTAACACCCGAAACCTCGGTCAAAATAAAAGGGAAAGAAAAGTATTTTGAAGAAAATAAAAAGAAGGCAAAGTTGAGGGGTGCTTTATGTAAATAGCACCAAAAAGTCAAAAATGCATTTCATATGGGCATGGCCGCCCATATCATCTTGCTGTTGCTGTTGTTCGACCGAAAAGAAGAAAAAAGAAAGCTGCAGGCCAGCTCTCTCGGTTCCAAGAAGGAAATAGAACTGAAATCTTCAAAGGTTAGTGGGTTTTGTGTTATTTGGCTCGGTTCTTTGAGGTTTTCCACCTTAGAAACCGATTTCTATGTGTATGTGGTGTTTTAGTGCTTGTTTATGTTTGTTTTAGGTGTCTTGAACTCTAGTGCGGCCAAGTTTGGTGGAGTTCTACTTGTCTTCTGCAACAGGTGAGTTCTAGGACCCCGGTTTTATGTTTTTAAACTTCTTTGGGGCTGAAAATGCATATAAAATGCTTTACAACCGTCATGAATGTTAACCGTGTGTATATGTGTATGAATTTCTATGTTTTATGTGGTTGTAAGCTTACTCTAAGAGTTTAGCATAATAGCTCTATGTTAAGAATGTATGAGAATGAGGTTTTGGAACTGGTTATAGCATAAGTCTAAGTTTGCAGGTTAGATAGTTCATCAGCATCTAAACTGTGAAATTTGCATAAGTGTTTTGTTCATGAGCATTTGCTACAGTGCTCCTCCGCATTTGAAGTGTTCATCCGCATTTGCCTTAATTTAGCCTAAGTGTTCATCAGCATTTCTTTTTGTACATGCGCATTTGCTACAATGTTCATCAGCATTTCCTTTAAGACAGTAATTACCAAGTGTTCACCTGCATTTACTTTTATACACCCGCATTTGCAAGTTGTTCACCCGCATTTACTTTTGTTCACCCGTATTTGCAAGTTGTTCACCCACATTAGTTCACCCGCATTGGCAAGTTGTTCACCCGTATTAGTTCTGTTCACCCGTATTTGTTTTCATTCATCCGCATTTCTTTAGGAATTAAGGAATTTTCTAGAATTTTGGAAGATCAGAAATTAGGGTTTGACCATGGTTGACTTGATGCTTATATTTAATTATTCTATGCATGTTGTGGGTTGCCCTTATGTTCCCTATTATGATATTATTATATGACTTTATGTGGATTGTTTATGATCATAAAGTATTATTATTAATCAAGTGAAAGATTAATATTAATGAAAAGTGAAACATAAAGAATGTAAAGAAGTCTTGCAAGCAAATTCACAATGAGGTTCACAACCACTAGGTTGTTAGCTCAACATAGGGTAAATCTTTAAGATTGTGGGGACCACTATTGTTGCCCCGGTACTGGAGTCAGCATATGTGCACCACGGATGGAGTCTATTTATAGACTCCATGGCCCAGTACCAGGTTTATGCGCATTATATGGGGGGTATAGTACTTTGGTCCATATCGAGGTGAAAGATTAAAAAGTAAAAGGCTCAAAAGAGCGGCCATGGTAATGATAAAGAAAATTAATGATGATAATGAATGTAAATGATTGTATGTTGTATGATAACATACGAAGGAGGAATATGGTATTTTAAAAGGGTATTTTCCTATATAAAGCTTACAAGATATTTTCCAATGATTTCAAAACTAGAACTCACTCAGCAAAGCTGACTTTTATGCATTTTCAGTTGGCAGGTAATTTTGCTGAGGATGGCACTCGGGGAGGCTACTCGTTGGGCAAGGCTGACATCCATTCTTGAATATAATGTTGTTGTTTTGTAATGCAAACTAATGATCTTTTGTAACTGTACCAAACATGTATTACTTAGCAATAGCGTTTATAAATTAATGAATGGTTTTTAAATGTTTAAATTCCGCTGCATTGTGATAATGAATTATGAAATGTTTTATAAATAGTGCTGTGAATGTCCAACTGTGAGGTCTCCGGGAACGAGGCCTTACAAGTTGTTATCAGAGCCAAAGTTTAAGAGAAATGGGTAAATATTTTCAAAACCTAAACTTAAACTGAAAATGGGACCGAATGGAGGGATGCCAGCCCGAGTAGCTACGTGCCATCAGGTATTTCTTTTCCTTATGTTAATCAGTAATATGTGCGCATGCTATTTGATTTATGTGCTCTTAGTAGACTTGAATACTAATGTAGTCAGGATAGGAAATGCTCGGGGGATGAAGAGTAAATTAAGTGGCTAATCACAACTGGCCACTGTAATTAGGGACTTACTATACTTAACGTTAACTGAGCTATTACCTTGAATGACCGTGTTGGTGTTTGGATCTTATAGTGATTAGAGGATGGCGGGCGGAAGATCATCTAAGGCTTCTCTTGGTGGAACACGTGGTGTTCGTGGTAGGCCACGTATTGCAAGGAATAGGACCAAGGCTGCGGAGACGGCTCCTGCTGAGCCTGAGCTACATCACCCAGAGGGGGTGGATGAGAGTGCTAACTTGAGAGCCTTGGTGAAGGAGGCAGTGGTGGAGGAGGTTCACCAAGTCATGCAGACAATCCTACTGTCTGTCGTGACTGAAGTGATCCGAGCTGTGAGGGAGGATGAACGAAAGGAGAAGGAAGAGGAGAGGAGAACGACTATTGGCAGGAGAGGTGATGAGAGGGATCACGATGAGAAGGAGGAGCTAAATGCTAGGGAGGGCCCTCAAATGATGATGAAGAGGTGGTGGTGTGGGAAACCGCGAGAGGATGCAGCTACGGGGCATTTCAACGGTGCAAACCCCCTACTTTTGATGGCAATGGTAATGCTGCGGCTGCTCACCGCTGGGTAAGGGAAATGGAGGCAGTGCTCGACATCAGTGAGTGTCGGAAGGCCTAGAAAGTGAAGTTCGCCACACACTCCTTCGTTGACATTGCACTGTGTTGGTGGGACAATCTTGTCCAGGCCGAGGTTGATCGGGCCATCGGAAGAATGAAGTGGGAAGAACTGAAGAGGTTGGTGATCGAGGAGTTTTGTCCTCACCGGGAGCTCGACAAGATCGAGAAAGAGTTCCTATAGCTGGAGGCGGGCAATATGACCCACCAGCAATACACTACCAAGTTTAACGAGATGGCAAGGCTGGTGCCCGATCAGGTTACGCCAACATCAAGGAAGATTAATTGATACATCCAAGGGTTGCCCGTTGACATTCTCAGGCATTTGATCACTGCTTGACCAAGCACTTTTAGGTCGGCAGTGGACTTGGCTGGTAAGTTGTATGATGAATGGGAGGTAACTGTGGTTAAGGTGAAGAGGACTGGTGGGGGTGATAGAAACTGGAATAAGAAGCGATTCGGGCGTGGTGGTTTCACCCCGAACAACAAGAAGCCAAGGGGGGATGACCGGCGAGGGGCTGCTGCAGGCCCGGGAATAAAGAGGTGTGATAAGTGTGGAAAGGAACATGGCGGGGAATGCCCCTCGGGGTTGAATGTTTGCTTCAAGTGTGGGAAGCCGGGTCACATGGCAAAGGATTGTAGGGTGCCGAGGTGCTTCAACTGTGGCGGGGTTGGCCACAAAAACTATGAGTGCAAGAAGCCAAGGGCTGAAAGTTCTAGGTTGAAGAAGAGGCCGGAAGAAGAAGGGCAGAGGGCAAGTGCAAGAGCCTTCACGATGACTCGAGAAGAAGCCCGGGTAGACCCCGACGTCGTGTCAGGTGTGTTCCTAGTAAACCAAACTTGTGCCTCTGTATTATTTGATTCTGGTGCTAGTAGGAGTTTCATATTTGCTGCTTTCTGTGCTAAATTGCCTGTTAGTAGTAGGAGCATCGATGAACCTTTTGACGTAGAAACTGCTATTGGTAAGTCTACTAGAATCTCTGATATTATGGAAGGCTGCGACATAGAACTAGAAGGCCATAAGTTCTCTGCTAAGCTATATGTGATGCCCCTAGGCGGATTTGATGTAGTACTAGGGATGGATTGGTTAGCAGCCTATGAGGCAAACATCGTGTGTCGGAAGAAGATGATTCGATTAGTTGCACCCGATGGGAGTTCAGTGACAGTTTATGGTGATCGCGTCACTACTGTTCCGAAGACGATTTCGATGGCGGTGGCAGAGAAGTGTATGAGGCTCGAATGTAGTGCCTATTGCGTATGTAAAGGATGTGAATGCATCGATACCGCAATTGTCCGACGTGCCGGTAGTGTATGACTTCCCAGACGTGTTCCCAGAAGACCTGCCAGGTGTGCCACCTGACCGCGAGATCGAGTTTCAGATTGACTTGATTCCTGGTGCACAACCAGTTGCAAAAGCACCATATCGGTTAGCTCCGTCTGAGATGAAGGAACTGATGGATCAGCTGTAGGAATTGATGGACAAAGGGCTCATCAGACCGAGTATCTCTCCTTGGGGTGCTCCGGTCCTATTCGTCAAAAAGAAGGACGGTAGTATGAGAATGTGCATAGAGTACCGTGAGTTAAACAAGTTGATGGTGAAAACAGATACCCCTTACCAAGGATTGATGTCCTGTTTGACCAGCTTCAAGGTGCCAGTTGGTTTTCCAGAATAAATCTCCGATCGGGTTATCATCAGTTGAAGGTAAAGGAGCAAGGCATTCCTAAGACAGCTTTTCGCACGCGTTATGGACATTACAAGTTCCTCGTTATGTCTTTCGGTTTAACCAACGCGCCAGCTGCCTTTATGGATTTGATGAATCGAGTGTGCCGGCCAATGTTGGATAAATCAGTGATTGTGTTTATTGATGATATCTTGATTTATTTAAAGAGTGAGGAAGAACATACCGGTCACATACGTGAGGTGCTGGAGACACTTAGAAGGGAGAGGCTTTATGTTAAATTCTTCAAGTGTGCTTTTTGGTTACGCGAAGTTCAATTTTTGGGTCACGTGGTTAATGCTGAAGAAATTATGGTGGACCCGGCAAAGGTTGAGGCGGTGATGCAATGGAAGTCTCCAAAGACGCCATCTGAGATTCACAGTTTCTTGGGTTTGGTGGGCTATTACCGAAGGTTCATTCAAGACTTTTCCAAGATAGCCTCACCTTTGACCAAATTGACCCACAAGGATGTGAAGTATGTGTGGGGACGAGAACAGGAGGATGTGTTTGAGGAGTTAAAGGCAAGATTAACTCAGGCTCCTGTCTTGACACTGCCCGAAGGGAGTAAGGATTTAGTGGTCTATTCAGATGCCTCCTATTCGGGACTGGGTTGCGTACTGATGCAATGTGGGAGAGTGATAGCGTACGCATCCCGACAGTTGAAGATCCATGAGACTAACTACCCCACTCATGACTTGGAGTTAGTAGCGGTGGTCTTTGCATTGAAGATTTGGAGGCACTATTTATACGGAACAAAGTGCACAATCTTCACGGACCACAAGAGCTAGAAGTACTTCTTCAAGCAGAAGGATCTTAATATGAGGCAAAGGAGGTGGTTGGAGTTGATCAAAGATTATGTCTGTGAGATCCATTACCACCCGGGCAAGGCCAACGTAGTGGCTGACGCCCTTAGCCGAAAAGAGAGACCGAGCCGATTCGGGTGAAGGCGTATCAGTTGGTGATGACCTCAGATGTGATGGTGCAGGTTAAAGGATTCCAAGATGAAGCGTTAAAAGAAGATCGCCTCAACTCCGAACGAATGAGAGGTCTAGTTGCAGAATTGGGGGAGAATACCCACGGGGTTAAAACCCTCTTTGGGCGGATGTGGATTCCTCAATATGGGGACCTACGTGGGAGAATTATGGATGAAGCTCATAAGACTCGATACTCCATTCATCCCGATGCCACCAAAATGTATCAAGACATGAAGATAGATTACTGGTGGCCGGGTATGAAACGTGACGTGGCGGAGTATGTGAGTAAGTGCCTTACTTGCTTGCAAGTGAAGGCAGAACATCAGAAACCATACGGGAAGATCCAACCGTTGGATATACCCGAGTGGAAGTGGGAGCACATCACCATGGATTTTATCACGAAGCTACCCCGTACTGTAAAGGGGTACAATGCTATTTGGGTGATAGTTGATCGGTTGACAAAGAGTGCTCACTTCCTACCGATCCGTGAGACGTATTCATCTGAGGGATTGGCGGATCTGTTCATCAGAGAGATAGTAGCTCGTCATGGTGTGCTAGTTTCTATCATGTCAGATCGTGATACCCGCTTCACATCTAAGTTTTGGAAAAGATTTCATGATGCCATGGGGACGAGGCTACATATTAGCACGGCTTACCATCCTCAGATAGACGGTCAGTCTGAGAGGACGATCCAGACGCTTGAGGATATGCTTCGTGCATGCGTGATCGACTTTGGGGGAAATTGGGATGATCACTTACCGTTAGCAGAGTTCTCATACAACAACATTTATCATGCCAATACGAGATGTTGTACGGTAGGAGGTGTAGAACACCCGTGTGTTGGGGAGACATAGGGCAGAAAGAATTGGGAAGCATCGAAGTGATCAAGGCTACGACTGAGAAGCTGGAAAAGATCAAAGCCTTTATGAAGGCATCCAAAGATAGGCAAAAGTCGTATGCCGATAAGAGGCGTAGACCCATCGAGTTCAACGTGGGTGATAAAGTCATGTTAAAGGTCTCGCCTTGGAAAGGGATCATTCGGTTCCGGAAGAGGGGCAAGCTGAGTCCAAGATACATAGGGCCTTTCCGAATCATTGCACGAGTAGGAGAGGTGGCCTACCGTCTAGAATTGCCCGATGAGTTAAGTGAGATTCACCCGACATTCCATGTATCTCATCTAAGAAAATGCTTAGCCGATGAAGATATGATTGTAGCATTGGGTGATATTGAAGTGGATGAACGGCTAAATTATGTGGAGCAACCAGTGGCAATCATCGACCGAAAAGAGAAGAGACTAAGGAATAAAGTCGTTCCACTCGTGCGGGTGCAGTGGAAACATCAAAAGGGTTCCGAGTCTACATTGGAGACCGAAGAAGAAATGAGACAGCATTACCCACTATTATTCGAAGAGTGATAGGTTTCGGGGACGAAACCTCCTTAAGGGGGGTAGACTTGTAACACCCGAAACCTCGGTCAAAATAAAAGGGAAAGAAAAGTATTTTGAAGAAAATAAAAAGAAGGCAAAGTTGAGGGGTGCTTTATGTAAATAGCACCAAAAAGTCAAAAATGCACTTCATATGGGCATGGTCACCCATATCATCTTGCTGTTGCTGTTGTTCGACCGAAAAGAAGAAAAAAGAAAGCTGCAGGCCAGCTCTCTCGGTTCCAAGAAGGAAATAGAACTGAAATCTTCAAAGGTTAGTGGGTTTTGTGTTATTTGGCTTGGTTCTTTGAGGTTTTCCACCTTAGAAACCGATTTCTATGTGTATGTGGTGTTTTAGTGTTTGTTTATGTTTGTTTTAGGTGTCTTGAACTCTAGTGCAGCCAAGTTTGGTGGAGATCTACTTGTTTTCTGCAATAGGTGAGTTCTAGGACCCCGGTTTTATGTTTTTAAACTTCTTTGGGGCTGAAAATGCATATAAAATGCTTTACAACCATCATGAATTTTAACCGTGTGTATATGTGTATGAATTTCTGTGTTTTATAAGGTTGTAAGCTTGCTCTAAGAGTTTAGCATAATAGCTCTATGTTAAGAATGTATGAGAATAAGGTTTTGGAGCTGGTTATAGCATAAGTCTAAGTTTGCAGGTTAGATAGTTCATTCGCATCTAAACTGGGAAATTTGCATAAGTGTTTTGTTCATGAGCATTTGCTACAGTGCTCCTCCGCATTTGAAGTGTTCATCCGCATTTGCCTTAATTCAGCCTAAGTGTTCATCAGCATTTCTTTTGTACATGCGTATTTGCTACAGTGTTCATCAGCATTTCGTTTAAGAAAGTAATTACCAAGTGTTCACCCGCATTTACTTTTATACACCTGCATTTGCAAGTTGTTCACCCGCATTTACTTTTGTTCACCCGTATTTGCAAGTTGTTCACCCGCATTAGTTCACCCGCATTTGCAAGTTGTTCACCCATATTAGTTTTGTTCACCCGTATTTGTTTTCATTCATACACATTTCTTTAGGAATTAAGGAATTTTCTAGAATTTTGGAAGATCAGAAATTAGGGTTTGACCATGGTTGACTTGATGCTTATATTTAATTATTTTATGCATGTTGTGGGTTGCCCTTATGTTCCCTATTATGATATTATTATATGACTTTATGTGGATTGTTTATGATCATAAAGTATTATTATTAATCAAGTGAAAGATTAATATTAATAAAAAGTAGAACATAAAGAATGTAAAGAAGTCTTGCAAGCAAATTCACAATGAGGTTCACAACCACTAGGTTGTTAGCTCAACTGTGTGTGGTTTAGCTAACCCGTTGGATACACACAGGGTCAATCTTTAAGATTGTGGGGACCATTATTGTTGCCCCAGTACTGGAGTCAGCATATGTGCACCACGGATGGAGTCTATTTATAGACTCCAAGGCCCAGTACCAGGTTTATGCGCATTATATGGGGGGTATAGCACTTTGGTCCATATCGAGGTGAAAGATTAAAAAGTAAAAGGCTCAAAAGAGCGGCCATGGTAATGGTAAAGAATATTAATGATGATAATGAATGTAAATGATTGTATGTTGTATGATCACCTACGAAGGAGGAATATGGTAATTTAAAAGGGTATTTTCCTATATAAAGCTTACAAGATATTTTCCAATGATTTCAAAACTAGTACTCACTCAGCAAAGCTGACTTTTATGCATTTTCAGTTGGCAGGTAATTTTGCTGAGGATGGCACTCGGGGAGGCTACTCGTTGGGCAAGGCTGACATTCATTCTTGAATATAATGTTGTTGTTTTGTAATGCAAACTAATGATCTTTTGTAACTGTACCAAACATGTATTACTTAGCAACATCGTTTATAAATTAATGAATGGTTTTTAAATGTTTAAATTCTGCTGCATTGTGATAATGAATTATGAACTGTTTTATAAATAGTGTTGTGAATGTCCAACTGTGAGGTCTCCGGGAACGGGGCCTTACAATGGTGTGCCTAAAAAGGAGTTTTTCTATAAAGATAATTGTGTTGCCTACTTGAAAGGAAAGCAACACAAGGCTTCTCACAAATCCAAAGAGGTTAACTCCATCACCACCCCATTATACTTATTGCACATGGATCTTTTTGGTCCCACAAGTATAATGAGCATTGGAAAAAAATCATATTGCCTTGTGATTGTTGATGATTTCACAAGATTTACTTGGGTTTTCTTTTTAAGAACTAAAGATAACTGTTGAAACTCTAAAATCTTTTATTTTTAAAATTGAAAATCAAATAGATCACAAGGTAAAAATCATTAGAAGTGATCAAGGGACCCATTTTAAGAATCAAGTTCTTGACTCATTCTGCAACTCAAAAGGGATTGTCAGACAATATAGTGCTCCTAGAACTCCTTAACAGAATGGTATTGCTGAGAGGAGGAACATGACACTTATTGAGGCCGCAAGAACTATGTTAGCTGATTCAAAACCGCCTCTAACTTTCTGGGCAGAGGCAGTCAGCACTGCATGTTATGTGCAGAAAAGGGTTCTCATTGTTGAGCCCTAAGGAAAGACCCCTTATGCGCTATGGAACAAGAGGCCACCATTCATTGGCTTTCTTAAGTCCTTTGGCAGCTGGTGCACCATACTTAACACAAAGGATAATTTAGCAAAATTTGCTGAAAAGTCAGATGATGCTATCTTTGTTGGACATTCCTCAACCTCTATTGCATATAGAGTGTCTAATATTAAAATTCAACAATTTGAGGAATCATCCAACATTGTTGTCAATGAGCACACTCCTTGTGTTAAGGGCAATGGTCCTGATTATATCTTCAATTTAGAATTGTTTTTAAACTATACTAAACCATCTTGTGAGAATGTTTTAGCCAGAACAGGAACTCAAAATGACCCCTATGAAGATCAAATGTTTAAGTTACCAAGACCTATTCCAAGTTCTCCAAGAAGAAATGAAGATCAAGCTCCTTCAACTGAAAGTCCTAAAAGCTTGAATATCTCAGGAAACAATGGAGCCTCAACAAGTTATCAGCCTACCGAGCCTCATAACTCAACAACTGACAACTCAAGTATTCAACACCTAGCTGATGAAGATAGTGATCTGGAGGAATAGGCAACTGTTGATGCTGCTTCTCAGTAAAATACCATTGATGATGTCAGACATTCATTGAATCAGTTCTCATTGAATGAGTGTGAGACATCAGCTGGTCATGGTGTTCAAAATCCTGAGCTAAACTTCTCATACTTGGCTCTATCTATGCAACTAGATGTGATTCCTAGGCTAAAGATACACAATACTCATCCAGCTGAAAACATCATTAGGGATGTCTCAGAAGGTGTGAAAACAAGAAGTCAGACCCATAATGGGAATGTCTGCTTGTACTCATGCTTTCTCTCTCAGATGGAACCAAAGAAGGTGGAAGAAGCCCTCAAGAACAACAATCGAAGCAATGCAAGAGGAGTTGCTTCAATTCAAAAGGCAAAAGGTATGGAACTTGTGTCTATTGCAACCTGGCCAAGTCCCCATTGGCACTAAGTGGGTGTTTAGAAACAAAAGAGATGATAGAGGTTTGATCATCAAGAACAAAGCAAGACTTGTTGTTTAAGGATACACACAGGAGGAAGGCATAGATTACACAAATGTCTTTGGACCTGTTGCAAGACTTGAGGCTGTACGAATCTGCCTTACTTTTATAGGATCCAAGAACTTCACAATCTATCAACTTGATGTCAAATGTGAATCTCTGTATGGGGATATCGATATAGAAGTCTATGTGTTTCAACCACTAGGATTTGAAGACCCACATCACCCCAACTATGTGTGCAAACTTAATAAAGCTCTTTATAGGTTGCATCAGACACCTAGGCAGTGGTATGAGACACTGTCTTAGTTTCTTCTCAAGAATAGCTATACCAGAGGCACAATAGACAAGACATTGTTCATAAAGAAGTCTGGGAAAGACATGTTGCTTGTACAAGTCTATGTTGATAACATCATATTTGGTTCCTCAAATGACCAAATATGCAAAGACTTTGAAAGCATCATGAGGAAGAAGTTTGAAATAAGTTCCATGGGAAAGATGGACTTCTTTCTTGGAATTCAAGTGAAGCAGATGGAAGAAGGGTTCCTCATCAATCAATCTAAGTATGTCAATGACATCTTAGAAAGATTTGAGATGAAAGATTGTAAGCCAGCCAATACACCTATACCCAGAAATCATAATCTTTGTCCTGATTCCGAGGGGGAGGATACTGATTAGTATCCGTACAGGGCAATTATTAGATCTTTGATGTATCTTACTGTAAGTAGACCTGATATCATATTTGCAACTTGCATCTGTGCAAGAAATTAGACTTCTTCAAAGGTGTCTCACCTAATTGCTACCAAAAGGATCCTTAGATACCTCAAAGTAGCTCCCAAACTGGGTCTTTGGTATCCTAAGAATAAGGATTTTAACTTCTATAGTTACACTAACAGTGTTTATGGTGGCGGCAATATCAACAAGAAATCTACATTAGAAGGATGTCAATTTCTTGGTGGAAGGATCATCTCTTGGCAATGTAAGAAGCAATCATGTGTATCCACATCAACTGCTGAAGCTGAGTATATTGCTACGGCAAGCTGCTGTGCTTAACTTCTTTGGATTCAGAATCAGATGCTGGATTATGGTTTCAACTTCATGGATACTCCTATCCACATAGACAACAAGAGTGCCATTTCTATCACAGAAAATCCAGTCAAGCACTCCAAGACAAAACACATTGACATCAGGTATCATTTAATTCGAGATATTCATGAGAAAAATCTAATCAAGCTAATCAAAATCAATTCAAATGAACAATATCCTGACTTGTTCACAAAAGCCTTTGATGAACAAAGATTTAAATATTTAATCACAACTATTGGGATGATTAACATTGACTAGTCCTTTTCTTTTGAAAACCTTTTAAAAATTTGTCTTGTCTATATTGTCTAAATACAATTTAAGCCCTGTTACAAAAAGGTTATCTTCAAAAATTTCGAAGTAAGAATGCTTACGAAGAGAAATTTACCCTCGGAAGATATCTTTATCCATCTTCCGAAGGCAAATTCCTCTGCATAAGTATTCTCTTTTGAAGAATTTTTAGCCTTGGAAGGACATTTGATTATAGATCAAATCCACTTCCGAAGCTTACTAACTTCTTTTCTCAGAAGAATATTTTACTCTCGGAAGCAATTTGTCATTAAGACATGGTTTGCCTTTCGAAGTAAAAATTGACTTCGAAAGACAATATTAAGAAAGACAAGTGTTTTCTCTTGGAAGTATCCTTACTCTCGGAAGGAAACTTTTACTGTGTAACAGAAGTCTTTGGGTCCCACTCTGTAAAAACTAAGATTTTATTGATGATTGTCGGAATATTTTAAATGGTTTATACTGCCTATGTCCAATCGAAACCTACACCGTTCTTTCACCCATCTTCTCACCCTATCCTTTTGGATTTTTAACCCCATTTAAAATTTCCGACTCTCTTTCTTTACTTTCTTTACCACTACAAAACCCCCAAATTTCCATTATCTTCATCATTCACTCTCAAATTCCTTCAATCAAACAGTTCATTCTGAACAATGGCTTTGAATCCCCAACACAACCAAGTCGCCATCCTTGATTCTTCAAAGGATGCTAATTTTGCCCCTATTTTCCAATTTCTGTCACAATCGACATACTTCACTGCCCTCACTGTTAGCCCCACCATCTACTCAAACCGTTTGGCTGAATTCTAGGCCAATGGTCGAAGTGAAATGCTCAACGATGAAAGGGTCATCAGATCAAGGATCTGCTGGCAGGAGATCACCATAAGTGAGACAACCATCAGGGAGGATCTGGAGCTCCATGATGAAGGTGCCCCCACTGAATTCCCTAAGTCTGAGTTGGAGGATACCTATAGTCAGATAGGATATGGCAGAGATGTGAACAAGTCTATGGTCTACAAATTTAATTTCTCCTATAATTGGAACTTCTTGCTGCACATCGTCCTGCACAACCTATCCAACAAGTCGGGGGGATGGGATCAAATCCTATATGAATTGGGCTGCCTAGTCCATGGGTTGGTAAAAGGCCTCAGATTCAACTACTCGATGTTTGTGCTAAACAACTTAAGAAGAAATCTCACAAAGGATTAAGTCTATATGTATCCTAGGTTCATTCAGCACTTCATCAACTATGAGTTGGACCAGGACAAACTAAAATTTGCCCATGTTCTACTGGTCCCTCACATGAAGCCCAACATCTTCAAAACTCTGAAGAAGGTGTCCACCAATTTCATTGGAAGATTCACTGATCTCCTTCCAGGTAATCTTGAGCCAATGGCTCCTGGTGACATCCCTGCGAGCCCAACAGATGATGAACCCACACCAGACACCACCACTAAAATGCTATCTACTTCTTCCCACACAATCAAAATGGCCTACAAAAGACGCTCCCAACGAACCCTTGATCAATCTACTCTAATTGATCAAGTCCCCTCTATTCAAACCAAAAAGGCTAGAGTGGAATCAAGGGCTCCCACTCAGCCAGAGGTCCAACTATCCTCCTCAATTGACCTCAATATCAGTGTTGAGTCTCCTCAGTCTCAACCTGATAAGCCCATAACCAAATCCTTAAGCCCTCAGGGTGAGTCTCAACACTCCCCTGAGCAACCAAAAAGGGATAGCCATATCATTGGCTCAACTGCTATTGCAGCTAAGCCATTTGGTACTGACCAACATCCCGGGTTATTATATATAGCATCCCTATTGTTTCTTGACCTTTTAACCCCACTTGATGAGGATATCATGTTCCATCAAGTCCATTATGTTGATCTACCTAACCATTCTTAAGATCAACTAAGCCCTAGGGAACCTCTGATGTTAGCCCACATCAGCTAAGCCAAACTGAGGTGAGTCCAACCAGAATGGAAGTGACTCATGTAGGCTCAACTGCCACTACTGAGAGTGTTGCACTAGCCTCTCAGGATAGTGGTAACATCAGAGAGACATTAGTATGTAAGGATATCCAGGGCGCCAAGAAACCCCTACTAGTGGTGATGATGAACATACTAGGTATGTTATCTCATCTCCGAATGATTCTTCAAAAGAAGATAAGGGTAGTCTACAACTCACTATCAGAGACCTACTTTCTAAAGTCTCAAACCTTGAATTAAAGGTTAAGAATTTAGAAGATAGGTCTGCCACTCAGTAACTTGAGATTGAAAATCTCAAGGCTCAACTAGCTGAGAAACAGATTGAGAAGTCTGTTAGGCATGTACCAACTCAAGTTTCATTAATGTCTTCCTCCAGCTCATCTACCTCTCAAGATGATGCTACCAAAAAGGGGGAGAATGTTCAGAAACAAAGACATGTGGAACCCAACCTTGCCATTACTTCCCTTGATGCCATTTCTTCATTCTATCCTACATAGCAACACCCTGTAACCATCTTTCCTCAACCACCTCCTATTACCATTCAAATGGACCTAAGGATGCTTATTGACCTTAATAGATTTTTAACCAAGTTTCTAATAAGCTCCTCACTTGAACAACCCTCTCCTGATGTTGCCATTGCCTATTTTAGAGCTGAAGAGCTTCAAAGGCTGAGTGCACCACCTACCTCTGAGGAGGAAATTAGTCAACCTGAGGTCTCTATTGAACCTGAGATTAACTTCGAAGGGGAGATACAGACTAATGGCCCAGTAACCAACTTAAGAGGGATAGGTAGTGCAGTTCCAATTACTTCTGAAGCAGAAATCCAAGCTACGGAAATAATAATTGAACTATCTTCCTTGTCCGATGACCTGCTTATCACAGAGGCCATTCTTGACCTAGCTTCTGAGGACAACAGTGAGGACATTCTTACAACTCCAATCTCCCACGCACCACAACTTCAAACCCCCTCTCCCCAACCTGAATCTTCTAAGCTTGAGTCTCCAAAGCTTGAATCTTCCTTTGATCCTAAAAGGAAGAGGAAGCTCACTGCTGAAGAGCTTCTAGAGGAAGGAAGGTTGGAGAAATTAAAGAAGAAAGGAAGACTTGATACTGGGAAGCTGTTGGCTACAAGCAGCAAAACAGCAACAGTGTAAGGTAATATTAGAAGATTATAAGGCTGATGCGACCAAAGAAGCCAAAACAACCAAAGGTCTTCCTGCATGCATTCACTGGACGTACAAAGGTAGAAGTGCTTCGAAAGTTTTACACACTACATCAGAAAATACTCGAGTGTAAAATCTTTCGAAGCCAAAGTCCAAATCTTCCAAAGCCAAAGATGACGTCTTCCGAAGCTTCAGAGACAAAGTCTTCCGAAGCCATTTTGTTGTGAAGACTGATTTCTTCCGAAGACAGAGAAAGACATGCTCTCTCTGATCTACTTTACATAAAGTTGACACACTTTTCGCTGCAACTCTGAAGACTCACCAACTTGTATGAGTTGGTGAAAAGTCTATGCTTTTGTAAACTGTAGATTAAGGTCTTTGTCTGTAACTTCCTACTTTTGTACCTGTAAACCTTTTTGTAATAGAAAAGGATATGAGCTATGGCATGTCATAGTCACTAGTCAAAAGGCAATCTGCCTTTTGACTTTAGATTGATCTTGTTGTCTAGATTAGTCAATTCCAACTGTCCTTTTAAGTATTGACGGTTGTAGGATGTAGTATAAAGAGTCTCAGGTTCTTGTAATTTAGATATGCTTTGTAACACTTGTAATAGAAGTTGAGAGCAATATACAACACTCCTTGAAAACCATATTTCTATGTTATTGTTGCTTGTTCTGTGTCATTACTTAATTGTGTTCGTAGAATCCTCATAATCAAATCCGGTTCCCTATTTGAACTGTTAAGTGTTCCAAGTCTCTCCTCATTGTGAAACTGATTATGTTAGGCACCCCTACCTGGTCCTGCAATTGGTATTTGAGCATTTCAGGCTCTTGATTATAAGATCTCACCATCTTTAATCCTCTTAGTTTCACAGTTCACTTAACATCTCAAATGGTAGCTATCACAAAGGCTGATATGGAAACCGGCACAATGACAAAGTCCCCACTGATCACTCCTGAAGACTTTGATACTTGGTGTCAAAGAATGGAAGGCTTTATCAAGTCTCAAGACTCCAGGATGTGGGGGTCTGTTATCGATGGACCTCATGTACCATCCACCTCTTCAGCTGCTGGTGGTGGTGGTATGTTACCAAAGGAAGTGGCTGACTATTCTGATGAAGAATAGAAGAAGATTGATATTGATCAGAGAGCCATGACCGCCCTCCAAACTACTCTTCCAAACTCTATCTACAGAGGCTTCAAGAAGTGTAAGACTGCCAAGCAACTCTGGGATGCATTGAAGCTGATGTATGAGGGGTCTGATGATGCAAAAGAAAACAAGAAAGACCTCTTGAAGCAGCAGGTTGAGAACTTCACCTTCAATACAGGTGACACCATGACTCAACAATACTTTAGGTATGTTGAGATTATGGATACTCTGGCAGATGTTGGAGTAACTCTTGAGAACAGGGACGTTGTGAGGAAGTTCATGTCCTCTCTTCCCAGATAATGGACATACTATTGTGTGGTCATCAAGAGGACTAATAACCTCAAGACCCTTACTCTCACATAGTTGTATGGTGTCCTCAGTGGCTACCAGATGGAGATGAACATGAAAAATCCATCTGGTAACTCTAACAAACAATAGAGTTCAGCCCTTCATGTGGTTGAAGGGGATTGCAGAGAACCACTACACCATCTCATCTGCTACCCGGAAAAATCACAAAAGGGTCCTTTCATCACCTTTTTGGAGACACCAAGGGAAGGCTACATCCCTGGAAGCCCATTCCAGGAGACAAGCTCTTCACAAGCTTTTGTGTCTTTTGATGAAAGTTCAGGCAACTTTCTCTTCACCCTTGAAGATCTGGACTGTATCCATCCAGATAATCTGGAGTATATGGAAATAATCCAGCAGATGGCTCTTCTCACTCACAGAGCCAACAAGTTCTATAAGAGGACTGAAAGGAAGTTTCCTAGCAATGCAGCCAGTGGAAAGTTTGGGCTTGTTAAAAGCAAAGTGAAGTGTTACAACTGTAACCAAGTGGGAAAATTTTCCAGAGAGTGCAAGGCACCAAGGTCAAATGGTGGGCAAGCACAAATAAGGCCAAACTACACTAAAGGAGCTCACCAGAATGAGAAGCCAAGACAGCAAGTTGCAGTTGCTGTTGAAGAAGGAGGCTCTGACTGGAGCTTTCAGATGGAAGATGCATCTCCAAACCAAGCATTGATGGCAGATTATGATGATGCCAAGGTATTGAAACATCTCTGTACACCTGAATGTATTGCTAAAGTTAATACATACATGTCCTATAACTTAGAGATGAGATCTGGTCTTGAGTCCTTAAATATCTTAAAAGCTGATTTTAAAAGAGCTGAAAATGATTATAAACTTAAGATAGAAGATCTAGAGAAAACCATTTCAATTCTTAAGCATAAGCACACTAACTATAGGACTCAAATCAAAGATCTCATCTCAAAGTTAACTGAATGCTAGGCTGAGCTTATGATCGGCAAAGCCAGGGCAGAAAAATGTGTTCTTGAAGAAGAGACCTTCAAGAACATAATATCCTCATCCCTACATGCAAAAGTTTGTTTTCAGAAAAGCAAGAATTGGGATCTACTGAGATAGCTCCTCCACACACTCTATTGTCTTTAAGATCTCCAAGGTGTGGAACTTGTGAAGATGAGCTTCCCCTCATAGACCCCATTGTTGAAGAGGATAAATAGGAGATAATGTAGGATGACTCTGAGAAGAGTGAAGAAGATCATCCTAAGAAGGGTCATTATTCTCCTGAGGAGAGGAAAGAGTCTAGAATGATCAAGTCAAAGAGAAAGAACTTGATCAGAAGAGCTAAGAGAAGATCAAAGAAGGCTCAAGAAATCAAGGCCACTTTTGACTCCAAGCAGAAACAAGTGTTCATTTCTGTAGGGTTTGAAATGGTAAAGGCTAAAGACTTAACTATGAACTCTAGTACCAGGAGTTCTAGTTTAGTTCCAAACCATTCCAGCAAGAAGAAGAAGACTGACCAGCTGTGTACCACTGCTACACAGGCTGAACCATCCAGCTCCAAGAGCAAGCCTCTCCCTAAGAAGCTTGTTGCATCATCTGTGAAGATGAAGATGGAGAAGAAAAGTGATCAAACTCAGTCTTGCTCTCAAAAGAAGACTCCCAGAAGGAAGCAAATGGACTGCAACATGTGTGGTAGTACTTCTCATCTGGCTAAGAATTGCATCTACAATCCCAGAAGCACTATCCACATGGTCAAAGAAAAAGATTCAGAGAAGAAGAAGGAAAAGCAAGCTTCGGAAGGAAAATCTATTTCCTTTGGAAGATCCAAAGTGAAGAAGAAGACAAGTGAGAACTTGCTTTCGGAAGAAATTTTGGTCTCGGAAGAAAGGAATGCTTCCGAAGTACTAAAGCATGCTGCAGTGAAAGCAAGATCTTCCGAAGGTCCAGTATCCAAAACCTCATAAGTTATTGAAACTTTTAAGTGTTGAAGGTCAAGTCCAATCTTCAAAAGATGGTGTGGAAGACGAAGAAAGACCTGGTGATTGAGAGTTCTTCATTCACAACAACTAATGATCCTCAAAGCTTGAATATAAGATCTGTTACTGTTACATTGTCTTCAGATCACTTTTAAAAGCCCAAGACCAATGAGGCTTGGGTTTCCAAGTGTAACTAACCACTTCTTTTTGTGCAGGAATAGCTAAAGACCAAGGAAAATGTTGGATCATTGATAGTGACTGTCTCGAGCACATGACTGGCAATGGTTCTTTGCTTCACAATTTTGAGAAATTTTATGGAGGACCAGTTGCTTTTGGAGGAGATGCGGGTGGTTACATCACTGGAAGGGGTATGGTCACAAATGGTAAGCTCACCATTGAGAAGGTAAATTTTGTTTGAAGAGCTTGGATACAATCTACAGAGTGTATCCCAATTTTGTGATCAGAGACATAACATGCTCTTTACTGAGCATGAGTGCATTGTTCTTAAGCCCAGGGTGGTTATTCCTTAAGAGCATATCCTGCTCAAAGCCCCCAGGAAAGGGAATATGTACAAGATGGACTTGCAGAAAACATCTCCCTCAGGAGAGGTTTCTTGTTTTCTATCTAAAGCAAATAGTGACGAGTCTTTCCTTTGGCATAAAAGAATGTGCCATGTAAACTTTAAGAACATGAATAAATTAATTAAGAATGATTTGGTAACTGGAATGCCAAAGAAAGAGTTTACAAGTGATGATCATTGTGTTGCATGCCTGAAAGGGAAGCAACACAAAGTGTCTCACAAGCCAACGGAAAAGAACTTTATCACTACTCCCCTACACTTATTACACATGGATCTCTTTGGCCCCACCAGTGTAATGAGTTTAGGAAGGACCTCATATTGTTTAGTGATCACAGATGATTTCACAAGATTCACTTGGGTCTTTTTCCTTAGAACTAAGGATGAGACTCCTAAGATCTTGAAGAACTTCATTCTGAAAATTGAGAATCAATCTAATCACAAGGTCAAGACCATAAGATGTGATCAAGGAACAGAATTTAAGAACCAAATCCTTGATACATTTTGTGATGAAAAGGGTATTACAAGACAATATAGTGCTCCCAGGACTCCTCAGCAAAATGGTGTTGCTGAGAGGAGAAACATGACACTTATTGAAGCTGCAAGAACCATGTTGTCTGACTTTAAACTGCCCATCACCTTTTGGGTAGAGGCAGTTAACACAGCCTGCTATGTCCAGAATAATGTTTTAGTGGTTAAGACTCATTGTAAGATTCCTTATGAGCAGTGGCACAAAAGGAGACCATTTATTGGTTTCCTCAGGTCATTTGGATGTCCTTGCACCATCTTGAATACCAAAGATCAAGTAGCCAAATTTGATGAGAAGTCAGATGATGGACACTTTATTGGATGTTCTTCCCAAGCTAAGGCTTATAGAGTATACAATCTCAGAACTAGAGTAGTTGAGGAGTCAACCAATGTGACCTTCAATGAGCACACTTCTAGTGTGAAAGGTTCTGGTCCGGATTGGCTATTTGATCTTGACTTAGTTACCCACTGTTTTAACAAGTCTTGTGAGAATGTTTCAGGATCTACAGATAACATATCAATAGGAGATCCCGACCTAAGATTTGAGCAGAGAAGACCAAGCAAGATTACTACTTCAGCTCCTTTGGTGACTAACCCTACAAATGAAGATCCTATCAGCACAAACATGACAAATTCAGCTGATACATCTGAGATGCCTTCAAATTCCAGCTTAGAGGTTCAAAACTCAGGTGAAGCAGCTTCAAATGTAGAAGGAAATAGAGGTAGTGATAGTGATCAAGAATTTCTTGATGTTGATAACCACTCCATAGAAGACAACATAAATGATGTCACATGCTCATTGGATCAAGTCTCACTTGATAAGTGTGCTGATGTGGTGGGTGACACTCCATTGCTAGATCTGAATTTTTCTAATCTAGATCTTTCAAATCAACTTCCTGTGATCCCTCTACTCAGGATCCACAAGTCAAACCCCACCACAAACGTCATTGGAAATGTTGATACAGGGGTGAGAACAAGAGGACAAACCCATGACAAAAATGTTTGTCTATATTCTTGCTTCTTGTCCCAAGTAGAGCCAAAGAAAGTTGATGAGGCTTTGAAAGATTGAAGCTGGATTGAAGCAATGCAAGAGGAGCTGCTTCAATTCAAATGACAAAAGGTTTGGAACCTATGTCCTCTTCCTCATAGAAAGACTGTCATAGGAACCAAGTGGGTTTTTGGAAACAAGAAGGATGATAAAGGATTTGTCATCAAGAACAAGGAAAGACTAGTTGTTTAAGGGTACACATAAGAAGAGGGAATTGATTACACAGATGTTTTTGCTCCTGTGGCAAGACTTGAAGCTGTAAGAATATTCCTGGCTTTTGCTGCATCCAAGGATTTTAAGGTCTACCAACTTGATGTCAAGTATGCTTTTATGTATGGGGTGATTGATGAAGAGGTGTATGTCATACAATCACCTGGCTTTGCAGACCCAGATCATCCTGATTATGTCTGCAAGCTTGATAAAGCTCTTTATGGGCTACACCAAGCTCCAAGCTCCAAGGAAGTGGTATGAAACACTATCTCAGTATCTCTGTCAACATGGTTATAAGAGGGGTACTATAGATAGAACTCTCTTCATCAAAGGGATAGGGAATGACTTAATGCTTGTTTAAGTATATGTGGATGACATTATCTTCGGGTCAACTAATCCAAAGCTCTGCAAAGACTTTGAGAGGCTGATGAAGAACAGATTTGAAATGAGTGCCATGAGGGAACTAAATTTCTTTTTAGGAATTCAAGTGAAGCAAGTTGACAATGGCATCTTCATAAGTCAGTCAAAGTATATACAAGACATACTTACAAGATTCAACATGACTGAATGTAAGGTTGCTAAGATACCCATAGCCAGAAACCACTCCCTAGGACCTGATCTTGAGGGGGAGTGTGTGGATGAACATCTTTACAGGGCTATGATTGGGTCTCTTATGTACCTAATAGCCAGCAGGCCTGATATCTTGTTTGCCATATGCATCTGTGCAAGATATCAAGCCAACCCCAACATGTCACACCTGGTTACTGTCAAGAGGATTCTTAGATATCTCAAAGGTGCTCCCAAGCTTGGCCTTTGGTATCCAAAGAGTTCTGACTTCAATCTGTATGCTTATACAGATAGTGATTATGGTGGTTGCAACATGACTGCAAAGTCTACATCTATGGGATGTCAATTCCTTGGTGGAAGGATTGTCTCATGGCAATGCAAGAAACAATCCTGTGTCTCTGCATCAACTGCTGAGGCTGAATACATTGCTGTTGCAAGTTGCTGTGTTCAAGTGCTTTGGATTCAGAATCAGATGCTGGACTATGGATTCAACTTCAAAGAGACTCCCATCCACATAGACAACAACAGTGCTATATCCATTACAGAGAATCTTGTGCAGCACTCAAGGACCAAACACATCAACATCAGGTATCATTTGATTAGAGATAATTTTGAGAAGGGATTAATCAAATTAATTAAAATAAACACAAATGAACAATATGCTGATCTGTTCACTAAAGCTTTTGATGAACAGAGATTCAAATATCTTGTATCAGCTATTGGGATGATTAACTTTGAATAGATTTTCTTAAAAACTTAAATCAACTTTATTTCTAAAACCTGTGTGTCCTAAGTTGTCTATTTTATCACCTTCATAAGCCCAGTTTACTTTGAAAGAAACGTTTTTTAAGATATTCCATAGATTTTTTGAAAAATTTTCAAACATATTTTCCTTCGGAAGATTTCAAGTTGACTTCGGAAGAAATTTATGTCTTCAAATCAACTAACTACTTACAAAAAAAATTAACTTCGGAAGAAATTCTGAGAATATCTTCCTAAGCTTAAATATGCTTCTAAGTACTTACATGTATTTGCAGGACAAATATCTTCTGAAGCTTTTTCTTAAAAACTTTCGAAGCTAAATTACCTTCGGAAGATTTTCAACTTCCAAAATAACTACCTTTTTAGGCACTTTTTCAGAGGTGGGACCTACTTTCAGATTTCAAAGTTTATACTTTTGCATTAACTTTGTTTCAAATCCATTTATATATATATTCTCAAACGGTTCCCCCTCTTCTCACTCTCCTCTTCATCTACATTGTTCTCCAACCTAATTTCACCTACAAACCGCATTTGTTCTTATCTTTTTCAACGAAAAGCTACTTCAAATGGCCAACCTTGACCGCAGAAATCAACACGATTTTTCCATGCATCTTCACAGGCAACATAATCAAGTTGCTCACTCTAAGAAAGATCCAGGTTTCTCAGAGGTTTGTCGTTACCTTTCTTTGACCAACTACTTCACCTCCCTCACCATTGATCCTCCTCTTTATGAGGATCATTTGTTGGAGTTCTGGCAGACCTGTGAAGAGGTCACAATGGATGGGGAGAAGGCACTGTCTACCACAGTGCAGGGGAGGACAATCTTCATCACTTCGACCATCATAAACACACATCTTCAGCTGGATAATGTAGAAGGTGACTTGTTCTTCCCTAAAGCTGCAGTCAACCACTCCTTTTTGTAGATGGGCTACGAGGGTGACTTCTCAGTCAAAACCTCCAGGAAGGGGAAGGTCTCATCCATATGGAAGTACCTCCTTCATGTTGTCATACACAGCTTGTCTAACAAGCATGGAGGATGGGATCAGATTCCAGAAGACCTCTCCTTCATAGTCCATGGAATGGTTCAGGGGGTCAAGTTCAGGTATTCTCAATTTGTATATACCAATTTGCTTGCTAACTTGGACTCCCTAGAGTATTACATGTTCCCTAGATATGTCCAGCACATTCTCAACTGTGAACTGGGCACACAATTAAGGGGAACAGGTAATATTCTTAAATTAGGACAAATGAAGCCCGACATCTTCAAAATAATAAGGAAGCCAACTGTTGGCTTCTTTGGGGTAGAAACAGCCCTTGCCTAAAAATGTTTGAGCTCATTGCTCATGGTGGCAACCTAGCAGCACCAGCTAGTGTTGAACTCACACCTTCTATCTCTCAACCACACATACAACCCACAATAACCATCACCTACAAGAGAAAAACCAAATGAACCCCTGTACATGCTATTCAGCTTGTGCAGGCCCCCATATCACCAAGCTTATAGGAGGAAGTGGACACTCGAGCTCCTACTTCCCCTGAGGAGCAAACTACTCCCATCTCTCATATGATCAGTGCTGAGGTTCCTCATGCTCAGCGTGATGAGCCCACACCCCTAACAACCTTAAGCGTTCACTCAGAGTCTCCACACTCTAGTAAACAACCTTCCGGGGAAAGTTACCATCCCCACCCGTTGGATCTAAACCAACCAATTCCCAGCCTTGACTTCTATGATGATGAAGACATGGCATTCAGCGAGTACCATGAGTCTCTCTTCTCCACACCTACTCAAGGATAGATGAGTACTCTTGTCTTACCCAGGTCTATCCTACATCATTCACCTAACACTGAGGTGGATCTCCCTGAACCTGTTCAGGAGATCCATATGGAAGAGGCTCTCACTTCAGCAAGTGATTACATCTTTAAGACCTCAACCATGGCAACCAGTCTTTTTGACACTTCTCTTAAAGCTATCATAAGGCAGGGGAAATCCAGCAGCCAAGAATAATATGCTGGTGATGAGGAAGAGGATCTTGGTCCAATTCTCTCATCCCCCCGTGATTCTTCTGATGAAGATGAGGGGATTCTGAAACTAAAGATGCAAAAACTGACTCAAGTATGCACCTATTTAGTCTCAAAGATAAGTCACCTGGAATCTCAGGTGACAGTCTTAGAAAGAAGGGTTAATGACCAGCAACTTGAGATCATCGATCTCAAGGGCCAGGTAGCTGAGAGACCACTAAGACAAACTCAACCAGGTCCACAAGAACCTGTGAATGTGATAGACTCAACCCCCAGCTCACTTATGCAAGAAGGTGATGCTACAAAAATAGGGAGAAAGTCCAAACAGTCACAGAATCTGGGAGTTCCTCTCAGAGTATGGACATAGAGGATTCACCACCCTTTCTAGCAATAGTCCATACTTAGTAACCTCCTCAAGTCTACATGGATGTAGACTCTCTCATTCAAAGTCTAGTTGAGGAGGGTATATCCAGAGCTATGTCTACCCCATCTCCCCACTCCGAGAACCCAATCATAGGATGGAGGTATGACTCAAAAAGGAGAGCTCTCATCATCTATAGAACTCAGGGTCAACAAGAAACTTTCAACTTTTCAAACTTGAGTTTCTATGAGTGCATAAATCTGGTTGATCTTCCACTTGTCAACCCAAGCCAAAACAGACAAGCTGGAAGACTAGTAGACTAGATACAAGAAAGGGTGCTAGAAGAGTTCAAGATGATATCAAGATTATATAGACAGAGGATAGCAGGTGAGATCTTTGGTTAACTGGATATTGAGGTGGACCCTAAGATTAGCTTCAAAGGGAAAACCTTGACTGAAGGCCCAGAGGTTGAGCCTGTGAACCTTGAGATAGGATCTCCTTCTGCACCCAGTACCCTCAGTGAAGCACCAGTTGGTAATGGTGCTCCACAACCTCTCTTTGGCTAGAGCTTGACTGGTAAACCAAGCAATGAAGGCCAAAGCTCTCCCCACCCTGAGTCACCAAGGCCTGTGCGTGACAAAGGGAAGAGAAAAATGACCTCCGAGGAGTTAGAGGAGGAGAAGAGAGAGAGGAAGAGGAAGCTAAGGGGAGAGAGTTCAGGAGGGTCCTCAGGCTTCATGCAAGCAGCTATCCAAGCTACTCCCAGGCCAAACACTCAAGATGATAAGTTGAGGGCAGCTAGGCTAAACTACCTGGGGACCAGGAACTATAATGTTGATGAACTCATAACTCTCCCCTTAGAAGAGTTGAAAGAGCTGGCTGACACTGAGCTGTCAAAGGAGAGGAGGGAGGCAGAGGATGCAGCATTGCTCCTCAAGATTAAGAAAGAAAGGAGACTGAAAAGGCTCTACAAACATGCTCCTGTCCTCTCCCCAGTTCAAAAAAAGTCCTGAGATAGAGACTGTGGTAGATGCACAACCTCAGGTAGATAGGGAAGCTGAAATAATGAATATGATCAACTACCTGAGTGCCACAGGACTCTATCAGGCAACTGCACTTCTTTCCTTATCCTTTGAGTACATAGAGTTTGAATATCTCAAGCAGCTGGAGGAACAAGCCACAAAAGAAAGAAAAGCTGCTAAGAGAAAGTTAAGGGAAGAAGCTGCAAGATCAAGGGCCATCATCCATAAAAGCCAAAAGAAGTCTGAAGATAGACAAAGGATGATGAGCTTCTTGAAGCTGTACGGATTCTCTGGAAGGAGGCTTGGTCCTCTGTCTCTATCCACCATGGATGAGCATATAAGAGTGATCAAACAGAAGATTAAAAGGGGAGAGCTTGTAGATTTGCATTCCCCACCAAGTCCAGCTCAACCTGAAGTTGACGTGAAGGTTGAACCCCCTGAGACAACACAACCTGATCCTAGAGCTGCATATCAACCAACTTCATCTTTTGATCCATGAGGGTTCTCCTCTCTCTCCATCTGAACCTGTGAGAGAAGAGATCCCAACTAAGAGAGACACAACAGAATTATCTGGTGCTAAAGACCAGTCATCTCAGTTGAAAACTTCAAAGAGGAGGAAAAGGATGGCTAGAAAAAGTGTTTCAAAGAAGAAGAAAACCAAGGCATCTACCTCCACACCTCATGATGAGTCAGAGCATCCTGAGGAAGTGCATGAAGAGGCTGCTCAACCAACTCCTATTCAAGTAGAGCCTCTTGCCATTAGAAGACCCATCTTGTCTTGGAGTTTTGCTGCAAATCCGAACAGATGGTATGTCATCAAAGATCAAGGAGGTCAAGATGTCTACTTCTGGCAAGACATGCTTGATCTTCCTTTACATGATCTCTATGATATGAGAAGATACTATGTAAGTCTGAAGGATCCTGACCAGATGATGAAGAGAGGCTTGGTCTTGATCCTAATGAGGACTTTCCACATCTGAAGTACTTCTCTATTTTGGTAGCATCAGCCTTGGGGGAGTTTGTAAGGTAATATCAGAAGATTATAAGGCTGATGCAACCAAAGAAGCCAAAACAACCAAAGGTCTTCCTGCATGCATGCACTAGACGTACAAAGTTGAAGTGTTTCGAAAGTTTTACACACTACATCAGAAAATACTTTGAGTGTAAAATCTTCCAAAGCCAAAGTCCAAATCTTCCGAAGCCAAAGATGAAGTCTTTCGAAGCTTCAGAGAAAAAGTCTTCTGAAGCCATTTTGTTGTGAAGACTGATTTCTTCTGAAGATAAAGACAGACATGCTTTCTCTGATCTACTTTACATAAAGCTGACACACTTTTCGCTACAACTCTGAAGACATACCAACTTGTATGAGTTGGGGAAAAGTCCATGCTTTTGTAAACTGTTGATTAAGGTCTTTGTCTGTAACTTCCTACTTTTGTACCAGTAAACCTTTTTGTAATAGAAAAGGATGGGAGCTATGGCATGTCATAGTCACTAGTCAAAAGGCAATCTGACTTTTGACTTTAGATTGATCTTGTTGTCTAGATTATTCAATTCCAACTGTCCTTCTAAGTATTGACGGTTGTAGGATGTAGTATAAAGAGTCTCAGGTTCTTGTAATTTAGATATGCTTTGTAACATTTGTAATAGAACTTGAGAGCAATATACAACACTCCTTGGAAACCATATTTCTGTGTTATTGTTGCTTGTTCTATCTCATTACTTGTGTTCATAGCATCCTCATAATCAAACCCGTTTCCCTATTTGAACTATTAAGTGTTCCAAGTCTCTCCTCATTGTGAAATTGATTGTGTTAGGCACCCTTACCTGGTCCTGCAAGCAGCCGCCCAAGAAAGTATCAATAATCAGAGGAGAGTGGAGGTCATAGATAGGCTTATCTGCCTGAGAGTAGACAATAAAGAAATACTTCTACTCCCACTTGATGAGCTTGTGAAGCTGGAGAAGGCAACCTTGCTGCAAACGTAAAAAGAGGAGGCAGCAAGGTTGGCCATATAGGAGGAGAAGAGGAGAAAGATGGAAGAGGCAAAGGTAGAGAAGAGGAAGGAGAGGATAGCCTTTCTATGTACTAGAGGCTATTCTCAGAAGGAGCTAAACCTTCATGACTATGATACTATCTTGTTCCTTTTTCATAAAGAACAAGCTCAGACTAACAAAGAGAGAAAGAAGGCTACCAGAGAGAAGCTGAAGGAGATGAAGAAGATGGAGGAAGAGGCAAAACTTGTAGATGCCAAGACTCAGGGTGATAAGGAATGGATAAAAGTCTACCTTAAAGCTCACGGATTTAGTGGCAGGCAGGTGGGTCCCATCTCTCTAAAGACCCTACAACGACATGTCAGCGACATCAAGGCTGACATTCTCTTAGGAAAAGGGAGGAGGTACCTCTAAGGCAAAGTGTTTAGAGGATGGCACCCAAACCAACTCCTAAACCCAAACGAGCACCCAAACCACAACCTATGCCCACATCTTTTCCCTTCCCTGTCAAAACTGAGCCAACAACTAAACCTTAAACCCCTGAACCCATATCACCAGCCATTCCTACACCTTCACCCCCTGCTTCTCAACAACCACCACAACCACCACCTATCCTAAAACCCAAAACACCACCCCGAACCCAATCACTACCCAAACCATCTTCTGAACCATCTAAGCCGCTGTCCTTAGAAGAATTCAAGGAAATCAAAAGGAAGCTCACCAACTACACAACCCTGAGCGACATCTCTTATGAGGAAGAGTCTATAAAGCTGAAATACATTGATGGCTCTTCATGTTCCCTCATAAGAGATGCATTCCTTGATCTGCCAAAGGGAACACTAGACCAAGCTCCCTAACTTCTTGCCACCAATTCTGATGCACTTAAAGAAGAAGAGAAGAAGTTAAGAAGGAGACTGATGACTCTGCTGGACACAAGAAAAGAGGAAAAGCTTCCAACTAATCCCCTCAATCCTAGAAGCCAAATTATCTAGTCGAGGTTCGATGAATATATAGACACCTTTGTTGTGCAAAGGGAGAATGGTCAAGTAACCAAACTTGACACATCAGCTCTACTACATTCTAGCAGATTTGACATTACTGGGTTAGTAGAGAGACCATTCTCCAATCCCTCCAACTCTCAGATTGCTGCTCACATAAGGAATCATCTAAGCAGTCTTCATGTTGATGAGCTTATAAAGAGAGCCAAAACTAAAGAAGAGTTGAAAAAAAGTAAAAGAAGAAGAAGAAGGAGTAACTAGAAAAGGAAGAACATTCCTGCAGATGGTTAAGGGACCGACTTCTGAACCTATAGTTAGATGGGAATATGACTATAATTCCCATCAACTAACTCTTTTTAGAGGGATATAGCAAAGGATACATGTCATCCAGAGCAATAGATTAGATCTACTATCAACAGATGAGTTGTACAAACTCCTCACCACCATATCAGGGAAAAACAAAGAGACAGACAAATATTTGTTTTTCTTGGTGTTGAAGACCTTGAGGAGTAGGAAGAAGTGAAGTTTTGGTAGCATTAGCCTAGGGGGAGTTTGTTGGATCATATAAGGCTGGTGCAACCAAAACAACACTTAGAAGAATTTTGAAGTGCTAAATGAAGTGGTCTTCCGAAGACAAAGCTGCTCTTCCGAAGCTAAGTCAAAGATCTTCTGAAGCTCAAAGTATGAAGAACTTCTAAAGGAAGAACTCAGTCTTCTGAGACCAAGTTGTTCTCCTTCCAAAGTATACAACTTAAAAGATCCAAAGACAAAGTCTTCCAAAGAATAAAGTCCTGAAGACTTGCAGAAGTTCGAAAGAAGTTGTTTCTTCCGAAGCCAAAATGACCTCGGAAGAATTTATTCTTTTGAAGCCATTTACCTTCGAAAGAACCAACTATGAACCACTGGACATAAGTATGGTCTGTCTGACAGTTGCCCGCTGCAACTCTGATATACTGTATGGCGCTTTCCCACACCCATGTAGTTGACCATACTTTAATCCACTGTTAACCATTCTCAACTTAGTACAGTTTCCATTCTTAGTTGGTGACAAAAGTTAAGTCATGGACCTGTCATGACTACCTAATCTAGGATATTATTACTTTATCTTAGATGCCTTACTTCTAGCAATGTAGTATTTGTCTAGTTGTAAATTCCAGCTGGTTTTTCAAGGATAACCGGCTGTAGATAGTAGTATATATAGTTTCTCCATGTAACTTAGTAACCATGCTTGTAGGAGTCTTGAATACTGAGTTGAGAAGTAATATATACAAGTATCTCGAAAAACCATTCTTGTGTTCTTGTGCTTTCATTAACTTACTATATTACTTGTGAACTTAGAGAGATTCTACTTCATCAACCCGAGTGATATTAAGTGAGTTTGTGAGAATATCTTGTGTTGTGAGGCAAACACCGATCCTGCATGAGTTATGGATGATGTGATATGTAATACTGAAATTACGGGATATATAAGTTCTGGATGATGTGATATGTAATACTGATAATATTATATTATATGCACACACATACATACATACAATATGTTATATTACATATGAGTAAAGTCATATTACAGATATGCAGTATCAAATAAATCACGACATATTAAATTAATTTTTATATGATTATACTCTACTGTTAAGATTATAAAAATTATCATTTTCCTTTTCAATGTACTCGTCTTGGTATTAAAATCTAAACACAAAGAATATTTGCATCTATATAGTAAATAAACATGTACATAGAAAATTCAAACGCACATTTACACAATTTCCTATCTTAGTTTATTTCTATTGTACACAATAATACATCTTTCATTTGTCTTTATTTTCTTCATCACATTTCACTATTCACATTTCCATCTATATCAAAGACCGTTTATCATTATAAACGTACCCAATGGTCTTCATACTCATCAAAATCTGTTCCCAGTCACGTATATATCCAACTCTATATGCCCTCAACTTTTGATGTTCATCTTTCAAATTAAAAATAGTAAAAATAAGGTGTAATGTCACTATCTCCATATTCTTATTTTCCTAAAATTAAGGATGTTTTGTTTCAAAAATCAAGATAAGGTAACGAGGGGATACTTGCAAACAAGCCCTCCAAATCCCATTCTCCCATTTTCAAGCTTTCTCCTGCCCAATGATTTTCAAAACCAACTACTTCCTCCACTTTAACTTTTCCATCAATATCCCTATTGAAGTGGTGGTTAATATTGGTTGATTTCTTATCAACCATCATGTAATTAGTTGCATTAGCATTAATATCTCCATCCATGACTCCATTACTCCGGAGGTTAATATTGTCATTTTCCATTCCCATTATGTATGGTACCTCAAACATGCCACAATCATCGTATCCTATGCATGAGGAAGCATTAAACAAATTTGATATATCATTTGTTTCATGAATGGTGTTGTTTTGGAGTGGTGGTAGTTGCCCAAAATGGTCTTGACCTTTCATAAGCATGGAGTTATTGTACATGGATGATGATGATGTTGTCGTGGTTGATGTCATTGATGACTCCATGCACATGGCTGTAAGGTCATGATCGTGCGTGGATATGAACATAGCAGCTCCCATGATGTCTCTACTGGGATCCGAGGACGTTTCATGATCAGTGCTATCGTTTGGTGTGGTTTTAGAGACGTTGTTGCTAGCTTTTAGTCTTTTCTTTATCGTCGAGTTCCAAAAGTTCTTTATCTCGTTGTCTGTCCTTCCTGGAAGACGAGATGCTATTTGAGACCACCTAAATTGAATAAATAACATGTTAACACAACATTAATAATTATACACTGTTATTTATTTTGAAGCAAGAACACATGAGTACAACTTCAAAATATATCTTATAAAATCATTAGAAACTTTAAGTTAGATAAAAAAAAAAATGGCAAATTAATGGTTGAATAGTTTGGTATTAACTGAAATTTACACTTTCACCAAAACATAAGAATAACATTTAATTGCTAGGGCTATTTTTACTATGTCTTTTATCCCCTAATAACATTCCCTATGTCCTTTGTATTATTTTTTATTGTTTGAAATGATTTTTTAAAAAGAGATTCATGTAAAATTTTCTATTACTATAGGAAATCTGACTGATGGTTAAAATAATTATGTTAATTAAAAGAAAATTTAATCTAAAAGAAACCTGTTGTTCTAAAGTTACTTAATGTTTTTCTTAATAAAGTCACTCAATTACTATTATGCGTTTAGTTTATAACATTGTTTATAAACATTAAGTATTTTTAAATTTAAGCCATTTAAATGCAAATAACCTCTTGATCTAATGATCTAAAAAAGAAATGGGAGACTTTGTCTATTTTGAAAATCTAAGGTCTAAACTTTTGGATTAACGAATAATTACTAATTTGTTGTTACTAATTACTAACTACTAACTTCTTGTTTAAAACTAAAAATAAATAAATGAAACATGTATGAATCCTTATTACCATTTACTAATTTTTATTTTTGGATGTGACTCAAAATTATAGTTATACACTTGTTTATTATTTGATGAATATTTCTTCACTACTAACTTTTGAATTAAATATAAAGAAAATACTATATAATGTTATATATATATATATATATATATATATATATATATATATATATATATATATATATATATATATATATATATATATATATATATATATATAATTTAAATCACTTGATTTAAAAAATTTTGGCATTTGAAAAAATAAAACATTCAACACATAATAAAACTTGAATAACTTTATTAAAATAAAATATTGTCTTTATTGAAACAATTAAAAAAGCTTGATTAGTATTAGATAAAATTTCTCTTAACAAAAGTAACCGGTTGCTTTTTTTTTCGTTTGTGCTCCTATATTTTCCCCATTAGACTAGCTTTTAAACGAATTTAAAAATATCTTTTAGTTTTAACATCAGGTTACATAAGATGAAACAAATACAAGTTATTAGGGTTTGCTTTTTTCTTAACCAAACATGGTCAAAGAGTTCTATAATGTTCAATAAAGGTCCGGAAAGCAAATGATCGAAGCGTTTGTCATGTCATTATTCAACCTTATAATCATGCCATTTAACATACATTCTTTCGTTGCATAAAAGTACATCAACTTTGATATCATCACAAAGTTTTTATATAAATAACTGTTTGTATATATATATGCATGGTTCACATTGTTTTTAGAAAGTATGGCAGTTTACATATAAGATTTTTTATTTTGTCACTTTTACAAAATAAATTTTGAACACTAATCGTATAAATATCATAAAAAAACCTTACATGAACTAACAAACACAATGGCTGGACATATATATGTGAACAAACAGCGAAACATTATTCACGTAGCACCTGGTCGCCCCCCACTGAGACCAAGACCCATGTGCGTGCCACCCTTGTTTTAGAAACTTCCCGTAGTTTGACTAGAGATCGACAAGATGATTTTGTAAAACCATGTCTTATAAAGTCTTATAATAAATGAATAATAACTTTGGATTGATATATGTTAAAATTCTAGTGAAGTATATATTTTGGTTTTCAGTCTCTAGCTCTCTTCCATTACGTAATAATGGTTTTAAATAATTTAAATAGATAACTAAATAATAAAAATATAAATTTTTTTATTCTAATAAATTATTAAAACTTACTAAATATAAGTGGACTTCAATCTAATAATATCTTATTTTAATAATCTTGCAGTTTTTTAAATCTTTTTTATTTATTATATATAATTCCTTAAATCTTTAGTACTTTTCCAACTAATGACTTATGAATACAAATACTCAAATCGGATTTATATCCTTGTAAAACAAGAGTTTTTAAACAATCTTTTTAAAAATTAGTATGATTATATTTGATATTATTTCATCAGCATAATGTATTTTATATCCAAATACTACTTTTTTAATATCTATGATTCCCCTCCAAATCTTGCTAAAATATAAACATCACATAAATTTCTATCATAAATGGAAACATTATTTGGAATCTTTGGGTTTCTTGTTCATGCAATACCATCTGGAATTAATGTAATCGCAGCTGAAAACCATCCAAATTAGTTAGACTAAAAATAATAACAACACTAGTTAGAAATAACAAGCAATATTATTATTATTACAATTATAAGATTATTAAAATATAGTAGTAGTAAGAACAATACTTATAACAATAATAAGAATAAGAATAATAAACTACGCTGCTATGCACTAATTAACCTAATTCGATCTTCTAGATAATCTTGTTAAAGTTTAAGAAGGATTTAAAATATAAGTAAAGTATATCATCTCATTTTCAAACCAACTTTGAAGTAGCTTCTTGATAGTGATAAACCAAGAGAAATAATCTAGGTTATCCCACGGCCCATATATACTTGAGACTATTTCCTTACCTATTACAAGACTGTCACAAATACATGCATTGGTGATGTTGTTAATTGCTGCTTTTCAGGATGGATTCTCAGCCATCAATGAGCAGATTTTCATGAGAAAGAATATGATATTAAGTTCACATTCTAACACATCAATCACCAACACCTTTGGCCTTTTAACTAACTAATTGTTTTTGAACACAAAATGAAATGTGATGTTAATAAACAAATGAGTATCATCGTTAGCAGATCACTCGTGCGCGCACACCGTTTGTGTAAACCTTTTTAATAATATATGTTATGTACCATTATACTAAAGAGACAGAGGGATACACACCTGTTGCCAAGAATCGAATGCAAATGAATAATAAGCTGTTCTTCTTGAGGCGAAAAAGCGCCACGCTTGAGATCAGGTCTCAAGTAATTGATCCAACGAAGGCGACAACTCTTCCCACACCGTTGCAAACCCGCATTCCTCGCTATATCAGTCCAACACCCTTGCCCATTCCTCAACATATAATTCATCAACTTCTCATCTTCCTCAGGCGACCACAACCCCTTTCTAAGCTTTGTAGCATTCTTACCCACCTTTTCTCCCCCAACTTGTTCAGGCTTTCTCATTGCAAAAGATTATTATTAGGGTTAAATTTACAATAACCCTCAAGACAACAATCTAATTAAAGATTGTAGTTGTTAGTTTTCTTTGTTGGGAGAGTGGCCATTGTTTGAGATCACATACTACATATAAGGTGTTGTAGAGAGAGAAAATATTAAGAGACAATGAGAGAGATTGTTGGTCGTCTTGTTTTTAACTCAAACTTGTCTTTTTCGATGCATTTTTCTTCACTCACAAGGTAATCATCATATGTGTATGAGAATTCATACACACCATTTTGCTTCCACTTCACATAATGATCATCTCTTTCTATGGGCCTAAGGAGGTCCCCCTCCAATCCGTTTTCTACTCTATCTATCAATTAACATCACTTTCATCATCACCATTGCCACTTCAAGAAGCCAACGTACACCCTCTCTCTCACACACACAATATATGTATGAACACGTGTAAATTAGAGATATAGAGAAAGTACAATGAACTCTTTGTGCATACGATGATGATGTGATTACTTATGTGAAAGATTTGTAAAAACTTTGGGTTATTTTATGGGAGTGGTTGGAGATTACGTGAATTGAAGACAGTAACATGTTAAAGCATGTCTATGTTTGAGGTACACCGCTTCTTAAGCAAAATAACTGTCGGCAGCTAATGTTTTTATCCCTTTGTAATCATTGAAGATGAGTGATGCTAACCACACTAAATATAATAACAACCAATCTTAATTTAACTACTCATAATCAGTTTAAATTCCTAAAACCACTTTTTGTCGTTCGTTTAAATTGTTTCAACATATTATAACGTGATCCACCACCTGTTGACTTATTGTACACATATGAACTACATGCAATGATATTGAATATGCTTTCAAGTTTTCTGAAATTAAAACATCATTCCAATTTGAAAACATCTTGTTGTACTGTTAAGCCTTACAATCTAGAAATAGAATATTTAATATTTTAGCGATATTTTGATAATGCGTAATTGATTATTGTATTGCTGACGTCCCGTAGGTTTTTTCTAATTTATTTATTCCAAATTTAAATTTAATTATTATTTAAATTTAAATAATTTTGTAGGACTTGTGGCGACGGCATGTTGTGGCCATTGCCTACAAAAATGATTTATTTTGAAACATAATTTATTATGAAAAATCTGCCAACAATGTTTTGTCGACGACTGCCATCGGGATAGGGTTCCGTGGCAAAGAATTTTGGCGACGACCTACAAAAGGTCTATAAAGACAAGACTATGACGAGTGTCGTGGGCGTAGCCTAAGACAACGACATTTGGGATCTATAGCAACAAATTATGTCGTAAACATAGGTCTTGTTTCTTATAGCGGATCAATAAGCGACTAATAAGATACACTATCTTACGGGATTTTTATATTTTTATACGGTACTCAGTTGACCACAAAATATGATACTTAATGTAACGTTTATAGTCGGAAAGAATTCTACTTTAGACATGACTCAACTCAAAAAAATTTCATAATGATAATTAATTATTATTTAAAAATGCTATTACCAAATGTGAAAATCTAAATGGTTAGTGGTCGATCATTAATTTAGAAAAACAGAAGTATCTTTGTAGGGAACGTGTATTCCATGGAGCCCTTAGCTTTTTATCCTCCCATAGTATAAGACTCAAAATAACTAGACACATGTGGTAAATTGCCTCCCAATAACAAAGGACCCCCCTCTTGATGTGGTCAGAGGGACCAACACCAAGTGACCATTCATCATCAGACTGGACCTTGGCACCTATCAAGAAATATCTCAACATATAATTGAAAGTTTCAACTTTAATTAATGGTATACCTAATCATTTTATGTTATAAGACTTTTAGAATTCGATGGCACTGAGAAATTCGTTTTTGTTTCAATTGATTTCTTGATGATCAATTACAATCAAATAATAAGAATAAATAAACCTACCAAAGAGCTAAACAAGGAAACAAGATATATGGTAGGACGATAGAATAGGAAAAGATAAAACAAAATAATATAAAATTCTATACTCCCCCTCAAGATGGAGCATGTAGATCTTTAATGCCCATCTTGCTGAGTAAGGAATGGAGCTGTTGAGTTCCAAGACCTTTGGTGAGCAAAAAAATCAGGAAAAAAAGTTACAGTACATCGTAGTTCTTTGCTTAATCGGCTAACTGAGAGAAGATTGCATTTAAAATTCGGAACATAAAGAACTCCTTTTATTTTTACTCCCCCTGCAAGTGTAGACTCGCCCTTTCCTTCAACAGGAATGGCGTCACCGTTCGGTATTACAACCGGAGCTTCGCAGGAGGTTCTCTTAGTGTTTTCAATAAGTTTCGGTTCATGAGCTATGTACTCGGTGCATCCCGAATCCATAACCCATGTATCGTCCCCTTTACCTGCCATGTTTGCCTCAGGTTTTGCCTCCGCGCCTCTATTTGATCCTGAAAAGAACTTTACGAATGATTGATATTGTTCGTCACTTAAGTCGGGTATAGGACTATTTCCTGTTTCAACACATGCAGCTTTTGGTTTCGCTTTGTCTCCTTTCTTTCCGGGCCACCAATCCGGATATCCAACTAACTTGAAGCATCCTTCACGTTTGTGACCATCTCTTCCACAAAAGGTGCAATGGTCATTTTCTTTTCCTTCCCTTCCTTGCTTGCTTGTATATTTCTCCTTTGACTGACTAGTATTGCCCTCTCGTTTTTGGAAAGCCTTAAACGCGACTGATTCGGGGGCCACCCGGTTTTCATTTGAGATCGCTCTTTGTCTTTCATCTTCAGCCACCATGTGATAAGCGACTCCTAAGGTAGGAGTGGGTTTTGTTGCCAAGATTTGAGTTTTAATCATAGTAAAATCACTATCTAGCCCCATAAGAAATTCATAGAGTCGCTCCTTTTCAAGATGTTGAATAACTTTCTTACCCAGTTCACATGTACACTTGTTACAGGAACAACAAGGAAAAGATTGGGTAGCTTCATCCCATAGGGATCGAAGTCGGGTATAATATGTCGAAACCGTAGCGCCATCTTGTCTGGCGACAGCTATTTTCTGCCTCAATTCATAACCTCTTGGAGCGCTTTCCTTCCCGAACCTCTCGTGTAAATTTGACCATATCTTCGATGATGTGGTTGCGTATTTTACGCTGTCGCGTATATTCTTTTCCATGGCTGTAGTAAGCCATCCTTTTATCATTGCATCACACCGCATCCATGGCTTATATTCAGGGGATGTTTTTTCTGGCTTTACGATTGTTCCATCAACAAAGTCTATTTGGTTCTTGGCAAAGAGAAAATTTGTCATCTCTTGTGACCAATCGGCATAGTTGCTATCCGTAAGGACATCGTTTACGTGAAGTTGTTTTGGGAAATCTGAAGGATGAAGATAGTATGGTGAATCGTGATTGATCGCAACACCAGAGCTTCCTTCGGTATCCTTTGGGTCTCTATCTCCGGCCATCCTCTAAGAACGGCTTGAATGAAAATTGTGTCGAGGGTTTCAGAATTGCTCTGATACCATTTAGAATTCGATGGCACTGAGAAATTCATTTTTGTTTTAATTGATTTCTTGATGATCAATTACAATCAAATAATAAGAATAAATAAACCTACCAAAGAGCTAAACAAGGAAACAAGATATATGGTAGGACGATAGAATAGGAAAAGATAAAACAAAATAATATAAAATTCTATAAGACTACAAGTAACATAGTGGTTTTGAAGATATCTGTCAAACGAATGCAAATGACTGATACCCGCCTTAGGAGATAATATCCGTAAGAGGATTTAATTGGGAATTGAAAGCTGGGATAGATACAAAGGACCCATAAAACAATATTCATTCTACCTCATATGATTTAATCATACTGTTTGACAGGTTTAAGGAAATGGTTGAACTATTTATGAAGTGTTTGATATGCCTCTATATATGTATGAGGAAAAAAATAGTTTATTATGAGAAAAATAAGTTTGAGGTTGTTATAATATGTGATGATGTGATAGTTTTGTTTCGGATTAGTGCTAGTTGATGCATAGTAGAACAAATAAACAAGCTTACATCTAAACGTACACTCACCACCCACATTTAATCACACGTCAAATGGTCATTTACATATACTAACAAACAACCGTTTAAAAATTTTGGTGCTTGTTACGTTAACTCTTAAACAAAAGGCCTTCTTAGCCACCAAATTAGTCAAAAGATAGCTGACTCATATGACACCAACCTTTACACTATAACTATCGTCTCATTCAATGTGAACGACCGTCTATGTATATACGAGCTTTTAATCTTTTATTTGAACGACCGTTTGGGATGTTAAGACTTTGGTAGATAAGGATTTCGTACCCTGCATCACACTAGAATGTGATAAAAAAACAAGTGAAGATGAGTGGCTGGGATGAACGTTGTCGTTCAAGTTCAAAAGTACAGACTTCCGTATGTTGCTAGAGTTCTCCAACTTTGTTGAACACGTTATAGTTGACATAATTGTGGTTGATAGTATTTTCTCAGAATGTGCAACTCGAAAAATCTCACATTTCTTGTTTTACCTTCTCTCATGTTTAACTCTAAAGCATATCTTAGTGTGTTTTTTCCTTTTCAAACTTCTTTGGATGTTGTGAAGTTCACAAATGCAATGTTACAGATCAACACCAACTAGCTACTAATGTTGTTGTCGTAAGCCATATGAAACTTTTAAAAAGATGTCATATTTGTCAAATTTGTTTTGTTCAATCATATTGTTTTAGTACGCTTTAAGCTTATAAGATATCTAGGAACAAGCTTCGCAATTTATGTGTACTTTTAAAACCATTGTTATTACTAATGGATGCATATGTTCATGCATTGTTTAAGACAAATATTGTTTGGAAAAGTGTAACAAGAAGGTAGACTTTAAAGTCTACACACATCACCCAGCTTCCATTTGATTTTCTAACCATCACTAGATTTACGACCCAGGTATGTTATTTTGCTTCTCTTAGGATATATGTGGATACAAGTTTGTCAACCTCAACATACATAACCATGTTTCTTTCTAGTGCTAATCCCCTCTTTGTTAGACCACTAGCATTTTGTTCTGATATATACTTGGGTACTCCCGTCATGTCTAACATTTTCCATGTAAACACATTTGAGCTGCTTCGTAACATGCTTACAAGTTTTCCTCGACCGTAGTTAGTTAAGTCTTGACCAATACATACTGTTTGGTCAGGGTAATCTCTAAGGATGATCAGCATCACATCAAGGACAACATCTTCTACCTCGGTTGTGCTAACCATATGGTGGTTCGAGGATGGTCGAGTGGTGGATACTTTCGGCTTTAGTGGGAATCTTCATCATAGTGTGAGTAGTAGAAACTATAGCATATAAGGAACTGCTTCTAAGCCTCCCAATGATGATATTATACCTTGAATGAGATCGTATAACTAAGAAGGTTAGGACTTTACCCTTTTAAACCTTCATTGACCAAGACAGACTTTCAAGGCAATCTCCCCCATGCAAAGAACCCCCTATCCTAAGAATCCTACGAAAGAATTATAAAGACTACAACGTATTTCGTACTTCTTCATCCAGCTACAAAAAAAGCATTGCTTGTACATATTTTCACTAGCATTTCCCCCATCAAGGTTCACCCGCATTATCTTGTGTCCCTTAATTTTGGCTTCTATAACTATTGGTGTGACTGTTAAAATGTTGTGTCATATTGGTGGAAAGAATATCTTTCTTTTCTCATGTGATCCTTCGGCCCAATGGATAGGTAGACATGCGAATAATATAAATGAAATTGTAAGCGGGAAGGCTAAAAGCAAATTACCAAAGGAAAAGAGATTTGTAAATCATTACAGACTGCTATGGGTTACAAGGGGTAATCATAATGGTCCGCCAACAAAGAGAATTAGGGTTTTAGGAAATGGACACCATCACAGACCGCCAAGAGTAACCATCACAGTCCGCCAATGAAATGAACTCAAAATTAGGGAATTGGTTCCGTAGTGGACCGCCCGCCAACACATCAAGTAACGGTCCTATAAGGATCATCGCGGACCACCAATATTAAGCATAATAGTTTGCGAGGACTATTTTCTTGCAATATACAAATATTTCATTTGAAGAATGCGAATATACCTTTTTGAGGTGGTAGTGGACCGCCAAGGTCTACTTGATGATCATCTAAGGTGTCTAGTTTAGCAGATTCTAATAAAAGCCCAATAATTCCATATGCATCATATTTACACCTCCAATCTTTGTCTTTCCTCTTTCTATAAACGATCTCTAACTCACTCTCTCTAAGATTTTAGTCTTTTCGAAGGCTTGAGGGAGTAATCAAAGGTTCAAATCACTTCATTTGTACTTACATTGATTAGATATGCATCTAAGGACTCTCAGTTTTGTTGGTATGCTTCATTCTCTATCAAATACAAGTTACTTCTATGAATGAATGAAGTTATGATGTGTGAAACACCATTTTCAGTGTTAAATCACTTGTTGGTTAATTTGTTATCTTCAGAAGACATCTGTGTGTTCTAGATCTATTGTGGTAAGGCTTCGAACCCTTCATATTATACATTGTAGGGGGTTTTAGGGTATTTGATGTTTTTTTAAAGAACCAAACGGTAATTAAGTTGGTAACATGCACATTATATTTATGACAAGAAATATACAAGATTTTGGTAACCAGGATTTGTTACAAGACAAAGTATGGTTTTGGTTTTGAGATGAGTAATTTAATGTCATGTCAGAACCATGAGTTGGCCACAAAGGATATACATGACAGGCAGTTCATATTATGGTAGTTTTAGTCCAACTGGTCATATGTTAGATTGCATGTGTAGACCCTAGTTTCTTGACGTGTGTTCGTCTGATGCTAGGATTGGAAATGTCGACAAAAAGTTGTGGGGTCTCTATCTTAGGGTCCTTAACGGGACCTGGCCAGTTTGGGTGATTTATCTTAGGTAGGGTGTTGGATCATATGAGGCTGGTGCAATCAAAACAATACTTAGAACAATTGTGTGTACAAGTTGAAGAAGTTTTTCCGAAGACAAAACTACTTTTCCGCATCTATGTCAAAGATCTTTTGAAGCATTATGTCTGAAGAGCTTCGGGAGGAAAACTAAGTCTTCTGAGACTAAGTAGTTTTCATTCCGAAGTATATAAAGAACTTCCGAAGGATAGAACAAAGTCTTCCAATGACCATGCAGTTCTCCTTCCGAAGTATTCACACTTAGAAGATCCAAGATAAAGTCTTTCGAAGAATAAAGTCATAAAGACCTGTAGAAGATTTGAAAGAAGCTGTTTCTTTCGAAGTATAAATGGCCTCGGAAGAACTTATTCTTCCGAAGCCATTTAGCTTCGGAAGAATCAACTATGAACCAGTGGACAAAAGTATGGGCTGTCTGACAGACTCTGATACACTGCATGGTGCTTTTTCTAACCCATGTAGTTGATCATACTTTAATCCACTGTTCACCTTTTCAACTTAGTACATATACCATCTTTAGTTGGTAGCAAAAGGTAAGTCATGGACCTGTCATGACTACCTTATCTAGGATATTATTTTATCTTAGATATCTTACTTCTAGCAATGTAGTATTTGTCTAGTAGTAGATTTCAGCTGGTTTTCCAAGTATAACCGGCTATACATAGTAGTATATATAGTTTCTCATTGTAACTTATATAGCATGAGCTTAAGAGTCTTGTAATACTGAGTTGAGAAATAATATATACAAGTATCTTGAAAACCATTCTCTTGTTCATTAACTTCATATATTATTATCAACTTTAGTTTGAGATTCTGTGTTTCATCATCCAAGTGAGACTTAGTGAGTTCTGTGTTTAGAGTCAAAACCGATCCTGCAATTGGTATTAGAGCTTCAGGCTCTTGATTGTGAGATCTAACCATCCCAAATTACCCTTGTGTCTTCACACTCACTCACCCACCTCACTTTAATGGATCTTAACCAAAAAGTTTCTAAGTCCGAAATGGGAACCATGACCAAGGCTCCTATCATCACTCTTGATGATTTTGGAACGTGGTGCAAATGTATTGAAGGGTTCATCAAGTACCAAGATAGCCGCATGTGGAAATCTATCAGTCATGGTCCTTACGTTCCTAAGGTAGCAGCCCCAGCAGGTAATGGTGCCATGATAGAGAAGGCCATTGAAGACTACTCTGATGAAGACTTCAAGAAAATAAACATTGACTACAAAGCAATGATTATTTTGCTAACAGCCATACCAAACTCCATAATAGTTGGCTTTCAGTAATACGAGTCAGCCAAAGAACTCTTTGATGCTTTGAAGCTGATGTACTCTGGTTCCACTGAATCCAAGGAGTCCAAGAAGGATGTACTGAAGCAGAAGTTTGAAAACTTCACATATATCATTGGCGAGACCTTGAGCCAATAATACTTCAGGTACATGAACTTGATCACCTTTCTTCAATCTATGGAAGTGGATATTCAGAAGAGAGACATTGTAAGGAAATTCATGAGTGCACTTCCTCATGAATGGACTTTCTATTGTGTTTCTATAAGGAGAACTAAGAATCTTAACACCTCTCACCATGACTAAACTGTATGGAATCCTTGATGGATATTGTATGGAAATGGAGACTCAGAAAAGCCAACAGATGAACCGACCCTCAAATCCTGCTGTCAGCAATGCTCTACATGTTGCTGAAGGATCAAGACAACCTCAGTTGTACCTGAACTATCCCCAATAGCCATCATCTTCCTCTGAGCCATACATCACTTTCCCTGAGACACCTAGGTCTTAACAGGCTCAACACACTCCTTTTCAGGATAATTGTGCCTTTGTCTCAGGAAGTGAACACTCTGAAGATATTCAATTCTGCTTTGATTATCTGGAGTGCTTTAGCCCAGATGACATTGAGTACATGGACATTGTCCAACAGATGGCTCTCCTGACCTACAAAGCAAAGAAGTTCTTCAAAAGAACAGGAAGGCAGTTCCCTCAGAATCCAACCAACAGTAAATTTGAATTTGATAAAAGCAACGCCAAGTGTTACAACTGTAACCAGCTTGGTTACTTTAGTAGGGAATGCAAAGCTCCAAGATCCAATCCTGGAGCAACTCAAGCCTCCCAACATCCTACCACCTCAAGAGCTGCACCAAAACCTACTGAGCAGCAAACTGCGACTGTTGCTCAAGAAGTTGACTGGATCTTCATGGTGCAAGATGTCACTCCTGCTCAAGCACTCATGGCTGGAACTGAAGACAGCAAGGTATATGAAAACCTCTGTACTCTAACTTGTATTGCTAAGGTTAAACTTTATCAGGATTATAATAGGGAAATTAAATCCGATATTGAGTCCTTGAACATCCTAAAATCTGATTTCAAGAAAGCAGAATCTGACTATAAACTCAAAATTAAAGAGTTAGAGAAAACTGTTTCTACTTTAAAACATGAACATACAAACTACAGAACTCAAATAAAGGATTTAATTTCTAAGTTGACTGAGGCTCAGCCCAGCTAGTAATAGCTGAGGCTAAAGCAAAGAAGTATGCTATTGAAGAGCATAACTTCAACACCATCATTGCTTCATCCTCCCGCTCAAAGGTATGTTATAAAAAAAAGTGGGTTGTGAACCAATGAAATTGCTCCACCACACTCTTATGTGTCAGTTAGATAGCCAAGATATGGCACTCATGAGCAAGAGGTTCCAACTGCTGACCCACTAACTAATGAGCAAAAGAATGATGCAACTATGGTGACCACCACAGGGAAGGATAAGGTTGAAAACCTTATTCCCACCGCTGATGTCTTACCCCTAACCACCAAAGAGAGAAAGAAAAAAATCAAGGCAGCAAAGAAAACTACCAAGAAGCTGACTGAGTCTAGGATGAAGATAGATCCCAGACAAAAGGGTGTATTCATTTCAGCTGGATTCCAAGTGGTTGGAAACTCTGATCCAGAAAAGGAATGTAGTACCAGCATTCCTATCTAACTAATGGACCAGAAGTTAAAAGGAAAAGTTATTGAAGAAAAGAAGTGCAAGAACCAACAGCCATCACACCCCATCAAGAGTAACATTGAGTGCATAATTTGTGGTCTACATAACCACATGGCTAAAGATTGTTACTACAATCCTGCAAGCACCCATTATGCAACCAATGTTAAAAGAGAAGGAGTCAAGGAAGGTTTCACATTTGGACCTTATCACATGGTCCAAGTGTCAAAGAAAGGAAAACTTGTTTCCGAAGCTAAGTTGCTTTCGGAAGAAAATCTTTCTTCCGAAGGAAAAATAGCTTCGGAAGACAAGCCAAAGAACAAACAAAGGAACAAAAGGAATCCTTCGAAAAGAACAATCTGTTAAGTGTTTCTCAATTCTGTGACCAAAAGCACCAAATGCTTTTCATAGAACATGAGTGCATTATCCTCAAACCCGGGATGACAATTACTCAGGAATTGGTGCTTCTTAGATCTCCCAGGAGAGGGGATATGTACAAGCTGGATATGAACAATGCTTCCCCACTGGGTGAAGTATCATGCTTTCTTTCCAAAGCCAATGGTGATGAGTCAATTCTTTGGCATAAAAGAATGTGCCATGTTAATTATAAAATCATGAAAAATTTGGTTAAAAATAATTTGGTACATGGTGTGCCTAAGAAGGAGTTTTTCTGTAAAGAAAACTGTATTGCTTGCCGAAAAAGAAAACAACACAAGGTCACTCACAAATCCAAAGAAGTTAACTCTATCACTACTACATTACACTTATTGCACATGGATCTTTTTGGTCCCACAAGTATAATGAGCATTGGAAGGAAATCATACTGCCTTGTGATTGTTGATGATCTTACAAGATTCACTTGGGTATTCTTTTTAAGAAGTAAAGATGAAACAGCTAAAAATCAAAAGGATCACAAGGTGAAAATCATTAGAAGTGATCAAGGGACTAAGTTTATGAATCAAGTTGTTGACTCATTCTGTAAGTCTAAAGGGATTGCTAGACAATATAGTGCTCCTAGAACTCCTCAACAGAATGGTGTTGCTGAGAGGAGGAACAGGACACTTATAGAGGCCGCAAGAACAATGTTAGCTGATTCAAAGCTGCCTCTAACTTTCTGGGCAGAGGCAATCAACACTGAATGTTATGTACAAAATAGAGTTCTCATTTTTAAGCCTCATGGGAAGACCCCTTATTATCTATGGAACAAGAGGCCACCGTTCATTGGCTTTCTTAGGTCCTTTGGTGGCAGGTGTACCATACTCAACACAAAGGACAATTTAGCAAAATTTGTTGAAAAGTCGAATAATTCTATCTTTTTTGGATATTCCTCCACCTCTATTGCTTATAAAGTATATAATATCAAAACTCAATAGTTTGAGGAATCATCCAACATTGTTGTTAATGAGCACACTCCTTGTGTTAGAGGGAATAGACCTGAATACATTTTTGATTTAGAATTGTTTCCAAACTATTCTAAACCATCTTGTAAGAATGTTTTAGCTGGAACAGGAACTCAAAGTAACCCATATGAAGATCAACTATTTGAGCTACCTAGACCTATTTCTAGTTCTCTAAGAAGAAATAAAGAACAAGCTCCTACTGCTAAAAGTCCTGAAAGTAGGAGTATCTCAGGAAACAAAGGAGCTTCAACAAATTGTCAACTCACTGAGCCTTATAACCTGGAAGTTGACAATTCAAGCACTCAACACCAAGCTGATGAAGACAGTGATATGGAGGAACATCCAACTGTTGATGCTGCTTCACAACATACTTACATTGATGATGTCACTCATTCATTCAATCAATCCTCATTTAATGAATGTGAGACATCAGCTGGAGAAGGTGTTTGAAATTCTGAGCAAAACTTCTCAAACCTAGACCTATCTATGCAATTAGATGTGATTCCTAGGCTCAGGATACACAACACTCATCTAACTAAAAACATCATTGAGGATGTATCAGAAGCTGTGAGAACAAGAAGTCAGACCCATAATTGGAATGTATGCTTGTACTCATGCTTTCTCTCTCAAATGGAACCATAAAAGGTGGAAGAAGCCCACAAGGACAACAATTGGATTAAAGCTATGCAAGAGGAATTGCTTCAATTCAAGAGGCAATAGGTATGGAACCTATGTTCTTTGCCACCTGGTCAAATCCCTGTTAGCACAAAGTGGATGTTCAGAAACAAAAGAGATGATATAGGTTTGATCATCAAGAACAAAGCAAGACCTGTTGTTCAAGGATACACACAGGAAGAAGGCATAGATTACACTGATGTCTTTGCACCTGTTGCAAGACTTGAAGCTGTGCGAATCTTCCTTGCTTTTGCAGCATCCAAGAACTTCACAGTCTATCAACTTGATGTCAAATGTGCAGTTTTGTATAGGAATATAGATAGAGAAGTCTATGTGTGTCAGCCACCTAGATTTGAAGACCCATAACATCCCAACTATATGTACAAACTGGATAAAGCTCTTTATGGGCTGCATCAAGCACCTAGGCTGTGGTATGAGACTTTGTCTCAGTTTCTCCTAAAAAACGGCTACACTAGAGGCACCATAGACATGAAATTATTCATAAAGAAATCTGGGAAGGACACACTGCTTGTTCAAGTCTATGTCGATGACATTATATTTGGTTCCTCAAACAACCAAATGTGCAAAGACTTTGAAAGCATCATAAGAAAGAAATTTGAGATGAGCACCATGGGAAAAATGGATTTCTTTCTTGGGATTCAAGTGAAGCAGATGGAAGAAGGATTCTTTATCAATCAGTCTAAGTATGTCAAGGACATCTTAGAAAGATTTCAGATGAAAGATTGTAAGACAACCAAGACACCTATACCCAGAAATCACAATCTATGTCCTGATTCTGAGGGGGAGGATACTGATCAGCATCAGTACAGGGCAATTATTGGATCTCTGATGTATCTCATAGCTAGTAGACCTGAGGCAACTTGCATCTATGCAAGATATCAGGCTGCTCCCAAGGTGTCTCACCTAATTGCCATCAAAAGGATTCTTAGATACCTCAAAGGAGCTCCCAAACTGGGTCTCTAGCATCCTAAGAATAAGGATTTCAATCTCTTGGGTACTCTGACGGTGATTATTGTGGCTGTAACATTAACAAGAAATCCATATCAGGAGGATGTCAATTTCTTGGTGGAAGGAATATTTCCTGGTAATGCTAGAAGCAATCATGTGTCTCTACATCAACTACTGAAGCTGAATGCATTGCTGCAGCGAGCTGTTGTGCTCAAATGCTATGGATTCAAAATCAGATTTTAGACTATGAATTCAACTTCATGAATACTCCTATCCATATAGACAACACGAGTGCAATTTCCATTACAGAAAATCCTGTCAAGCACTCCAAGACAAAGCACATTGACATCAGGTATCATTTCATTCGAGATATTCATGAGAAACACTTGATTAAACTAGTAAAAGTTAATTCAAATGAACAATACGTTGACTTGTTCACCAAAGCCTTTAATGAACAAAGATTTAAATACTTAATCACAGCTATTGGGATGATTAACATTGACTAGTTTATTTCTTTTGAAAACATTTTTAAAATGTGTCTTGTTTATGTTGTCTAATTACAATCTAAGCCCTGTTACTAAAGTTTTTCTTCTAAGTGGAAATTCTTCCGAAAAGAAATTTACTCTCGGAAGAGATCTTTATATCTTCCGAAGGTAATTTCCTTCACTTTAGTACTCTATTCCGAAGGTTATTAACTTAGTCTGGGAAGAATTTTTTTTACTCGGAAGCAACTTTCCATTCAGAAGAAAAATTTTACTGTGTAACGGAAACCTTTGGGCCCCACTATAAAGATTAAGACTTTTTCGGAATATTTTAAATTATCTACCTTGCCGCCGTACTCAAGAACACTCCCAAACTATCCTTTCACCTTATCGGCATGGTCTTTTCCCCCTATTTAAAACTTCTGACTCCCTTTCTTTACCCTTTTTACCATCACTAAAACATAATACTCCCATTATCATCTTTACTCTCTCTCAAATTCCTTCAATCCAACCATACTTTCTTACAATGGCTCTCAATCCTTAACATAATCAAGTCGCCATCCTTGGTTCTTCTAAGGATGCTAACTTTGCCCCCATCATTGATTTTTTGTTTCACTCCACATACTTTACCTCCCTCACCATAAACCCCACCGTATACTCTAATCACATGACCAAATTTTGGGCAAACCGTTATTGTGAAACTCTAAATGATGAGAGGGTCATCAGGTCGACAATCAGCAGACAAGAGATCATCATTTCTGAATCCACCATCAGGGAGCATCTAGAACTTCATGACGAAGGCGCCCCAACTGAATTCCATAAATTTGAGTTAGTAAACACATACACTCAGTTGGGATATGGTGGTGATGTGCATAAGTCCACTGTCTACAAGTTTAGTTTCTTTTATAACTGGAAATTCTTGTTGCACATCGTTCTACACTGCCTATCCAACAAATTAGGGGGTTGGGATCAAATCCCATATGATCTGGGATGCCTAGTCCATGGAATGGTAAAAAGCCTCCACTTCGCTAAACAATTTGCGAGAAAATCTTACCCGGGATTCATTTTTCATGTATTCCCGGTTCATTCAGCATATCATAAACTGTGAGCTGGACCAGAGCAGACTACAACATGAAGACACTCTCAGGGTCCAACTCATGAGGCCAGCCATCTTCAAGACCTTGAAGAAGGTGTCCACCAATTTCATGGGGAGTTTCACTAATCTTCTCCTAGGTATGATTGAGCCAACGGCTCCTGGTGATATCCCTGCAAGCCCAGCAGGCGATGAACCCACACCAGACCTCCCCACTCAAATGCCAACTACTTCTTCCCACCTAATAAAATGTACATACACCAGAAACCCCAAGCGAACCCCTAATCAATCTACTCTGATTGATCAGGTCCCCTCTGTTCACACCAAAAGGCTCTATTGGAACTCAGGGTTCCTACTCAGGCAGAGGTCACACCTTCCTCCACCATCGACCTCAACATCAGCATTAAGTCTCCTCAGTCTCAACCTGATGAGCCCAAAACCCAAGCCATTAGCCCTCAGGGTGAGTCCTAACATTCCCCTGAGCAACCAAAAAGGAACAGCTACATCATTGGCAGATCTGCTATTGCAGAAGAGCCATTAGGTGCGGACCAAGGTCCCGGGTCATTAGAATTAACCTCTCTATCCTTCACAGACCTTTTACTCCAACCTAATGAGGATATTATGTTCTGTCAGGGCCATGATGTTGATCTACAATACCTCACTCAAGATCAACTGAGCCCCAGGGAACCTCTAATATCTAGCCAACGTCAGTTCAGCCAAACTGAGGTGAGTCCAACTAGTGTGGAGGTGACTCATGTAGGCTCAGCCGCCACTACTAAGAGTGTCTCACTGGCCTCTCAGGAAAGTGGTGACATTAGTGAGACTGAGTCTATGGCAACCTTGCCAATTGATGTTTCTGGAAAGGACATCAGTAGGAAAGGGTATCCATGGCACCGAGAAACCATAACTGGTGGTGATGATGAACATGCCAGGCATGTTATCTCATCTCCCTATGATTCTTCAAAAGAAGATAAGGGTAGACTACAACTCATTATCAAAGACCTGATTTCTAAAGTCTCAAACCTTGAATCAAAGGTTAAGACTTTAGAGGACAGGTCTGCCACTCAGCAACTTGAGATTGAATATCTCAAGGCTAAACTAGCCAAGACACAGATTGAGAAGTCTGTCAGGCACGTACCTATTCAGGTTTCTTTAAGTTCTTCCTCCAGCTCATCTACTTCTCAAGATGATGCTACCAAAAAAGGGGAGAATATACAGAAACAACATCATGAGGAACCCACTTACCCCAGAGCAATAACTTCTCTTGATGCCTTATCTATCTTTTACCCCTAACCGCATCACCCTACAACAGTCTTCCCTCAACTGGCTCCCATTACCTTTCAAGTGGACTAAATGATGCTCATAGATCTTAATAGGTTTCCCAAATTTATATTGAGCTCCTCTATTGAACAGCCCTCCCCTGATCTAGCTATCGCCTACTTTAGAGCTGAAGAGCTTCAAAGGCTGAATGCACTACCTATCTCTAAAGAGGAAGTTAGTAAACCTAAGGTCTCTACTGAACCTAAGATTAACTTCAAAGGGGATGTACAGACTAATGGCCCAGCACCTGATTTGGATGGGACAGGTGATGCAGTTCCAGTTACTTCCGAGGTAGAAATCCAAGCCGCCGAAGGAATAATTGGTCTGTTTTCTTTGTCCAGTGATCTGTTCATCAGAGAGGCAATCCTTGAACTAGCCTCTGAGATCAACAGTGAGGACTTCCTTACAACCCCTCTCTTACTAGAACCACTACTTCAAACACCCTCACTCGAACTTGAATCTTCTAAATCTGAGTTTCTAAAGGCTGAATCTTCCTCTGATCCTAAAGGGAAAAGAAAGCTTACTGCTAAGGAGCTACTAGAAGAGAGAAGAATCAAAATCTAAAGAAGAAAGGCAGACTTCATACTGGAAAGTTGTTGGCTGCAAGTAGCAAAGCAGCAACAGCTACCCATGCAAGTCTCAACAATAAAAGGAGGGTGGAAATCATTGACAGGCTCATCAGCCTGGGAGTAGCTAACAAAGAAACTCTTCTACTCCCAACTGATGAGCTTGTGAAACTAGAAAAGGCAACCTTGCTAAACAAAGAAAAGGAAGAAGCAGCAAGGTTGGCCAAAGAGGAGGAAAGAAGGAAGAAAAAGGAAGAAGCCATGGAAAGGGAGAGGATGGAAAAAATAGCCTTTCTTTGCAATAGAGGCTATTCTCAAGAGGAGCTGGCACCTCACCAAAATGACATGAACTTGTTTCTTTTTCACAAAGAATAAGATTTAATCAACAAGGAGAGGAAGAAGGCTGCTAGGGAGAAGTTAAGAGAAAAGAGAAAGGAAGAGGTAGAGGGAGAACTTGTGGCTGCTAAAAAGGAGGGAGACAAGGATTGGATGAAATCCTATCTCTGAGCTCACGGCTTCTCCAGCAGGCAAGTGGGTCCCATGTCGATCAAGACCCTACAGCGACATGTCAGCGAAATCAAAGCTGACATTCGCTTAGGAAGAAGGCAGGAGGTTGCTCAAACTCCTAGTGTTAGAGGATGGCACCCAAATCAACACCTAAATCACTACCCAAAACACAACCTACACCTTCTCCCTTCCCCATCAAAACAGAACCTTTCACCCCTAAACCTTCTCTATCAACCTTACCTATATTATCACCCACTGCTTCCCACCAACCACCACCACCACCTATCGTACAACCCAAAACAAAACCAAGAACCCACTCAAAAACCAAACCATCCTCTGATCCATCAAAACCCCTGACCTTGAAAGAATTCAAGGAGATAAAGAAGAAGCTCACAAATTGCACAACACTGAGCGACATCTCTTGTGAGGAAGAGTCGATCCAGCTGACCTTCATTGATGGCTCTTCCAGTTCCCTCACAAGAGATGCATTCCTTGATCTTCCAAGAAGAACACTGGACCAAGCTCTTCAACTTCTTGTAACAAATTCAGATACTCTTAATGAAGTAGAGAAGAAGTTAGGAAGAATGCTGATGACTCTGCTGGACGTTAGGAAAGGGGACAAACTACCAACAAAACCCCTCAATCCTATAAAGCAAATTGTCCAGTGGAGGTTTGATGAAGATTCCCACAGCTTTGCTATGGAAAGGGAGAATGGTGAAGTTACCAGGTCTGACACTTTATCTCTGCTACATTCCAGTAGATTTGACATTATTGAGTTAGCAGAGAAGCCATTCTCCAATCCCTCCAACTTTGAGATAGCTGCTCAAATCAGAAATCATTTAAGCAGCCTTCATTTATCCGAGCTCACAAAGAAGGCCAAGATTGAAGAATAGTTGAAAAGAAGAGCACACATGTTGAAGAAGGCACAACCATAAAAGGGAAGACCTTTCTATAGATGGTTGAGGGCTCCACTTTAGATCTTGTAGTTAGATAGGAATATGACTACCTTTCCCATCAACTAACTCTTTTCAGAGGGATGCAACAAAGAGTACATGTCATTCAGAGCAATCGATTAGATTTATTATCTACGAATGACCTGTACAAACTCCTTACCACCACATCAGGGAAAAACAAAGAGACAGATAGATATCTGCTTTCCCTAGTGTTGAAGGCTTTGAAGAGTAGGAAGAAGTGAAGTTTTGGTAGCATCAGCCTAGGGGGAGTTTTTTGGATCATATGAGGTTGGTGCAATCAAAACAACACTTAGAACAATTGTGTGTACAAGTTGAAGAATTCTTTCGAAGACAAAACTACTCTTTCACAGCTATGTCAAAGAACTTTCAAAGCATTATGTCTGAAGAGCTTCCGGAGTAAAACTAAGTCTTCTAAGACTAAGTAGTTTTCCTTTCGAAGTATAAGAAGAACTTCCGAAGGATAGAACAAAGTCTTCCAAAGACCAAGAAGTTCTCCTTCCGAAGTATTCACACTTAGAAGATCCAAGATAAAGTCTTCTGAAAAATAAAGTCATAAAGACCTATAGAAGATTCAAAAGAAGCTGTTTCTTCTGAAGTATAAATGGCCTCGGAAGAACTTATTCTTCCGAAGCCATTTAGCTTTGGAAGAATCAACTATGAACCATTGGACAAAAGTATGGTCTGTCTGACAGACTTTGAAACACTGCATGGTGCTTTTCCTAACCCATGTAGTTAACCATACTTTAATCCACTATTCACCTTTTCAACTTAGTACCGATGCCATTCTTAGTTGGTGGCAAAAGGTAAGTCATGGACCTGTCATGACAACCTTATCTAGGATATTATTGTATCTTAGATATCTTACTTCTAGCAATATAGTATTTCTCTAGTAGTAGATTCTAGTTGGTTTTCAAAGTATAACTGGCTGTAGATAGTAGTATATATAGTTTCTCATTGTAACTTATGTAGAATGAGCTTAAGAGTCTTGTAATACTGAGTTGAGAAATAATATATACAAGTATCTTGAAAACCATTCTCTTGATCATTAACTTCGTATATTATTATCAACTTTAGTTTGAGATTCTGTGTTTCATCATTCAAGTGAGACTTAGTGAGTTCGGGTTTTAGAATCAAAACCAATCCTGCATAGGGAAACCCAAGGGATTTCCACGTTTGATGTGGTAATGACTTGCTGTGTATGTAAATGTGTTTTAGGTTCGCATAACACTTATGGTAGCCACCGACCTCTTTGTTAACACTCTCAGAAAGCTTATTGTTGTGATATAATTATCATATTTTTCTTAAATGTTTTTGGGGCTGTATCCAAGATGATTAAACTGGTTAAATTGTTTTTAATGTGTGATTGTAAGATAACTTGTCCTCAATAGGCTAGTATACCATACCTCGGGTGCGACCACCGTTGGTCACTAATAATGGGCAAATCATTATGGTATGAGGATAGGCTCTGGACCAAGTTACTGATCACCATGGGGAATATGTGCACTTAGTTGGATCCATATAGGTAGGAAGGGGCTCATTCTCAGGTATGGTGTGAGGATGGGCTCTTGACTATGTCACTAATCACAAGTATTATGATCCTTCGGGAATGGTTTAATGGTCGTGAATGGTCCCTCAGGAATGCTTGATCAAATCATGTGTTTTGACATGTCAGGATTTGGTTGGTTGGAATGCCTTTAACCTAACCAACATCATTGTTATGAAACCTAGAGTGGCATATATATTGAAGGACACTTTCCTATATGTGAGGTAATTATTGAGATTTGATTTGATAAATAATTTACTTGCACACATCATTACACTATTGGATTGTTTTATTGTCATTGGTTATAACTCATCAAATACGTTATTGTTAACGTATTTTAGCTCATGATGCTGGAGAAAAAGGAGCCAGGAGGCATTAGCTAGGTCAAGGAGACTGAGCACCTTTTAAGATCTTCTTGTAGAAGATATTGACTGGATTAAATTTGCCTAGGTAGTGTTTTTGTTATATTTTTGTCATTTGAACACAATGGATGTGTGGTTTTATGTATGCACTATGAAGTTTTAATTCACTTTATATTATGGTCTTGAGTGTTCAAGCTTCCTCTATATATTGTCATTGAAATGGTAAAACAAGTCGTGCATGTGGATTGGAGTGTGATAGGTTGGTATTAGAGCTCTAGGTTTTAGCGAATTAAGGTTCAATTAGACCCTTAAGCTTTACCCTAAAGGCTCAAGGCCACTATAATATATTATATGTATTTAGGGCATTGTAAAACATGATAGGTGATGACTAGCATAGTCACCTGAGACAATTAGACAGCCACGCCAGGTAAGGCAAGGCAAAGCTTCATGTGGTTGTTAAGTTGTCTTTATGGGAATGTGTGGTTGTTATCCTTTGTATGGAGAGGTGTAGAAGCTTCATCAGGTAAGGCAAAGCCCTCTTGACATGATAATGGTATTGATATTGAGTATTATTGAGTACTAACAAGGATTTATGAATTACATGATATGTCAGATAGGAAGAAGAGCTCATTCTTGGGAGGATTCTTCTAACGAAGTAAGTCATCTTGGTGTAAATCGTGATTTGACGAATAGAAAGGGAACATATCTTGAGTGTGGCTTGATATTTTGTAGAGCTTAACATGTCAAGTTACTACACTACAACACCTTTGGTTTTGAGGTCGAAGAAATCACCCTCCCCGGTGATTAGCATGATAGCGAAAGTTATGAAGAATTCTGATACTCGTGAGATGGCCAAGAAGGCCTATTTACAAGTATGACCGTCCTTTTGGACGCCTAAAGGAATACTTACTAGCACACCCCCTTCACCATCAGAAGAGGAGGAGTCAAAGGCTTTGGAACAAATAGTGTTCTCCTATAATGATACCTATGTTAGAGTTGCTAGCCATAACGAGCCCGATGAAGAAGCAGGTGCAGATAATGATGGGGATAATAGTGATTGATAGGTTGAGAATGAGGGATACCATGCTCTTAACAACCTAGATGAGTTGATTCCATTAGACTTTGACTATGACAACTAACCAGCTCGAGTTGTAGGTTTGAAATCACAGGCCAAAAGAGGATAGCTTATTCAGGAAGATCTAGCACCTTGATGCCCGTATCCAGAGTACGACCATCTTAGGCACTAGGATCAAGTTTAGTTATACAAGGCAATAAGACAAAGTCATCATAAGTACTATCGAATATCCTATTCGTATCAAGCGACTCCTTTCTATCAGTCGACGCTGATGTACCCTCCTCAACCAGTTGTTTATTAGCCACCTGTAGTAGGTTATGGGCCAACATCATTCCCCACCCTTTCATCACTGTCGATATACACACCTTATCTTACATATCTGCTAGCAGCACCATACCCTTCATGACTTTCATACCCGAAACCAGCCCGGAATTCTTACACCATTGGATCGTCCAGCCATCATCAATTCACAATACATATTTCTGTTGGGAACGGCCTACCCAAGACACATATTGAATTGATATGGCTAGTACGTTATTGTCCAAGTTGGGTTATACCCAATAAAAAGCTAGACAAATACCTACAATATTTATTTTATGATATGATCATGTAAATAAATATTGACACTTGAAGTATTTAGAAATTGGGTTTCTAAATACTTGCACTAGTGTTATGAATAAATTATATGGATAATTTATTCTAGAGAGAGAGTACTTTGTATTGTTATTCAAATGGTTGAACAAACAATCATTTCTTTGTTACTCATCCGCATTTACTAATGCGGATATGTCACTGAGGAAATAGGGACGAGTGTTCCTCATCCGTATTTACAAATGTGGATGTGCATTTGTGGAAATGCTGAAGGAATTTCTTCATCCATATTTACTAATGCGGATGAGCATTTAAGGAAATGCTGATGAAACTGATCATCCGCATTTACTAATGCGGATGTGCATTTGGGAAATGCTGATGAACTGTTCGTCCGCATTTAGAAATGAGGATGTGCATTTTTGGAAATGCTGATGGAGTTACTTACCCGCATTTACAAATGCGGATGTACATTTCAGAAATGCGAATGAAGTTTCTTCTTCCGCATTTACAAATGCCGTTAGTGTTTGTTCATCCGCATTTACTAATGCGGATGAATATTAGAGAAATACGGATGGGTTAAAGGGATGGGTCCCGCCCACTTTTCTCTCACTCTGAAATTTAGTTTCATAGTACGTGCAATATATGATTGCATTCAACCACTCTCTCTGATAACTTACAACACACATAAAGGTGCAAATCAGTGTTCCTATTGCTTTTCTCTCGATCGGTCGAAGAAAACCAAGAACAGAACTCGATAAAAGTGAAGAAAATCCTAGCTACCTGTGTTTTGTTGGAAGCTTGGGGTAGACAAGCTTGAGGTTTCCTACTTTGGAAGCTGCTGATCAAAGATCTTCTTTCTCTGTCCCATTCGAGAGGTGGATTTCTAAACACCTTATGGTTGTTTGTACGCATGGTTTTTCATATAATGTCCATTACGGATTTTAATTGATATATAAGTTGGTTTATATATATTAACTGTAATAAGTTTTTCATTCATATTCCGCTACAATTTTCATTTTATAAGGATAAAATGACCCTGATAAACTTGTGAAAACCCCTATAATGGTATCAGAGCCGGTTATATGGATCCATGCTTCATCTGGACTGAAATCTCGGTTTCTGCTATTAATTCACCAGTAGACCTAGAATTCTGGTATGTGTTTCCTCTGTTTTTCAAGATTCTAATTTACATGCATATTGTAATGTTGAAAAATTTAATCATTTGGATGATTTAGTTGTTTGGACAAGAATCATGATATTTGGTTTTTTTTACATTAATCGAAAATCTGTGATTCAAGGGGAAAACTCTCGGATTTTGCCTACATATTTGGATATGTATCTTGATGTTTCATAACCTAGCCGAGACCTTATGTTTGGATGTGTTGTGATTTGTATTTGATTATTCAAAGGGTTGTAATAATTAAATGTATTTGTTCTTCCTATTGGCTATGTAATTTATTTATTTTCATTTGGTATGTAAAATAAATAGATTAGTGGCATTTCACTTCTACTAGAAAATGTATATAGGATATATTTTGTAAAAGAAGACGCAACAAGGATATTTTTCGGATTGAGCTAATTTTGTGCCCAAAGGGCTTTATAGCTCTTAATAGGATTTAAGCCCAATAACCGAAAATATATTTTGAAGGCCCAAAGGAGTTTGCTGTAAAAATTTAAGTCCATTTGGAAGCCCAAATCGAATGGGAGAATCACAACACAAAGTGGACACTTGAAGCATTTAGATGCGGAATCAAGTGGGAGTTCACTGACACAAGTATTACCCTTTGGAAGGACCTAATTAACTTACTTGTTTCGGTCAACAAGTGATGTTAAATTTATTGGCTATGGTTATGAACTTGTTGTATGTGTTGCCTGTATGGTTGATTTAATTTATTGTTCATGTGATATTTTGATTTGCACTGTTAAACAATTTCAAATCAACGACATGCTTCAAACGGTTCTTTTGGAAACATTAACATGGGTAATAAAATGATTTTATTAAAGGTTAATGTTTTCGTAACAAAATTGGGTTTTATTAAAAGAACCTTGGAAATTGGTTTCACTAATGTACCATGCATTTGAATGCATACAAATGTATGGTACAAAATGTTTTTATAACTAAAATTAATGGAAACAAAATCCCTTTAAACAAGTTTAACACCATCCTTTTATACAACACTCGAATCACTTGGGAACTATTTATGGGACAAAGGTCACCTAACCACATTTAGGGAACTTATGTGTTTGAGGTGGGTTTAGTATATTTGTGGGATGAAGGTCACCTAACCACCTGTATGTGTAAACTCACACGTGTGTGTAAGTAGGACGACTTGAGTTGGAAACCATGTGAATAGGGTCACCGAAGCATGGCGTACAATGGTGTTGATGGGATTAAACATGCCGACTAAACATAAAGATGTTTAACCGATCCCATAATACTAGAAGTTGCAAAGGGTTGCCATTGTCAAAAGTTGACTACCTTGTTAATTTAAATAATGGGATAAGGGTCACCTAACCATTATTTGAATATAACGTTGGATTCTAGTTTTTAATTATTAATTGTCTATGTGACATGAAAGGGTATTAATAATTAAAATTTCATTTTATAAATACTAAAATTGAACTTTGTTTATATTGCAGTAATGGCCGCAAATAATAACAACACTACCTCCCCGACCGTCCATAACCTGTCACTGAGAACTATCCTGGAAAAGGATCGTCTCAATCATAATAATTTCATAGATTGGTTTTGAAACTTGAGAATTGTTCTCAAGCAAGAAAAGAAATCATATGTGTTGGACGATCCTATTCCCGATGAACCCAACATTGATGATGTTAATGCCTACGAGGATTGGGTTAAGCACACTGAGGATTCTGTGCAAGTTTCTTGCATCATGTTGGGAACCATAATTCCCGAGCTTCAAAAGGATTTTGAACATCACGGGGCATACGACATGATTACCCAGCTGAAGGAAATGTTCCTTCAACAAGCGAGGGTAGAGCACTTCAAAACGGTTAGAGCGCTTCATGCATGTCGAATGGAAGAAACCCAATCTGTATCATCTTATGTGACGAAGATGAAAAGCCACATTGGTCGCCTTGAAAGGCTGAATTGTCCCGTGTTAAAAGAGTTGGCCACGGATTTGATCCTCAATAGTCTAACCAAGAAGTTTGAGAACTTTATCATGAATTATAACATGAATGGATGGGATAAGAGCATTGGGGAACTTCATGTAATGCTCAAAACAGCCTAGGCAGGGATGGGTAAAAGGGTTTTACCAGTTCTCACGATCAATGAGGGTAGCAACAAGAAGAGGCATCACCCCAAACCCAAGGCAAATGTTGCCAAGGCAAGGGGTACATCAAAGGAAAGGGTAAAGGAAAGACTAAAGCGGGACCACGAAAACCGAGGCTTAAGAAGCCAAAAGTTACGGAGAACGATCCATGCTTTGAGTGTGGTGAGATAGGACATTGGAAGAGGAATTGTCCAATCTATCTCAAGGAGTTGAGAAACAAGAGGGATGCTAGGCAGACCTCAAGTACAACTTTCATGATCCATATTTCATGATCCATATTGAACTTAATGTTATTTCTTCAAACACATGGGTATTAGATACCGGATGTGGAACTCATATTGTAATTTTTTGTAGGGGTTCAAAAGAAATAAGCATTTTAAGAAGGGGGATACTAGTCTCTACATGGGCAACGAAGCAAAAGTTGATGTCAAAGCCCAAGGAGACTATATCTTGAAGCTTCCAAGTGGTTTGGAACTCATTTTGAAGAATGTTTTGTATGCTTCTAGTTTGACTAGGAACATAATTTCCGTTTCCCTTCTAAAACAATTTGGTTATGTATTAATGTTTGTAAATGATGGTATTTGTGTTTTTATGGATGATATATTTTATTTTAAGGCTATGCCTTTTAATGGTATTTATGAATTGGTTCATGATGACTCATCCTTTAACAACTCGTTATACCAATCAAGCACCAAGAAACTTAAAATGGGTTTAAGTGAATTATATCTTTGGCATTGTCATCTTGGTCACATAAACAAGAATCATATTCAAACACTTCAAAAAAATGGTCTTTTTGAAGCAAATGACGAGGGTTCATTTGATAAGTGTGAGTCTTGTTTACAAGGAAAGATGACCAAGGAACCCTTTAGTGGTAGTAACAAAAGGGCAAAAGATTTATTAGGAATCATACATTCGGATGTATGTGGTCCTTTTAAAGCATGACAAGGAATGGTGAAAGATACTTCATTACCTTTATCGACGATTATAGTCGTTATGGTTATGTGTACTTGTTGAGACACAAAGATGAAGCTTTTGAAACATTCAAAATCTTCAAGAATGAAGTAGAAAATCAACTCAACAAAACTATCAATGTTCTTCGTTCGGATAGAGGAGGTGAATATCTTAGTGATGCTTTTCAAGATCATCTTAGGAGTTATGGTATTGTCTCATAGCTTGCTCCACCCAAAACACCACAGCATAATGATGTGTCTGAAAGGAGAAACCGAACCCTATTGGATATGGTTCGATCTATGATAGCTAGAAGCACACTACCTCTGTCATTTTGGGGTTTCGCATTGCTCTTCGCGGCCCGTATTCTGAATATGGCCCCAACCAAGAAAGTGGATAAGACATCGTTTGAAATATGGCATGGAAGGGTTCCATCGTTATCATATTTAAAGGTATGGGGTTGTGAAGCTTATGTTAAGTAGATCACCCCAAACAAGTTAGAAAGCAGATCCACTAAGTGTATCTTTGCAATATATCCTAAAGACTCGATGGGTTATTACTTCTACAATCCAACAGAGCAAAAGGTATTTATTGCTCGAAAGGCTGAGTTCTTGGAAACTAAATTCCTTATGGAAGGAACTACCAATAGAATAGTGGAACTTGATGAGGATCAAGAACCACAAGCAGATACATGTTTGGTTGATACTAGCAATCAACAAGAGGTTGTTGATAATGATCAAGTGGTTTATCAATACACACAAAATGTTCGCAGATCTGGTAGAACTAGCTATCCACCCGAAAGATATGGATTTTTCATGAATGGATGCTATGTAGTTGATTCAAATGAACCAACTACGTACCATGATGCAATGTCTAATTAGGATTGTGACAAGTGGCTTGAAGCCATGAACGTAGAGATGAAATCCATGTATGACAACCAAGTGTGGGAATTGGTTGTACCACCACTTAACTCCAAACCGGTTGGATGTAAGTGGGTTTTCAAGAAGAAAACTGATATGCATGGAAACTTGGATACTTATAAAGCAAGACTTGTAGTAAAAGGTTTCACTCAGACTAAAGGGGTTGATTATAATGAAACCTTCTCGCCTGTGGCAATGCTAAAGTCAATTAGGATATTATTTGCCATAGCTGCATATTATGACTATGAGATTTGGCAAATGGATGTCAAAACTATTTTCCTTAATGGACATCTCGAAGAGAATGTCTATATGGTTCAGCCCGAAGGTTTTGTCAATCCACAATATCCTAATAAAGTATGCAAGTTAAAGAAATCAATCTATGGATTGAAACAAGCATCGAGAAGTTGGAATCAACGTTATGATGAAGAAATCAAAAAGTTTGGATTCATCAAGAATGCTGATGAAGCTTGTGTGTATAAGAAGGCTAGTGGGAGCATCATCACATTCTTAGTATTGTATGTTGATGATATATTACTGTTTGGAAATGACATTCCAACCATGGAAGGTGTTAAAACCTGGCTTGGAAGTTGTTTTTCCATCAAAGATCTTGGTGAAGCCGCCTATATTTTGGGAATAAAGATCTATAGGGATAGATCAAGGTGGTTGATAGGTTTAAACCAAAGTGCATATATTGATAAAATCTTGAAAAGGTTCAAGATGGAGAACTCTAAGAAAGGTTTGGTACCTATTCAAAGAGGGACAATATTGAGTGTATCTCAGTATCCAAGCTCAAAGGATGAGTAAGAAAGGATGAAGGAAATCCCATATGCATCTGCTATAGGATCCATCATGTATGCAATGATATGCACTAGACCGGACGTGTCATGCGCTTTGAGCATGACAAGCAGATATCAGCAGAATCCAGGAAATAGCCATTGGATGGCTGTTAAGAGTATATTGAAATAACTTAGGAGGACTAAGGATATGTTTCTAATATACGGATCTGGTGAAGAGGAACTCGTTGTAAAGGGTTACATGGATGCTAGTTTCCAAACTGATCGAGATGATTCTCGATCACAATCGGGGTATGTCTTTATTATGAATGGAGTTACAGTATCCTAGAAGAGTTCAATGTAGGATGTAGTAGCATTGTCCACTACAGAGTTGGAATACATCGCCGCTTCATTGGCAGCACAGGAAGCTGCATGGTTAAAGAAATTCATTTCCGATCTAGGGGTAGTCTCTACCATTCAAGATCCCCTAGAGAACTTTTGTGACAATGAGGGTGCAATTGCTCAAATCAAGGAACCCTGTGCATATCAAAAGACAAGGCACATTGAGCGGAGATTCAACTACATAAGAGATGAAGTTGCAAAAGGAAACATATGTATTCGCAAAGTTCACACCGATTAAAATATTGCGGATCCACTCACGAAGCTCCTTGAAAGGCCAAAGCATGAGAGTCATACTTGTGCCTTAGGACTTTGATATTCTAGTGATTGGATTTGATCTATTTAGTTTTTAAATATAGGAACAATTATTATTTTGACTCATATTTATACATGATTATCATAGTATGAGTTATGTTCCATTTTAGCATGTTTAGATCCATGAATATGTTTATTATTCTAAATGTCCGTAGTCGGTCATGGGAACAACTATGAAGGTAAGACAATTATGAACTTGGATTGGTGGATATTCATAAGGTATGAATATAGAGCAAGAGGTTGCTACCAAGGTTCATAGATATTTGTGGGATACAAATATTGGACTGACCCGCTCTCAAATCTTACTGCATGGAATTATGTAATTGATCATAAGTAAATTTGAGTAAAAGCGAATATCATTGTATCCTCCGACCTGAGATACATATTAGGTTTTGATATTCACCAAATATTATACTTTGATCTAGTTCTTCGTTGTTTCGGAATATGGACAGTACATAAGGCTAGTTTCAGGTGTGATACAAGGTGATTGTGAGAAATGTATATAGTCAAGATGGGATTTGTTCGTCTTATTCGTTGAGAGTATGATGTCTAATGCCTAATTAAGTTAAATCAATAGGGAATGATCATTTTGTGTCATTGTATTTAACATGACATCTGTAACAAAAGGATAAATGATTGATTCACCTAAATTATTTTCAAGTAAAGGACTTGAGGAAGATGATGTTATTGAATGGCACTTTGTCATGCGTATTAGGGGTAGTGAACCATTGTTGGGAGGTATTTACTGCTTACATCAATTCTCTATGTATCTTGTGCAAGTGGGAGATTGTTGGGAACGGTCTGCCCAAGACACATATTGAATTGATGTGGCTAGTACGTTATGATCCAAGTCGGGTCATACCCAATAACAAGCTAGACAAACACCTACAATATTTATTTTATGATATGATAATGTAAATAAATATTAACACTTGGAGTATTTAGAAATTGGGTTTCTAAACATTTGCACTAGTGTTATGAATAAATTATATGAATAATTTATTCTAGAGAGAGAGTACTTTGTATTGTTATTCAAATGGTTTGAACAAATAATACAAGTCTTTTTTTGTTCGTATTTCTTTGTTACTCATCCACATTTACTAATGCGGATGTGTCACTGAGGAAATGCGGATGAGTGTTCCTCATCCGCATTTACAAATACGGATGTGCATTTGTGGAAATGCTGAAGGAATTTCTTCATCCGCATTTACTAGTGTGGATGAGCATTTAAGGAAATGCTAATGAAACTGATCATCCGCATTTACTAATGCGGATGTGCATTTGGAAAATGCTGATGAACTGTTCGTTTGCATTTACAAATGCGGATGTGCATTTTTGGAAATGTTGATGGAGTTACTTATCCGCATTTACAAATGTGGAAGTACATTTGGGAAATGCGGATGAAGTTTCTTCTTCTGCATTTACAAATGCGGTTAGTGTTTGTTCATCCGCATTTACTAATGCGGATGAATATTAGAGAAATACGGATGGGTTAATGGGATGGGTCCCACCCACTTTTCTCTCACTCTGAAATTCAGTTTTATAGGACGTGCAATATATGATTGTATTCAACCACTCTCTTTGATAACTTACAACACACACAAAGGTGCAAATCGGTGTTCCTGTTGCTTTCCTGTCGATCGGTCGAAGAAAACCAAGAAGAACTCGATTCAAGTGAAGAAAATCCTAACAACCTGGTGTTTTGTTGGAAGCTTGGGGTAGACAAGCTTGAGGTTTCCTACTTTGGAAGCTGCCGATCAAAGATCTTCTTCCTCTGTCCCATTCGAGAGGTAGATTTCTAAACAACCTATGGTTGTTTGTAAGCATGGTTTTTCATATAACGATCCATTATGGGTTTTAACAGATATATAAGTTGGTTTATATATATTGACTGTAAAAATTTTTTCATTCATATTCCACTGCGTTTTCATTTTATAAGGATAAAATGACTCTGATAAACTTGTGAAAACTCCTACAGTTTTGACGATCGGCTAGTGTCCACCTCAATGATAATCATAGGGTGTGGGGTAGGTATGATGATTAGAAGGATGACAGGGCTGATCGAGGTGGGGGAAGGGAGGTTTAGGTAAGAGATATCAACTGTGAAGAAGTCAGGTTTGGTTAGGGAACTATGTAGGCTTAGTGTTAGTGAAAGAAATTGTAATGATTATTGATGGCTTTTGTAACTGAATGCTATGTAATTGAACTTGGATGTATGTTGGATGTAAGATAGATTTAACCCTTGTATGATGATGTATCATGATGATGTTACTATACCGTGATTAATAGTGTATAATTTGATTACCTGACGGGATGGTTATAAGTGATTAGGGTTGGGATTATGAGTTTGATATCCATGCTTATATGAGTTTAATAAGAACAACTATCTCTAGCATCTGACATCCATCTGTTTGATGTTCATTTAGAATGAAAAAAGATAAAGGTAGTAAGACTACTGAGATGATGAATGAGGGTTCATTTAGGAGGACCATGGGAAAGACCTATGCTAACCATAGCAAGGAGCCCTACCCTTTTCTATTGAGATTTAAAATGGTCCACCTCCTCTAGAATAGCCACAGCCACGCCTTCCATAATTTCTAGAGTCACCAAGGCGGTACAAGGAAATGGTAAGCCCTTTGGTAGTAAAGGCAAAAGTAACTCGAAGATTGAAGCATCATTAGAGTCTTCATTCAAAGAATTTGATGACAGCAATGATGAAAATAGAAACTCTAGGTCTGCTTCTTTTGGATAGGTTAATAAAGCCTAGAAAGAGTAAGTAGAAGGATTTAGATTCAAAGGGGTGTTCTTATCAAAACTATATAGCTTGTAAGCCTAAGGTGTTTAGGAGAGAAAAGATTGCTACTAACGTTCTTGTATGGATTGAAGAGTTTGAGACGATACCAGATGCAAGTGGATGCAAGGAGGATAAGGTCAAGTTTATTGCATTCAAAGGTGAGCCCAGACACGGTGGAAAACAATACTATCCACCAGCATATGATTTAGGGTTTTGGTATGGGATGGACAAGATACTGAAAGCTATTTCTAGAGAAGTATTTATTCTTAAGATACGTGCTGATATATTAACATCCAGACCAATAAGACTTCAATCGGCAGTTGAACTGGTGGCACAATTAAAAGAGGAGTTGTAACACCTGGCCTCTCTACCACCAATATTGTTCGCTTTGTCCACGAGCAGCTCATGGATTTGCTTTTGGTTGCCCGGGTGAAAACTTCCTAGGGAGGTAACCCATCCCTGAATTGCTGCCACCTAAGCACACTTAACTGTGGAGTTCTCCTATCATCCATAACCAATACACTTAAAACACGTTGGTGATATTAAAAGCCATACATTACTTATGAACCCAGCATCTTTCCTGTCCATGGCCGATGTTGGATGTATGTAGGGTGTCACAATCGCCCCCCCTTTGGACTCATCGTCCTCCATAAGGTTTGCCACACCATCCCATCCATGGATGTGGGATTTACCTAAGGTGTTCTTCTAAACACCCTCGAGGACTCACCATGCTTGATGAGGTTTGTCTCAACATCCTGCATGGCACATGAGTGACTCTAATACCAACTTGTATGGCCATGAACCCGGAACACTCATAGTTGGTCATACATAGGATAAAACATTTAACAACGTAACATTTTGCAACAAAAAACACAATTTCACTATTTAAAATAATAATTGTCCCCAAAATATCTTATCATTTCGTTTATCATAAAAAATGTATTAATATAAACATCATTCCTAAAATATAGACACCAGACTTGAATTATCTTAGTAGCTTCCATGTTCGTGCCTCCACCTTCTTAGCATCATCGACTACCTGCCAACTAATATGCATACAAAGTCAGTGACGCTAAGCGAGTTCTAGTTTAATACTATGTACATTACATTCTTTAAAACCTTTGTCTTTTTCATATGTGAGCACACATTAATACATAGATATCAATATATTCATTTCATTATCTTCCATCATCATATCATTCATTCATTATCATTTATTGTAACAAATTAGTGTCATATGCTTGACCCCCAACATAAGTTATGAGACTAATCACAATATCAAGGTTTGGCGACAACGATTCAATTATGTTCATGGTCGATCACAAGGATCGTACTCATGTGAGTATCCTTCTAGATCATTACTGCCACCCACAGTTGAGCTAACAATCACGAGAATTGTGTAACCTATTCATACATGGTCAATTTCAAGGATTACACCATGCATCCTTCTAGGCTAGCTTAGCCGCACATAGTTGAGCTAACAAACCCACGCGAGGAATTGTGAAACTCCTTGCATTTTTTCTTGCAAGACTTTCGTTCATTAATTATTTTTAACCTTTTGTCATTGTTATCTTTCACTTTAATTACATAATGCATTACTTATAATAGTACATAGCATACCAAGTAAAGATTTATCATAAAACTTAATCATTTAGACAAAGATAATACATAACACAGCAACTTGCGCGAAAACTAAGTCCATGCGATAGCACAACCTCGCGCAAGAACATGCTTATCTTGCGAGAAGCACACAAATGTCAAACCCTTGCATAACAAGTTATCCATACACGATCACCATTGCTCGAGAACTTCCTAGTCGTGTGAAAAGTTCATGGAATTCCAACCCATGCAGCCAAGCTATCTATCCCTCACGCGAGAACTATACGTGCGAGAACCTACCAGCCCTAAAGCGAAAACATGAAGTTTCCAGCCTAAAACCACCTTAACCATGACTATAACCAACATAACTCAACCATTCTACATCCAAACAACATCATAAGCAGTAACACGCAAGGTGGTATGCATAATAACCCCAAAACACGTAAATACTTGTATAAAAAGGGCTAGAACTCACCTTTTGAAGATTATAACACACAACCAACTTTCCTAAGAGCTTTTCAAATGAAAGCTACACAGTCATGTATTATATTCAACAATAATCGTTCCTTGATACATAACACTAATCATTACACGAGTTGCATACATTAAACACCTCTAATCTTCGCTTTCTCTCTCTATTTTGCATCTTTCGTTCTCTACGACAGCAGTTATGTGCGAGAATGGGGTTAAGAGGTGCTCTTATCTATTCGAGGGTCCCAGACTTCTTGCCTAGGCTTCCCGCACGAGAACTCTTCTACCTAGTAAGAACTCCCTTTTCACGCGAGAACTCCTTATTCTTTGGATTCCATGGAAATTTCGAGGTGTTATAGGAGTTGATTAGGTCAAAGGGAGCAAGGTATATGAGATTGAACACAAAAGGAAATTTGATGGTGGGAAATTAGGAGTGTATACTAGAAGGTTCAATAGAGAGGGGAAGAATCCAAACCATGAAGGACGTAAGTTCAGGAGATTTGACACCAGAACATGTGACAATGCTCCCAAATGTACTACATGTGGTTGAAACCACTCGAGTCATTGCTACATGCGAGGATGTGGTAGGTGTGAAAATAAGGGGCACATCCCTTGTGGACCGTTCATACACTTAAACTTTTTTTGGGTGTGGACAAGATAGTTATGTCAAGGCATTTTTGCCCAAAGCTATGACAAGGAACCATGATCACTTAGGCCACAAAGGAAAAGGCTGATGTACTCTTGTGGTAAATGCATGAGTGTTCGTGATGAGGACAGAGAAGGCCAAGAACACTAACTATGTGGTCACAAGTATGTTTAGGTGAATCAAACTTATGCAAACGTACAATTTTACTCTGGTGCCAATAAAAGTTTTGTGTCGGATCATTTCCTGGCTTGTTTGAATGGTGTAATATCCAAAATTCTCTAAATTATTGAGATCGCTTAGGGCAAAAAGTTAAACTAGAATTTGTGCTTAAGAACTGTCACATAAGATCAGAAGACCCATAACTTCCCTTAGACCTTTTATCTATGAATTTGGGAGGTTTCGATAAAGTCCTAGGGATAGTCTGGTTAGCAAAGCACAATGCCCATATTATTAGTGAACAAAATATGGTAGAAATCGAACTTCCAAACAATCAGACGACAGAGATAATAGGGGATCTGCTACGCGAATCAACCAAGATGCTATCAATGATTAATGTGGAAATTACATATGCCAAGGGTTCCACGTCTATTCGTTGTATATAATGACTGTAGAGATAGAAAGGATGGAGGATGTACCAGTGGCATCTAAGTACCCCAATGTGTTTTCAAAAGACTTTCTCGGTATACCTCGACTAGGCACATCGAGTGTTATATTGACTTGGAGCCGGGTACTACTCTAATTGCAAAAGCACCATATCAATTAGCACCCTAAGAAATGAAGGGAACTAATGTTACAACTTCAGGTGTTGGTGGATAAGGGTGTCATATGATCAAGCTCGTCCTCTAGGCAAGCTTCGGTTTTGTTTGTAAAGAAGAAAGATGGCACTATGCGTATGCGCATCTATTACCGGGATCTGAACAAATTGATAGTCAACAACTAATACCCTCTACTGTGTATCAAAGATTCTTTTGATTAGTTGCAAGGAGCAAGTTAGTTTTCAAATATCTACTGGTTTTCATGCTATCACCAAGTAAAAGTATGTAAAAAGAATGTGCCAAGGAGCAAGTCATTATTAAATCTATTAACGAAACCCTTGTATATTCCCGAACTTAGGTTGAACATAGGAAACAACTTCGAACCTTTTTGGAATTGTTAAAGAATGAGAAACTTAATGCAAACTTCTTTAAGTGCGAATTCTGGTTGAGAGAGGTCCAGTTTTTTGGACGTGTGTAAGAGTTATCTTAGAGGTGTGATGATACCAAAGGAAGCGGATGACTATTCTAAAGAAGACTAGAAGAAGATTGATATTGATCAGAAAGCTATGACTGCTCTTCAAACTTCTACTCCTAACTCCATCTACAAAGGCTTCAAGAAGTGCAAGACTGCAAAAGAACTCTGTGATGCACTGAAGCTGATGTATGAAGGTTTTTTTGATTATATGGAAAACAAGAAAGATATTATGAAGCAGTAGTTTCAAAACTTCATCTTCAAGATAGGTGAAACTATAACTCAACAATACTTTAGGTATGTTGAGATTATAGATACTCTAGTAGATGTTGGAGTGAAACTTGAGAATAGTGACATAGTGAGGAAGTTTATGTTCTCTCTTCCCAGAGAATGGAAAAATTATTATATGGCCATCAAGAGAACTAAGAACTTTTCTACCCTCACTCTCACTAAGCTATATAGGATCTTGAGCAGTTACCAAATGGAGATGAACATCTAAAATCCATCTCCCAGCTCATCCAACACCCAAAAGAGTTCAGCCCTTCATGTGGTTGAAAAGGATAGCAGAGAACCACAACATCATCTCATTTGCTACCTTGACAACTCACCACTAGGTCCTTTCATCAGCTTCCCAGAGACACTAAGGGAGAGCTACACTCAAGGAACCCCATTCCAAGAGCTTAGCTCTTCTCAAGCCTTTGTGTCTTCAAATAAAAGTTCTAGAAACTTTCTCTTCACCCTTGAGTACCTGGACTGCATCAATCCAGATGATCCAGAGTACATGGAGATAGTCTAGTAGATTGCTTTTATCACTCACAGAGCCAAGAAGCTCTACAAGAGGACAGGGAGGAAGTTTTGAAGCAATTTGACCAGTGGAAAGTGTGGGTTGGATAAAAACAAAGTAAAGTGTTAAAACTGTAACTAAATGGGCCACTTTGCTAGGGAGTGTAATGTACCAAGAACAAATAGTGGCCAAACATAGTCCAGGCCAAGCTACACTGATGTAGCTTTAAGAACTAAGAAGTCAAACCAACCAAAGCAGCAAGCTGCAGCTAATGTTGAAGAAGGAGGCTTTGACTAGAGCTTTTAGGTAGAAGATGTCTCTCTAAACCAAGCACTGGTAGCAGATCATGATGAAACTATGGTATTGGAACATCTTTGTACTCCTGAATGCATTGCTAAAGTAAACATGTACATGTCCTAAAACTTGGAAGTAATATCTGATCTTTTGTCCTTGAATATTTTAAAAGTTGATTTTAAAATAGCAGAAAATGATTACAAGCTTAAAATAAAAGACTTAGAGAAAACCAATTCTACTCTAAAACATGAGCACAAAAACTACAAGACTCAGATCAAAGAACTTGTTACCAAGTTAAATAAATGCTAAGCCTTGCTTGTGACTAGCAAAGCCAAGGTAGAAAAATATGTTCTTAAAGAGCAAACCTTTAAGAAAATCATATCTTCATCCTTGCATGCAAAGTTTGTTATCAGAACAGGTAGGGACTTAGATCAAGTGAAATAGCTCCTCCACACACATTACTATTAGTCAGAGAACCAAGATGTGGAACTTTTGAAGATGAGCTACCTTTTATCGATCCTATCCAAGAGTAAGATGAAAATAAAGATGTGGAACTTTTGAAGATGAGCTACCTCCTAAGTCTGCAAGAAATAATTTGATCAGGGCTGTAAATAGAAGATCAAAGAAAGTGTAGGAGATCAAACCCACTTTCAACCCTATGCAAAAAAAAGTTTTCATCTCTACTGGGTTTGAGGTGAAGAAGACTGAAGACTTAACAAAGGACTCTAGTACCAGGGGTCATAGTTCAAGTCTAATCCATCCTGCTCAAGAGAAGAAGGTTGAACAAATATGCACCACTGCTGCACAAGCTGAACCATCCAACTCCAAAGGCAAGCTTCACCCTCAAAAGCATGTTGCATCATCCAAGAATATGAAGAAGGAGTTGGAAAGAGATCAAACCCAACCTTCTAATTAGAACAAGACTCTCAGAAGTAAGCCTAAGGAATATATCATGTGTTGTGGTACAACTCACTATGCTAAGGATTGCATCTATAATCCTAAGAGTACTATCCACATGAACAAGAAGAAAACTTCTGAGAAGAAGAAATAGCTTCGGAAGGAAAATCATTTTCCTTCAGAAGGAAAGTCATTTTCCTTCGGAAATGCCAAAGTGAACCAAAAGAAGATAGGTGGAAAACTATCTTCAGAAGCAAGTTTGGTCTTGGAAAAAAGGAAAGCTTCTGAAGCACTGAAGTCTACTTCAGTGGAGGCAAAAGCTTCTGAAGGTTCAGTCTTCAAAACTTCTGAAGTCATAAAAACTTTCAAAGCTTTGAAGGCCAAGTCTAATCTTCCAAAGATGGTGTAGAAGATGAAGGAAGGCCATGTGACAAAAATTTCTTCATCAACAATAGCCAATGATCCTTAAGCTTGCATATAGGATCAATAACTATTGATCTATTTTCAGTTCATTTTAAGCCCAAGACCAGCAAGGCTTGGGTTTCCAAATGTAACTAATCATCTCTTTTCATGTGCAGGAACTACTGAAGGCCAAAAGAAAATATATGGATCATTGATAATGGTTGTTCGAGGCACATGACTGGCAATAGCTCTTTGCTTCAAGACTTTGAGAAAATTAATGGAGGGCTAGTTGTTTTTGGAAGTGAATCAGGAGGTTACATTAATAGAAAGGGCAGGGTACAAATGGTATGCTCAGCATTGAGAAGGTAAACTTTGTTAAGGAGCTTGAGTACAATCTCTTGAGTGTATCTTAATTTTATTACCAGAGACATAACATGCTCTTTACTTAGCATGAGTGCATTGTTCTCAAGCTCGAGGTGATCATTCCTCAGGAGCATATGCTCAGAGCCCCTAGGAAAGGGAACATGTATAAGATGAACTTACAAGAAACCTCCCCTTCAGAATAAATTTCTTGCTTTCTATCTAAAGCCAATAGTGATAAGTCTTTCCTTTAGCATAAAAGAATTTGCCATGTAAACTTTAAGGACATGAATAAACTAACTAAAGATGATTTAGTAACTAGAATGCCAAAAAAAGAGTTTACAAGTGATGACCATTGTGTTGCATGTCAGAAAGGAAAGCAACACAAAGTGTCACACAAGCCAAATAAAATGAACTCCATCACTACTCCCCTACACTTATTACGTATGGATCTCTTTAGCCCCAACAGTGTAATGAGTTTGGGAAGGAATTCACTTATGATCACATATGATTTCACAAGATATACTTGGGTCTTCTTTTTTAGAAGTAAGGACGAGACCCCTGAAATTTTGAAATCCTTCATTCTAAAAATTAAGAATCAATGTGATCACAAGGTTAAGATCATAAGATGTGATCAAGGAATTGAATTCAAGAATCAAATCGTTGACGCATTTTATGATGAAAGAACAAATATCATACTTATTGAGGTTGCAAGAACCAGGCTCTCTGAATCTAAACTGCCCATCACCTTCTAGGCCGAGGTAGTCAACACTGCCTGCTATGTGTAGAACAAAGTTTTAGTAGTCAAAACTCATTGTAAGACACCTTATGAACTGTGGCACAATAGGAGACCCTTTATTGATTTCCTCAAGTCATTTGGATCTCCATGCCCATCTTGAATACCAAAGATCATATGGATGAGTTTGCTGAGAAAGCAGATGATGGACATATCATTGGTTACTCATCTCAAGCTAAGGCTTATAGAGTATACAATCTTAGAACTAGAGTAGTTGAGGAGTCAACCAAAGTGACCTTCAATGAACACACTCCAAGTGTGAAAGGTTCTGGTCCTAACAGGCTATTTGATCTTGATTTAGTTACCAAATGTTTTAACAAATCTTGTGAAGATGTTTAAGGAGCAACAGGTAATATGAATGCAGAAGATCCTGATCCAAGATTTGAGCTGAGAAACCAAATGTTCAAATTTCTTTAGCACCAATGGTAACAAACCCTACAAGTGGAAATCCTGTCAGCACAACCATGTCAAATTCTTCAACTGATATACTGAGTTGCCAACCAATTCCAGCAATAAGGCACAAAACTCAAATGAAAGGATTTCCAATACAGGAGGAGATGAAGATGGTGAAAGTGATCAAGAATTTCATGATGCTAACAACCAACCCACTAAAGACAATATCAATGATGTTACACACTCCCTGGATCAAGTAACACTTGATGGGTGTGCTGATGCGCTAGGTGATACTCAATCTCCAGATCTAAATTTCTTAAATTTGGATCTGTCAAATCAACTTGCTGTGATTACTCAGCTAAGAATCCACAAGTCCCAGCCTACCATAAACATCATTGGAGATGTTAAGACTAGGGTGAGAACAAGAGGACAAACCTATGATCAAAATGTTTGTCTACACTCTCGTTTCTTATACTAGATTGAGAGATGGAAGCTGGATTGAAGCAGTGCAGGAGGAACTACTTCAATTCAAAAGACAAAGTGATTGGAACTTATGTCCTCTTCTGCCTGGGAAGATGCCAATAGGTACCAAGTAGGTTTTCAGGAACAAGAAAGATGATAGAGGACTTATCATCAAGAACAAGGCAAGACTAGTAGTCCAAGGGTACACTCAAGAGGAAGGGATTGACAACACAGCTGTCTTTGCTCCTGTAGCAAGACTTGAAGCTATAAGAATATTCTTTGCTTTTGATGCATCAAAGGATTTCAAGGTCTACCAACTTGATGTCAAGTGTGAATTATTATATGGGGTGATAGATGAAGAAGTGTATGTCAAATAACCACTGGCTTTGCAGATCCAGATCATCTTGATTCTATTTGCAAGCTTGACAAAGCTCTCTATGGGTTGCATCAAGCTCTAAGGAAGTGGTATGAGACACTGTCATAGTACCTAGTTCAACATGGTTACAAAAGGGATACTATTGATAGCACACTCTTCATCAAAAGAATAGGGAATGACTTGTTGATGGTTCAAGTTTATATTGATGACATCATCTTTGGGTCAACTAGTGAAAGACTCTTCAAAGAGTTTGATAAGCTATTGAAGAATAAATTTGAAATGAGTGCCATAGGGGAACTCAATTTCTTTTTTATGAATTCAAGTTAAGCAGGTTGACAATGGTATCTTCATAACCAGTCAAAGTATGTACAAGACATACTAACCAGATTTTATCTGATTGATTGTAAGGTTGCTAACACTTCCATAGCTAAAAACCACTCTCTAGAACCTGATCTTAAGGGGGAGTGTGTGGATGAACATCTCTACAGGGCTATGATTGGGTCTCTTATGTAACTAATAGCCAGCAGGCCCGATATCATGTTTGCTACATGTATATGTGTAAGATATCAAGCCAACCTCAAAATGACACACCTAGTTTCTGTCAAGAGAATTCTTAGATACCTCAAAAGAGCTCCCACATTGGGCCTTTGGTATCCAAAGAATCTAACTTCAATCTATATGCATGTAAAAATAGTGACTATGGTGGCTGTAACATGACTTAAAAGTCTACATCTGTGGATGTTAGTTCCTTGGTGGAAGGAAAGTCTCATGGCATTGCAAGAAGCAATCCTATGTATTTGCATCAACTGTGAAGCTGAATACATTGCTACTGCAAGCTGCTATGCTCAAATGCTTTGGATTTAGAATCAGATGCTAGATTATGGATTCAACTTCAAGAATTCTCCTATCCATATAGATAACAATAGTGCTATCTTCATCACAGAGAATCCAATGCACCACTCAAAGACAAATGACTTCAACATCAGGTATTATTTGATAAGATATAATTTTGAAAAAGGATTGACTAAACTGGCCAAAGTTAACACAAATAAATAATATCATGTTCTGCTCACAAAAGCATTTGATGAACAGAGATTTAAATATCTTGTATCAGCTATTGGGATGACTAACTTTGATTAGATTTTCATAAATTAATTTCAAAAATTGTTTTTCAAATAATGTGTGTCTTTAATGTTGTCTAAATTGTCACTCATATAATCCCAGTTTATTCTCGAAAGAAATTTTGTCAAAATATATATTCCTTAGAATTTTAATAAGTATAGACATATTCTCTCTCGGAAGACATTGATTTGACTTTGGAAGAAAATTATGTCTTTAAAACTAATAACTACTTACTAAGGAATTTAACTTAAGAAGAAATTCTGATGTATCTTCAGAAGCTTAAATATGTTTCTAAGTACTTATATGTTTTGAAGGACAATTTTCTTCCAAAAGCAATTTAGTCTCGGAAGTTTTATCTACTCTTTAAGTAAAACTTTTGAAGCTTAATCTCTTCCGAAACCAAATTTGTTTAGGAAGCAAAATTACTCTAAGTACATTTTCTTCCGAAGCACTTCTTCTTAAACAAAGGAATATCTTTTGAAGCCAATTTAGCTTTGGAAGCTTTCTTGAAACTTCTGAAGGCAAATTACCTTCAGAAGACTTTCAACCTTTAAGATAACTACCTTTTTGGGCACTTTCTCAAAGATGGGACCGACATCCGGATTTCAAAGTTTATTTTTTAGAATAACTTTGTCTCAAATCCAATCATATAACTAGCCTTTACAACAGATCTCCCTTTCTCTACTTCTTCTTCATCTGTAAATCTCAATCCCTAAATCACCCATAAACCATTGTTCTTCACATCTTTCTCATAAAAGCTTCAAAAAATGGCCAACGCCAAACCTCAAAACTATCCAGCCTTTGTCATGCACCTTCACCGGCAACACAACCAGGTTGCTCTGTTATCGGCTGAGAAAGATCCTAGTTTCTCAAACATATACAACTTTCTTTCATGCTCATCTTACCTTACCGCTCTCACTATAGACCCTCCTCTTTTTGAAGATCAACTCTTAGAGTTCTAGAGGACCTGTCAAGAGGTCATTATGGATGGTGAAAAGGCACTATCTACCATGGTGCAGGGGAGGACTGTGTTCATCACTCCAGCTACCATTAACAAACATTTGAGGTTGGATGATAAAGAAGGTGAACTGTCTTTCCCAAAGGAGGAAGTCAACGAATAATTCCAACTGATAGGATATGAAGGTGACTTCTCAGTCAAGACCTTCAGAAAAGGGTAGGTCTCCTCTCAATGGAAATACCTCCTCCATGTTATCATCCACTCTTTATCCAACAAGCATTGAAGATGGGAACAAGTTTCTGAAGATCTTTCCTACATAATCAATGAAATGGTCTAGGGGATCAAGTTTAGGTATTCATAATTTGTCTATACAAATTTACTTACTAACTTAGATTCCCTTGAATATTACATGTTCCCTAGATATGTCCAGGACATTCTCAACTGTAAATTGGGCTTACAATTAAAGAGAACATGTAATGTTCTAAAACTAGGACAAATGAAGCCTGGCATCATTAAGAAAATAAGGAAAACCACTGTTGGTTTTTCTGGGGTCGAAACAGCCCTTGTCCTAAAAATGTTAGAGCTCCCTGCTCAAGGTGACAACTTGACAATCCAGCCAATGTTAAACCTACACCTTCTCCATATTCAACACCCACACAGCCACAAATAACCATCACCTACCAAAGAAATTCCAAACGAACCCCTGCTCAGTTTATTCTGATTGAGTAGGCCCTCATATACCCATCCATGTAGGAAGAAGTGGAACCAATAGCTCCTAATTCTCTTGAGGAGCAGACCACTCCTATTCCATCTATAATCAGTACTGAGGTTCCTTATGCTCAGCCTTATGAGCTCATCACCCCAGCCTCAAGCCTTCATCTTGAGTCTCAAAACTCAGATGAAAAATCTTCAAGGGAAAGTTACCATCCCTAGCTGTTAGATTTTAAACAACCAATACTCAACCTAGAATTCTTTAATGATGAAGATATAGGATTTAGTGAGTATCATGATTCTCTCTTCTCCTCCCCTACTTAAGGATAGATGAGTGCTCCTGTTACTCCCATATCTATCCCATATTATTTACCCATTACTGAGGTGGACCTCTCTGAATAAGTTCAAGAGGTCCATGTGAAAGAGGCTCTCACTTATGAAAGTGATTACATCCTTAAGACATCAACCACGACAACCCATCTCCATGGCACTTCTTATGAAGCTGTTGCAGAGTAGGAGTAATCCAAAGACCTAGAAAATATATCTGGTGGTGAGGGGGATGACTTTGGTCATGAACTCTCATCCCCCCATGATTCTTCTGATTAAGATGAGGGGTGTATGCAACTAAAGGTGCACAAATTGACAAAAACTTGCACCTATCTGATCTCTAAGGTTAGTCACCTAGAATCTCAGGTGGCAACCTTACGAAGAAAGGTACTCAATCAGCAACTTGAGATTACCGATCTTAAGGGCAAGCTAGCTGCGAGGCCTGCCAGGCATGCTCAACCATGTCCATAAGAACTTATGGATATGATGGAGCTAACCTCTAGCTCACTTGTGCAAGTAAATGATGCTACCAAAAAGGGGGAGAAAGTCACCACATTCATAAAACATAGGAGCATTGCTCAGACTATGGACATTGAGGATTCACCACCCTCACTTGTAATTGTCCAGACTTAATAACCTCCACTGGCCCATATCAATGTGGATGCCATAGTTCAAATTTTATTTGAGGAGGGTGCTGTACCAAGGGCTATGTCATCTCCATCCCACCCTGCTAACAATCTAATAGTAGGATGGAGGTATGACACTGATATAAGAGCCCTGGTGCTTTCTAGACTTTAGGGTCAACAAGAAGTCTTCAACTTCTATACCCTGAGATTCTATGAAAGATTCCCTCTGGTTGACCTGCTACTTGTCAATCCAAGCCAAAATAGACAAACTAACAGGTTAGCTGAGTGGATATAAATGAGTGTGTCTAAGGATTTTAAGAGAAGATCAAGCTTATATAGATAGAGGCTAGCAGGAAAAACAGTTGGTCAACTGGATACTAAGTTGTACCCTAAGATTAGCTTTGAAGGGGAAATCTCAGTTGAAGGCCTAGCTGTAGAACTTGTGAACCTTGAGATTCATACTACTTTAGCACCAATTACCCCCACTGAGACATGTAAGGATCAACACTTTATGAATCCAATCAATCTCATGATAAGAATGCAGAATATAATCATCATGATAATAAAATTGAAATAGAAATAAATGAACAAGAATGTAAATAATCTTTGATGTATATTGCTCTCTGATTTGAGTGATTACAATTACATACAAAATAAGGAAATAAAAAAAGCTCTCTTAGTTACATCAATTAAAGACTATTTATACTAAACTATGAACTTTTTCACATACTTCTCGCGCGAAATGTTCTTATCGCATGGCAACTTCAAGTTCTCGCGTGACTAGATCTTCATCATCTTGATTTCATTTTCCAAGCTTCAAGGTTCAATTCCTATAATCTTCTCCTAGGCTTGGTGAATAAATGCTTTAGAAGTCCACATCTACAACCTTGTAACTACCCCCATAAGCATACATCTTGTTGTTCAGGGCCTTCGTAATCAACCAACAGAACTGTGCTGCCAAAAGATGAACAGATTCATCAGCTGTAATCGGACACGCATGGAACCTCATCAAATCATCCCTTTCAAACTTAAGCAGATCCAAAGGGTCGATGATACTGTAATCTTTATCTACATAATGGATCAACGCATGACCCGTCTCCTTCTCACAACTCCACTGCATAAGCTTCGACAAGCTGTTAACTAGCACTAGTGCATGTATAGGGATCTTCCTAGCATATCTAGGATGCTTATAAACCCTTATCTTCATTGTCTTGTTAGTGTTTGAGTCTATACACGTCTCATCTTCAATAACTTTGGATTTGGCAATTTTGAAGTTTTTGAAGTTTGTCTTACTCTCTCTCCATATCATGTTTCTTATCCAGTTCCCCTTTCCATATTTGCTTGGATTGATAAATGGAAACCCACCCATAGTATATAAATCCAATGCTTTGAGTGTATGAAAGTCATGTTCCTCTTGATAATACTCTATAACACTACCCTTTCTCTTCACCACATACATCTTCTTCTCAACATTTTACACCCAACTAAGAATAGGTTCTAAGTTTCCATACCTTCTGAAAGGTTTGGAATGTCTCAGCCTGTGTACATAATCTGGCGGAGGAGGAGCGTCAATAGTAATATTTCCAACCTGATGTACAACACTTTGACTAGTTAGATCTGTTGTCTTGTTAGTCGTCTCTTTGGCACTAGACTCACCTACTATCTCCCCTTCTTCAATCAAAATAGCAAAATATCTAAAAACAAGTCTTTAAGACTATTCCAAACATGTGTGTGTAATCTACAGTCTCATCCAGATCATCAAACGGTCCAACATCTTCGTCAGATTCCTCTGTAAGAAGTTGTTGCTGGAATGTGTAAAACTCTTTCTCATATGTTTCTTCAGTAGCTGGATCTAAAGGAGTATAGTAAACTATATCATCGGGACTTGGTCCAGAAACATTGGCAGAACCCGATGATCAAGAAGCACCAGCTGCAGAACCCATATCACCGCCTTGTTCATCATCATCATCATCATCTTTCTTGTCATAATTACCATCCTTCATATTATCATCACCATCACCATCACCATCATCATCATCATCATCATCATCATCATCATCATCATCTTCATCATCATCATCCATATCATCTTTCTCATCATAACAGAAATCCACCATATCCAAATCATCATCATCATGAACTGGGTTAGGGATAGGTATGTCATGCTCAGGCTCTATAAACACCTCTTCAATAAATACTACAGGTCGATCCTCAGTAGCAGAAGAAGGAACAGTGGTAGATGGATCTTGATCAACATCATAAGTCTCAGTTGTCCTTTCAGTAATAACAGGATCAACGACATGCTTTGTAGTGGTAGTATGATCATCAGCAACTTTAGGACAAGTAGTTTACTGTCCACTTGACTCTCCAACTTCCGTGGTTCGTTGCTGTACAAACGAGAATGGAACATGCGAAGTGAGGTTTCTGATGTTCTGCTCCATGATCAGTATATAACTAAACATAAACTATTGCTGATGCTCCAAACTCTTAATCCTATCATCCTTCTCTTGATTTAGTTCATGTAAATCATAAATCTACTATGTCTTATCCATCCTATCATCCTTTTCTTGATTTAGTGCATGTAAATCATAAATCTGTTGTGTCTTCTCCATTATCTCTCTTTCCAAAGTATGTACATGTTGTTCTAGATTGATAGGCGTAGGTGAACTAGATGAAGTACTAGCACCATGTCTTTATGCTGGAGGGGTGTTGGGAAAATCTTACATACCAACAGTCTCATCAAACCCCTGATCCCTTGGAGGAGTACTCACCACATCTTCAGCAGCAGGCATAGCACCTGATGTTATAATGGTTGATTTCGTAACAATCCATGGTGTCTCTAAATGAGTAGCCTCACTAGCTATGACTGGAGTCTCGAAAACTGGAATGTCAGAACTGGTAGACACAGTGGTCATCGGGGTCTGACGTTTACGCAACATACCTCGTCCTCTACCCCTCCCACATGGACTATCATATTCAGCCTGTTTCCTCACCATCCTCTTCTTTCTCCTCTGAGTAGAAGGAGAATCCTCAGGTACAAAATCTATGTCTCTGTCCTAAACAGTGCGTTTGGTAGGAGTTTGCTGCACTCTGGGTCATTTTTGTAACATATAAGGAACATTCCCGATATGGTCACTGCCAGTCTCACTCTCACTATCTGTGAACTAGGTGTTCACCTCATCTTCAGCATACATACTAGCTCCTTGTGAACTTTCTAGAGCCTCTTGAGAAGTACTAGTAGATGGACCAGCTGTATTAGCTTGAGGAGCTACCGTCTCTTGTTGTTGAGCTTCTTCCTGATATCCCTCAACAAATCTGCTAAGCTTGGCAAAGTGAGTACCATCCCAGGCATTACCCCGTGCTCCCATCAAGTATGTGAATATGTCTTTCTTCATCACCACAACAACATAGTTGGATGAATCAGACACTGGTAGCAAACACGTATGAATCTGGGGTACATGATGAACTTCTTCCCCACAGCAACAATCATGTTCTTCTGCATCTCTACGAACATAGCCTTGGATATGCTATATGGTAGATCATCGACAAGTGATACCAGTAGGGATCCGAACACTACACGTAGGCTATCCAACCCAGCCTTTAAGTTGCTCAAGTAGTGAATCACCACATGAAATAGATACTCCCAGAATGGAGGTAAATGTTTCTTCTCCAGTGAAGGATAATGGTGATCATAACCCATCATCTTCAGACAGTCTCTAGCAATGTCATTATCAATCTTTATAAGAGCATTAGGTTGATCTTACAATAGTATAACATTGTTGATCACCTCTGCAGTAATAACAATCCTCTTTCCCTTGACCGTAGCCAATATACATGGTTCTTCTTGATCATCTATCTCATTAGATGTAGTAGTCCAAATCTTATCGATAACATAAGTATAAATCGTAGGATTTGTTGTAATAGCATTATGTATCCGAGAAGTCTTAAGTCCATCAATCAGAGATCTGAATAAAGCTTTATCTTTAGGAATGTCTCCAAGAAATGCAACAATGTTATGGTTTTTGTTAAAAACCATTGATCTCGCCATCTAAAAACAATTATAGAAAAAGATTGATTAGTTACTCATACATAATAATTCCTAGACTTAGAAAAATTTTGAATTTGAAAATTTGAACTTTTCGCATTAAAACTACTAATAGCATGCGAATAGTTAGATTTTCAAAATAACTATTTGCACGACATGTTGACTAATCGCATGAATCTAAGTTTGACCATAGGTCAACTAATCGCGCAACAAGTCAAAAGTCAAGCGAAAGGTTCTGAGTAATTTGAAACTAATCGCGTCTGTTCAAATTCAAGAGTCTTTTCGCATGCGAAAAGTCAGATTTTTTAGATTTTCAAATTAACCATTTTCTAGGTGATTTAACCATTAATACATGTTCTTTAAGTGTTGATTAGGTCATTGTTATGTTTTTGTATGTTTAATTTTGTTCAATTTTACATTTATATGTCCACATTGGTTCGGTTCATGTTCGAACACATACAAACACAATCAAAAAATGAAATCTACCTTATCAATCCCTAATAATCACTTATGCGACAACTATGAATGTGAATATCAACAACAAGTACTATTAACACTTAGAAATTTTAAGAGTGTGAAAACAGTTGTATGATGCTAATAGTTTACTATTCGCACAACTATTCCTTTTAGAGCCTTTTGACTTCTTATGCGAGAAGTTAGAACTTCGCACACTCTGACTTTTCGCATACCTTTACCTTCTCGCCTTTGAACTTTTTAAAATTTTCAACTTTTTAATTTTATTTATTTTGTTGAAAAATTTGATTTGTTATGAGTAAAAATGTGTTTAGCTAAGCGTTTACAATTATCCAAAAACCATTAATTTTGTAAAATTTTGTAGAACAAAAACAAAGTGTAACAAACACATATTTAAACAAAAACAAACACAAAAACAAATTAACATACAAATTATACTTATAACTCAAATATTGTTGGTAAATTATCAAGTATAGGATCATATTTCTATGAAATCGTTCATTAACATCATCTAGCTTTATTTTAAATAAGACTGGTTACACCGATAGTCAATATGTTGTATCCACTTTAAAGTTAGACTTCAATTCTTTACTTGGACATATATTCTGTGATATTTTTCATGTCTAGATTAATTTGTATGAAGTCAGTGGATCCCACAATCAAAACTCTTGTAGAACCTTTATCCAGCTTCAAAACACTTTTGAGATTTCAAGTCACCTCAATTTGACTTAAACCTTTTACCTATGATCAGCATTTTCAGGATTAATTTTCTCTATTATATCTATTTATAGCATAACTAGCCTGAAAAACGTTTCTGAACACAGAATATTAACAAGTTTTAGGACTTATTAACAGCCGGTCGGACTTATGTTTTGCCCTCGCAAGACATTTAGGATATACATGCTAATTCGGACTTACGTGCGCCATCTGTTAATTTTGCCTCCTATGTCAGAACATATTCTTAAAAAGAAAATTATTTATTATATAGTATGTATGTCTATGATATATCTTTTAATATTATGCTCACTAGTATCTTTTATTTCTATATGGCCTTTTGGCATCTTTTTGCTCTTTTTTGTTTATTTTCCCTTTTATCTTTGCTTTTCATATTTATTTCATCTTTTTATATGTATATATACATATTTTTTTGAAAGATACTGAATTAGACAATAACTGGTTTGAGTATGACTAGATGTAACTCTCAGTATGTTTTATCATGAAATTAGTGTTACCATAAAACCTTAATGAGTATTACTTTCAGTGTATTACAGATCATAGTGTTTTTCAGTCTTAAAAGTCAAGCCTATCAACATATTAAACATAATCGACGTCAGTTTCTTTTAAGCCTTAGGATGTAATGTATCAAAATCAAGAAATATACTATCATTTTCTATATAGTCTTGAAAATTTTAATTTTCTATATGTATAAAAACAAAATCTTTTTGTAAATTTTTTTGAAACAAAATATTTTTGTAAATTTCTTCTATTTTTACTCCCCCTAATACCAAAATCTTTTTGTGATATATTTTTATATTTTCTCCCCCTAAAATTATGATTATCTAGATAAAAAATAAAAATTTAAACTAAAATGCACAGAAAATTTTTTTTGAGAGGGTGTAAGGATAATTGTTAACTAAAGTTAATCATTCTCAAAGATTGAACTAAAACGTCAAATCGGGAATGATCAAACACCTTAGTAAATAACTCAGTAATGTTGTCATTTTATTTGACAGGTTCCAGATGAATAAGCTTTTGATGAAAATAGTCACGGATAAAATGCATTCGGATTTCGATATGTTTTGTTTTGGAATGTTGGATAGGATTTTTCTCTAAGTTAAACACTGTAGTATTGTCACACCAAATCTTGGTGTTATAAATGTTAAGACCATAATCAAGAAGTTATTGCTGAATCCAAACAATCTGAGAACAACAACTTGATGCAGCCACATATTCAGCTTCTGCATTGGATGTAGATACCATCTGTTGCTTATTTCATTGCCAAAAGATCAACCTATTTCCAAGAAATTGACAACCACCAGTTGTGGATTTCATTTCGAAGTTATATCCTGCATAATCACTGTCAGTATAATCATATAAATTGAACTCAGAATTTTTAAGATACCAAAGTCCAAGTTTGGCTTGGCCTTTGAGGTGTTTGAAAATACGCTTGATAGCTTTCATGTGTGACTCCTTTGGATTACTTTGATATCATGCACACTGACAAACAAGAAACATGATGTCTGGTCTGCTGGCAGTGAGATACATCAGAGATCCAATCATTGATCGATACAAATGTTGATCAACGTCTTCACTCGTGAGATCAGGAGTTAAAGTAGAACGATAAGACATTGGTGTGGGAGCAATCTTGGAGTCCTGAAATTTATGTTTGTCCAGGATACTGTGAACATATTGTTTTTTGATGTATGAGTATACTCTTATCATCTTGTTCAACTTGTATACCCAAGAAAAATGATATTTCTCCAAGAGAACTCATCTCAAATTTCTTTTACATCACAGCTTCAAATTCCTTACACAAATCATCATTGGTAGATCCAAAAATAATGTCATCAACATATACTTGAACAAGAATGATATCACCACCAGTCTTTCGTAAGAATAGAGTTTAATCAATAGCACCCCGTGATTAACCATTTGCAAGAAAATGTTCAGTAAGGGTGGCATACCAAGCACGTGGTGGTTGATGTAAGCCATAGAGTGCTTTGTCTAACTTATAAACATAGTCAGGATGATCTGGATCTTCAAAGTAGATGGTTGACAAACATAAGTTTCTTCTTTCATCTCATCGTACAAGAATGCAGTTTTGACATCGATCTGATACACAGTGAAGTTCTTGTATGAAGCATAAGCCAGAAAGATATGTATAGCTTCATATCTTGCAACTGGAGCATATACTTCTTTATAATCAAGACCTTCAACCTGATAGAATCCTTGAACAACAAGTCTGGCCTTCTTGCGAACAATCACATCCTTTTCATCCGTTTTGTTTTTGAATATCCATTTAGTTCCAATCGGCAGCTTACCCTTTGGAAGTTCACACAAATGCCAAACATTTAGCTTTTTGAATTGCATCAACTCATCTTGCATAGCCTCAACCCTACTATTTTCCTTTAATGCCATCTCAATGTTCTTTGGCATAATTTGATAAATAAAGCATGAATACAAGCATGTATTTATTGCACCAAATTTAATTCGAGTTCAAAAACCTTGAGATAATAGACCAATGATTGCTTCAGTTGGATGGTCTTTGTGAATACTCAACTGAGGAATTGTATCTTCAGAAATAACTTCGTGTAAATTAGACATATGACCAATTGGTTTTTTAACAGTATTCCCTCCATCAGGTTGATACATAATATCTTCCTCTTGATGAATATCATTATCAACAGCTAAATCTTCAAATTGAACTTAAATGGTATCATTCAGATCATTTTGAGTAGAAGAAGAACTCTGATCAGAAACCTATGGAGCTTGTTCAATAACTAGATCAGAATAAGGCAACACAGATTCAGAATCAGATTATGGAACAACTGTGAGATTTGAAGAAGAAGGTATGGCTGAAGATCTTCCTATAGCTGAAGATGACATAGGTCTAACATCATCGGTAAAGATATCTTGAATTGATGATGACAAAGGTGGATTAGTTGTAGACACAACAGAAGATCGATTAAAAGTGTCAAGTAATGAAGCATAATCGTATACCCATGAAGGAGTAGAACCTGCATCTGATTTGTTATATTCTGGCCAATCTAGATCAAATGAGTCAATTATTTGTTTAGATCTTTTATTATAAACCCTATATGCAGCTTTGTTAGCTGAATATCTAACAAAATAACATTCATTAGCTTTTTCATCAAATTTAGATTTTGAATCAGATGTACGTAACAAAGTACAACAACATCCAAAGGTTTTGAAATATTTGACTTTGGGTTTATGTTTGAAAAAGATATCATAAGGAGTCATGTTTTTTTGTTTGTTGATTAAAACATGATTCTGAACATAACATGTTATGTTAATAGCTTCAGCCCAAAAGAAAAATGGTAATTTGGCTGTTGATAACATTGTTCTGGCAGCTTCAATTAAAGTTTTGTTTCGTCTTTCAGCAACTCCATTTTGTTGTAGAGTTCCTGAAGAACTAAATTTTCTAGCTATCTCCTTAGAATCACAACATTCATTCAGAGTTTGATTGCAAAACTACGTTTCATTATCACTTCAAATGCACTTGATGGTTTTGTTAGTCTGATTCTCCATTAGAGTCATCAACTTTATCTGCAAATGAGGAGTCTCATACTTAGTTGCCAAAAAGAAAACCCAAGTAAATTTAGAAAATCATCAGTAATAACCAAACAATATGCATGACGTCCCAAACTCAAAACGCTCACTAGACCAAATAAATCCATGGATAATAGTTGAAGGATGAATTTGATTTTTGTATGAGCAACTAGTTTATGAGGAAGTTTATGTTGTTTGTCTTTTGAACATGACAGACAATGTTTAATAAGTTGAAATTCTTCTAATGGTAAGCCCACAACATGATTTCCTCTAACCAACTTGTTCATATTTTTGATACTTACATGGCCAAGACGACGATGCCATAACATTGAATCACTTTCCAAGGCTTTAGACAACAAACAAGATACAGTTACAAATGAATGTGAACCATTCATGTCAAGAAAGTATGTGTCTTTGTCTCTCGGTGTTTTCAACAAAACCCATTCATCAGGAATTACGAATCTAGGTTTTAGAATAAGACATTCTTTATCAGTGAAATGTGTTGAATACTTTTTGTCATAAATTTGAGAGACACTTAACAAATTATGTTTAAGTTCCTCAACAAAATTAACATCTTAAAACTTAACATAACATTAGACACTGTACCTTTCTTTCTAATCTTACCTCCTCTATCTCCAGCAAAAATAACATATCCTTCGTTGTAAGGTTGTATGTTGTTTAACAGAGATATATTACCTATCATGTGTCCAGAACAATCACTGCCAACATGCCAAACACTGTTAATAACCTATCTTGGTTATTCCTGCACATATAAATGAATTTATTCATTTTTAGGAACCCAACCCATGGTGGACTTGAGCACATTGTTTTCATCTGAATATCATACAGACTTTAATATCATATCTCTTTTATCATTAAAGACATAATCTTCAACAATATCAGCCTCAGTTTGTGTTGTTTTTATTTTCCACTTTTGAATTAGTTTGATAAGATTTGTAACCATTTTCTTGAAAGTGGTTTGAATTGAAGGAGGATTGATATCATCAACATGCAAAGATTTCTTGTTTGTATTTTCTTTATGCAAATCTGTTTTTATTTGACCATTTCTTTTATCAACGAAAGAGTTTAACTGATTTGTATTCCTTTTGAATTTGGCATTTAGAAAGAATTTTTTTCTATTATTTGAAATTGAGTTATGAAATCTTTGTTTGCTTGATAGTTGATGTTGATGATTGCAATTTCTAGCCTTATGATTTGGCTTGCCATATATATAACAACACATTTTATGATACACATTTTGCTCTCGTGTATTTCTCACGTACTTTTAATGATAACTTTCACAGTTATCATACAATCTGGCTTTTGTATTTCTTAAGCCCATGAGGCATGAGCTGTTGCTTTAACCCTTTGAGTCGTAGGTACTGGAATAGAACAAGTTTCTTTGATACCTGATCTACAAACATATTGTTTCACAGAGTTAGCATTAATGGATAATTTATGTTTAAAGAAACATGCATTTGTTTCTTTAAAGATATGATCTTCCTTATCTATGTTGTCTTTTGAAACAAATCTGTTCTTGAAATCAATTTTCAAGTCAAATACTGATGTTGTTACATGTTTTTTTCATTATCTTTAAAATTTATTTTTGATTTTTAATTTTTGTTATTTGCTAGACATTTTTTAGCAATCATTTGTAGAAAGAAAAACATCTGAAATTTTATTGATGACCGATGATGATTTACATGAAGATTTTTCATTACAACTTTTATTTTCCTTGAAATCTATTTCATCATCACTTTCCTAATCTCAAACCAACCCTTCTTTCTTCATATTTTCTGCAAAAGAATTGTCATGATTAATTTTAATTTCAATTTTATGATAGGGTCAACAACTAGTGAAATATTAACTGAAGGTATTAAGTTTTACTTTGGTTGAAAACCTAATCCATATGTCTCTTCATCTGATGTGGTAATTAATGAAGGTAAATATGTATAATCATGATTAATTAGTGGCGTAATGTTAGAATATCCAACTCCATTTTTACCCCCATTAATTTTTTGACTCATTTGAGACTTGATTATACATTCAACCATGTTTGAGGACAGTTCAAATTTTTCAACAGTCAATTTTACAGATAATAGTTCACTGTTAAGTTTATTGATTTCTAAAGATAGTTTATCGTTACGTGTTGTCAAATCCTTTATATTACAATCTTTATCATTAAGATTCAATTTTGATTGATAAATCGATTTGTTTAATCCTTCTATCTTTTGTTTAAAAATTTTCGTATCATTTTTATATTTACGAGCTTGGTCATCCCTGGTTCTTTCTTTTCTCCAGGAGAATAGTGTCCCTTCTTAGGATAACCCTTATCACTCACCTCAGGTTCATCCTTCACTATCTCCTCTACATCTTCATCCTTCTCGTGGATAGCATCAATAGCAGATAGCTCATCTTGACAAGTTTCACACCTTGGAGATCTAACAGATAGGAGTGTGGGTGGAGGAGCTATCTCACTTGACCCTAGTCCCTGCCAATTTTGGTAATAAACTTTTGCATGCAAGGATGAGGATATTATGTTCTTGAAGGTTTCCTGTTCAAGAACACATTTTTCTGCCTTGGCTATGCTGATCACAAGCTCAGCTTTGCATTCAGTTAACTTAGTTATGAGATCTTTGATTTGACTTATGTAGTTTGTATGCTCATGCTTAAGAGTAGAAATGGTTTTCTCTAAATCTTCAATTTTAAGTTTATAATCATTTTTTGCTTTTTTAAAATCACCTTTTAAAATGTTTAAGGACTCAAGGTTAGATCTCACTTCCAAGTTATAGGATCTTTACATATGAACTTTAGCAATGCATTTAGGAGTACAAAGATGTTCTAAATTGGCTTCTTCATGATCAGCCATCAGTGCTTGATTTGGAGAAGCATATTCTACCTAAAAGCTCCAGTCAAAGCCTCCTTCTTCAACACAATAGTAGCATGTTGTTTAGATTGGCTTGGCTTCTCAGTTTTGGGAGTTACATCTATGTAGTTTGGTCTGGATTGTGCCTGGCCACCGTTTGTCCTTAGTGCCTTGCACTCTCTAGCAAAGTGTCCTATTTGGTTATAGTTGTAACATTTCACCTTGCTTTTATCAAGGCCAAACTTTCCACCGGCCATAATGCTTGGAAATTTCCTTTTTGTTCTCTTGTAGAACTTCTTGGCTGTGTGAGTGAGGAGAGTCATCTGCTGGACTATTTCCATGTACTCCAAATCATCTGGATGGATGCAATCCAAGTCTTCAACAGTGAAAAGAAAGTTTTCACAACTTTCATCAGCAGATGCAAAGGCTTGAGAAGAGCTTGTCTCTTGGAATGGGTTTCCTTGGATGTAGCTCTCCCTTGGTGTCTTTGGGAAGGTGATTAAAGGACCCTTTTGTGAGTTATCAGGGAAGCAGATAAGATGATGTTGTGGTTCTCTGCTATCCCTTTCAACCACATAAAGGGCTGAACTCTGCTAATTGTTGGAAGAGCTGCTTGATGGATTTTGCATGTTCATCTCCATCTGGTAACCACTAAGGATACCATACAGCTCCGTGAGAGTAAGAGTGAAGAGGTTCTCGGTTCTCTTGATGGCCACACAGTAGTAAGTCCATTGTCTGGGAAGAGAGAACATAAAGTTCCTCGCTATATCCCTATTCTCAAGCTTGACTCCAACATCCATTAGAGTATCCACAATCTTAACATACCTGAAGTATTATTGAGTCATGGTTTCACCTGTCTTGTAGTTGAAGTTCTCAAACTGCTGCTTCATAATGACTTTCTTGTTCTCATTGGCTTCGTCAGACCCCTTATATATGAGATTTAGTGCATCCTAGAGCTTTTTAACAATTTTGCACTTCTTGAAGCCTCTATATATGGAGTTAGGAAGAGAAGTTTGAAGAGCGGTCATGGCTTTCTGATCTACATCTAATTTCTTCCGGTCTTCTTCAAAATAGTCACCATTTCCTTTGGTATCATCCCACCTCCAGCAGTGGCTGAAGAGGTGCTTGGGATGTGAGGTCCTTCGACAAAAGAACTCCACATCCTGCTGTCTTGAGACTTGATGAACCCTTCCATATGTTGGCACCAAGTATCAAAGTCATCAGGAGTGATCAAAGGAGACTTTTTCATGGTACTAGTTTTCATATCAGCCTTAGAGACAGCTGCCATTTAAGTTGATAAGAGATCTAATATTGTGAGATCTTAAAATTAAGAGTTAGGAATGCTCTGATACCAATTGTAGGACCGTTGAAGGGTGGTCAATGCAACAGTTTCATAAGATGGAGAGACTTAGAACACTTAGCAGAACCGGTTAGGATGAAACAAAGAACACAAGTAAAGAAGAATAACAAGAACAAGATAATATAGTTTTCAAGAATATTGTATATAGCTCTCAAGCTCTTACAAGTGTTACAAAGCTTATCATTTAAATACAAGTACTTGAGATACTTTATACTACATCATACAGCCGGCCATACTTTGAAGGCCAGCTGGAAACACTAATCTAGACAACAAGATCAATGTAAAGTCAAAAAGGTAGATTACATTTTTGACTAATGACTATGACATACCATACCTCAAATACTTATCTAATACAAAAAGGATAAAAGTACATAGTTGGAAGGTTACAGACTCAACACCTTAATCTATAGTTGATAAATGTATGGACTCTTCACCAAACCATGCTGGTTGGTGAATCATCAGAAATGGCAGCAGAAAGGAGGTTCAGCTTTTGTCAAAAGTAAGTCAAAGAAAGCATGTCTTCTCTGTCTTCAGAAGAAATTAGTCTTTGGCTTCAGAAGACTTTGTCTTTGAAGCTTCGGAAGACTTTATCTTTGGCTTCAAAAGAATTGGTCTTTTGGCTTCGGAAAATTTGATACTTAGCATAATTCACTGAGTTATATCAAATCTTCCGAAGTACTTTCCTAGTACTTCACATGTGCATTCTGAGAGCTCTTTGTTTGTTCTTTGGTTGCAACAGCCTTTAAGTGTACTCCTTACACATTCCCTTTATCAAATCATCAGACACAAATTCTACAAGTATATTCTCATCAACACTCTCTTCACCGGTTTGAATTTAAGCTAACAAAGTAGTAGACAGTTTGAAATCTAGAATCTCCATTTGGTCTGACCAATCATATTCTTCATTAGTCTTAGACACCAGAGCTTTGTTGTTTGATGTGCTTGCTTTATCTCCCTTTGACTCTACCTCCATAGTCACCATCTTCTTTCCGATATCAGTTTGATTTGAGCTTCCCTCAGTACATTCTCTTGCAAAGTGACCAGGTTTGTCACAGTTATAATATTTCAAACTTGTTTTATCAAACCCAATCTTTCTCGAGTTGTTTAAAGCAAACATTGTCCTTCCAGTTCTTCTTGAAAAAATCATCACCCTATACACCACCATAGCCATCTGATACTTGATATCATTTTCCTTAACATTGTCAAGATTAACTTGTTGCAAGTCATCAACTAAGACGTTGGGTGCACTGAGTCTTCCAGCTATGAAAGCTTTATGAAAGTTGTGAATACAGCTAGATGCTCTTCAGCTATTTGAATGATTTTCTTGTTTGGGTGGGAATTTACAATAAATGCTTGTTGTGAGGGTTGAGTGGATTGACTTTGTGGATAAATATGAGATTGTGGTTGAGATTGCACTGGATTGTAATGGTTTTGATGAGAGGCTAGAAACTGAGGCATGGATGGATCCTTGACATTTGGATTAACAGAATTGGCTGCTTGTTGTTGACACAACTGGGAATAGCTGACATAGTAATTAGGATTACTAGCCATTTTTGCATATAATGCAATTGCTTCTGCTCCTATTATGTTGATGTAATTAGTAGCTCTCTGCTTGTCATCCATTTCATATGACTTGATGGTTGAAATAAGATTGCTGAGGGACAAGGTAAACTGATCCTTGGTTCTCTTGATGGTAGTGCAGTTATTGTTCCAGCTGTAGGGTAAAAAGTTTAACAACTTCTTGTTTTCAAAAATATTCTCCAAGGTAATTCCAACACTCTTCATCTTTGTTATCAGCTTAACAAATCTGGACATTTAAGCCTCTAAAGTTTCACCAGGTACATGGTTAAACATATTAAACTCTTATTTCAACGTCTCCTTTCGGCTTTCCCTCATATCCTTATTGCCCATTATCTGTTCTTCCATCGCATTCTATAAATCTTTAGCTTTTCTGTAATCTGTTAACTTTTGAGCAATTTTAGTAGTAAGTGCCATAGTGATAGCAGCATACGCTTTGTCATCAAGCTCAAGTTTTGTCATGTCTTCCTCACCCTAGAGGTGTTCAGGGTTGGGCACCAACTATCCCTTATCATTGTTATACACAGGGATATATTGTTCCTGTTTACTTGACCTCGTCATCCGGGGTTTGGTGTAAATAACATGATTCTCGAAACGATAAACCCAGTCGGGATAATCTTCTTCGCTAAGAAGTCTAGGGGGTTTTGTGCTTGTTCCAATCTTATTGTCTGGGGTTGAGGGTAGTAGTGATGTGCTTTAGATTTGCCATCTTGAATTTAGAATTCAAACTTTTTAGAAAGTTTTAAAGTTGATGTTTTCATACGAAGATCAAAGTTCTTGCGCGAACAAGCACAAACTTTTCGCGCGGTTAGTTTTCTAACTAAATTTTGTGAAAAAGTTCTTCTCACGCGAAAAGAATCTTTTGTAACAAAATTTTCAACAAACTTTTGCGAAACACACACTTCTCACGCGAATAAGAACTTTTTGCATGCGATCAGCAAGTTTTCGCCTAGATTCCAACTTCAATCTTTCACCAAATTGTTCAAACTTAATTAATTAAGCTTTCAATTAGTGATTTAGGTTCAATTTTGATCCTTATTGTCTTTAATTGATTCAATTTAGCTCATTTAATCATATGAACACCATCAGCTCTTCAATCACCAACAAAACAACTTTCAACATCTTCAAATATACTCAAAAACAATAGTAATCAAGTTGATCTTCACAGAAATCCGAATTGGACTTCAAGAACACTTCAAAAACACTCTTCAATCTTCAAATCAATCGATCTAGAGCATACCAATCTCTGATGCTAAATGTAAGGATCAACACTTTACGAATCAAACCGATCTCGTGATAAGAATGCGGAATATAATCATCATGGTAATAAGATTGAAAGAGAAATAGATGAACAAGAATGTAAATAAACTTTGATGTACATTGCTCTCTAATTTAATTGATTACAATTACATGCGAAAACAGGAAATGGCAAAAGTTCTCTTAAATACATCAACTAAAGACTATTTATACTAAACTATGAACTTTTTGCATAGTTCTCGCGCGTGATATTCTTCACGCGCGACAACTTCAAGTTCTCGAGCAACTAGATCTTTATCATCTTGATATGATTTCCCTAGCCTAGGTTCAATCCCTTGAGACACCAGTTGGTGAAGGTGTCTCATAGCCCCTCCCTGGCCAGAGCTCAAGTGTAGAACAAGCTCAAGAACGCCAAAGCTCTTTCCTCCCTGAGTCACACAGGCGAGCGATTAACAAAGGAAAGAAGGTTCTAACTTCCGAGGAGATTGAGGAGGAGAAGAGGAAGAGGAAGAGGAAGGCAAGGGAAGAAAGAATGAGAGAGATCCCTAGCTTCATGCAGGCTGCAATCAGGCTTGCTCATAGGCTAAACACTTAGAAAGATGAGTTAAGGACAGCTAGATTAAACTACCTGGGAGTTAGGAACTACAATATAGATGAACTAATCTCTCTTCCCTTTGAGAAACTGAATGAACTGGCAGACACTGAGGTGTTAAGAGAGAGGAAGGAGGCAGATGATGCTGCTTTGCTCTTTAAGATCCAAGAAGAAAGAAAGAAAAGAATATTATATAAACCAATGTCCTCTCTCCAGTTCAAGAAAGGCCTAAAGTAGAGACTGTGGCTATTAAAGGAGAAGCTCAAGTACGTAGAGAACAAGACAGACTAAACATGATTACCTACTTGAGTGCCACAGGACTCTACCAGGCAACAACTTTACTCCCTTTATTTTATGAGTACATAGAGTTTGAATATCTTAAGCATTTAGAACAAGAATATATCAAAGATAGAAAAGCTTCTAAGAGAAAGATGAGGGAGAAAGCACAAAGATCAAGGGCCAACATTAAAGCTAACCAAAAGAAGTTTGAGGACAGAAAAAAGATGATGAGCTTGTTGAAGCTATATGGGTTCTCCCAAAGGAGGCTTGGTCCTATGTCTCTATACACAATGGATGATCACATTAAGGTGATCAAGAAGAAGATCAAGAGGGGTGAGCTTCAAGACTTGTATTCTCCACCAAGTCAAGCTACACCTGAAGCTGAGGTCAAGGTTAAACCCCAATAAACAACATAACCTAGACCTAGTGCTGATCCACAGCCAGCTTCATCTTCTGACCCACAGTAGGGTCCTAAATCTTCTTCTGGACATGTGAAGGGGAAGCACCAAACTGAGAAGGAAAAAGAAGGAAGACAAGGTTATCAAGACCAACCTTCTTAGTTAAAGCACAGGAAGAGGAAGAGGATGGCCATCAGAAGAGATTTAAAGAAGAAGAAGAAGTCTAAGGCATCCACCTCCGTACCTCAAAATGAGTCAGAACATCCTGAGGGTGAACCAAAAGAGGCTGCTAAACCAACTGCCTTAGTTGTAGAGCCTCTTGCTGCTGAGAGACCCATCTTGTCTTGGGTATACTCTCCAAACCCAAACAGATGGTATGTCATAAGAGATCAAGGGGGACCATAAGTATTCTTCTTGCAGAACATACTTACCCTCTCTGATCATGATCTCTTGGACATCAGGATATACTATGAGAGCCTGAAGAATCCAGACCAACTGATGAAGAGAGGAATGGCTCTGATTCTGATGATGGCTATAAACAAGTGAAGAATCAAGGCTCACAGTAACCTTTAAGTTTTGGTAGCATCAGCCTAGAGGAACTTTGTAAGATTTATCTTAGAGGCTGATGTTAACCAAAGATCTCTCAGCATGCAACTGAAGTACAAGAAAGTTACTTCGAAAGATTTGACCATGCACAAAGAAAATTTACTAAGTGTGAAATCTTTAAAAGCCAAAGAAAGAAATTTTTCGAAGCCAAAAGTGAAGTCTTCCGAAGCTTGAATACAAAGTCTTTCGAAGCTTGAAGACTGATTTCTTCCGAAGACTTAGAAGACATGTATCCCTAACACACTTTTGACAAAAGCTGAAGACCTTTCCGCTGCCAGCTCTGAAGACTCACCGACTTATACAAGTTGGTGATTATCTCCATACTTTTGTCAATTGTACATTATGGTGTCTATGTCTATAACTTTCCACTCTTATACTTTTTTCGTTTTCGTAATAAAATAGGATGTGAGCTATGGCATGTCATAGTCTCATGTCAAAAGGCAATCTGGCTTTTGACTTTACATTGATTTTGTTATCTAGATTAGTGTCCAGCTAGCCTTCAAAGTATGGTCGGCTGTAGGTTGTAGTATAAAGTATCTCATGTAACCAGTCTTAGGAATAAACATTGTAATACTTGTAAAATTACTTGAGAGCAATATACATCATCCTTGAAAAACAATATTTGTGTTCTTACGTTCTTTACTTGCCTGTTCTTTGTTTCTCTACCTGGTTCCATATTTGATCTAGTAAGTATGTCCTCTCCAACTGTGAGACTGTTATTGAACAAACCATAACCGGTCCTGCAATATGTCATCAACGATAAAGGAATTCAAATGGACCCAGCTAAGGTGGAAACAGTAATGGGATGAGATGCTCCTAAATTTCCAACCTAGATTCATAGAGTTCTTGGTTTGGTAGGAGATCACAAGCGATTCATTCATGAATTTTCTAAGATTGCTACACCACTCATTGCTCTCACTGAGAAAAATGAAAAATTTACTTGGAGTCCAAATCAAGAGAAAGCATTTGAAGTGCTAAACCAGAAACTAATTAGACCACCCATTCTAACTCTACTAGAGGGGGATGAAAATTTTGTTGTTTATTGTGATTCATAAATAGATGGAATAGGTTGCGTATAGATGCAAAGGAACAACATGATTGAATACGCATCTCGACAACTTAAGACGCATAAGGGAAAACATGCTACAAACGACCTGGAATTAGGTACAATAGTGTTTGCACTAAAGATTGGATGACATTATGTCTATGATGCGAGATGTATCATTTAGTCTAATCATAAGAGCTTGAAGCATATATTCAAACCAAAAAAGCTTAGTATGTGAACAACTATGACTTCAAACTTCGGTATCACCCTATCAAGGAGAATATGGTCAACGTACGAGTGATCCTAATTGATGAATTGAGAACAAACCATACCAAAGCACTAATTGAGAAAAATGTTAAGAATAAGGAAATGAATGGAAGCGTTAAAAAGTTTAAAGCGATGGGTTACTTCGAATACGTATTCAAATTTGGGTACTAAACTTGGGGAGTCTAAGAAATCTGGTGGTAGAATAGGCACACAAATCCAAGTAGTTGATGCATCCTAGAGCTGATAAAATGAATTATACGTTAAAGAACTATTATTGGTGGCGTGGAACGAAAAAGGGCATTGCCGCCTATGTGGAAAGGTGCATGCCTGGCTCCAAGTAAAGGCCAAGCATCATAAACATTTAAGGATGCTACAGCCTTTGAATATTCCCATGTGGAAGTGGGAAGAGAGCATGATGGACTTTGTCGTCAAGATACCGAGGACATGAAAGGGTCATGATGTGATATGGGTCATAATAGATAGATTGACATAGTCAACGTGCTTCATATAAAAGATATAAGAGAGAAAGGTTGGCCCAGTTGTACATAGATAAGATAGTGATGCAACATGATATGTCGTCGTCCAATATGTGCGATCAAGATGCTAGGTTCACATGTCATTTATGGCAGACAATTCAAAATGCACTTGAGATAAACATGGAAATGAGTACGACTTATCATTCCCAAATAGCCGACTAGAGTAATTGAACCATATAGACGTTAGAAGACATGCTATGAACGTGTGTGATTGAGTTCGGTGGTATTTCGGATAATTAGCTTCCGTTAATAGAATTCTCATAGAGTAACAACTACCATATAGACATTAAAAATAGGAAAGACTTGTCAGAAATAATTGTTTTGCTTGGTCCGACCAAGAAAGAAACAAGAATTTCGGGCATGAAAAAGAGCATTCTTTTCGATCTTGTACCTTATATAGCCTTACTTCTATCTATATAATGATTCTCCTCTCCAACTGTTGACCTATTCACTACCAAGATTGACCAGAGTATCTGCCTTTATGCTAACACGTCCCTTCAATCATCCTTTTCTCATTTATTTCCTGTTCTATTTCCTCACGCTTCTCTTCCTAGGAAATTCGGTTTCCTTATAACCTATAAAAAGTATTTAAAGTAAGTGTAATATTGGTATAGACTCATGGAGACTAGATTCTATTTTTAGCGTGATCAATTATGCGGGAACTTAAAATGAAAGTTACTAGCAAAAAGTATGGGTTAAGACTTGTTGTTGAGGCTCTCTGTTGCAAGAAGTTGGGGAGGTAGTATCGATAAGGGTACTGACCGCTAAGGATATTGGTGAAAAGCAAACGTGGGCTTATGTGTCACTAGTACTTTTGGGTGAATGGGGATTTGACTTAAGCCTTAATAGAAAGGATGGCTGGTTCTTACCTATCTATTATAAGGTTCTGGTTCAAACGGAGTGACAGACCATACCCGAAATTAGCAAGCCATGAACTCACGCTAGTTAAATGGCCTTTGTAAGGATCTATAATTCCTCACAAGTTTAAATGGTATGAGAGGTATTAGAAACTTGCTATTAGGGTAGACACGATAGGAGTTTCTATAAGGAAAACCTCCATGTCCTATGTGATCTAGACCCATTCAGCATAAGGTGGCAGATCCAAGGTCAATGTGATGTTGGGTTCTTCTTCATACACAAGGCGTACTCTTATACCCTTCAGTTGCTCCTCATGAACGTAATCTTTGATTAACTTCTAGATGCGAGAAAAAAAATCTGTAATACCTTCAAGAGTTAGCTTAATCATGTCTATGATTATAGGTAGCGAATTAGTCTACAAAGGAGGTAGTGTATCCTTCTAATCCGACATATTTTCCTAGAGCAACAAAGAAAGTTTCTGCAAGATGATAGAAGAAGTGATACACAACTTTAAAAGGTTGAATATGGAGCGAGCCTCACGATAGGCACCACTTGTTGCTACACAACGAATGAGCGTCATGAAGTCACCTTGGAATGGCAGTTAAGAAAACAAAACCATTAGGCTTATAGCAGGAGGAGTTCCCCTATGATCCACCTCTAGCGTGAGATTCAATATATGGTTCTTTAAGTGAAAATGTAATAAGAGAAGAGTGTGTTGCAAGGGTGTTAAAATGAATTCACCACGGTGATAATACTCTAATTTATAAGGGGAGGTTTGTGCAGCATAGATCCTCCAGTATCTTCCCTTTTTAGGCTACCCAATCCTCCTCGTGAAGGATGCATGAACTTCGACTTAGGACAACTTCCTTTTATGTATAATAGTTTCAATACCTTTTACTATTTTGTCAACTTTTGTCTATCACGTGTAAGTTATCCTGCTTTTGGTAGGTTACTGTGGAACATCTTGGATTGTTGGATGTTTTCTCATTTATAAGCTTCTTAACATTCTTGTGTTGATGTATCTCACTTGGTGATACTTCACCCTAAGCAAGATGCTTCTACTTTCACTATATACCACTTTAGTATGACAAGTTGTCCTTGCCAGGTGCGATCTTCATTGGCAAAGGATGCCCTTGCCTAATAGTTAAGCAGAGCCCTTTACCTGGTTCTATTTATATGTATACCTTGCTTACGTCATTGTTCCTACCTACATCATTGATCTTGTTTATCTCATCAATGTTAGTTTAGTATATTTGGGTTGCTTAAAATCAAATGACGAACTAGAATAACATTCCTTCTATAAATTCATGGAGAATTTCACATATTGTTTTTGTCTGATTTCTACACCTTGTTTTTACTAATATTAATAATAGTTGCAAGGATTCTTTCAGTCTAATTTTTATGTATTGTTTTGATGTCCATAAAGAATTTCACCCAATCGTTCTTTGGAAATATATTTTGTGTAATTTGATTGCAGATTTCGTATACAAAAATCTGAAACACCATTCCTATTTTTGAAAATATAATTGATATAAAAACAGTTGCAAACGTTATTTTTTTAATTACAATAATTAGATCCTATTATCACATAATAATATAAATTAAATTCGTTCACACACTCTGTGTTTATGTTATACATTTTTACTCAAAATTTTGAAAAATTATATTTTTAATTTATTTATTTATTAAAATTACATATCACTCCAATTGTTCATTTATATCATCATTGACAAAACCTTCTGAATTTATTATAAAATGTTATGTAAGATCTGATTATATAATTGTTCATACTATTATATTCATTTAAATACTATAGAAAAGTTAAAATCATACACTATATGCAAATAAATATATATAATATATTCTTTTGAATAGTAATTATCGTTTTTTCGTATATTATTGTTTATAACTTAAATATATTTGTTATACATAATAATTTTATTGATTCATTAATGTCTTACCAATAAAATATAATAATATATTAGATCATACATATATAATATCTATTCTATAGTTTTTTAATTTATATACATATGACACCCGGGTAATTAATCTAACAATATTCTACGTCACTATAATCCTGTATAATACTCCTCAAATCCTGTCGATTAAAAAATATATATCAGGAAATACCCCTAAACTTTGACACCATTTACGGTCGTAGACTCACAAAATTATGTGAGTGGTCATGAACGATAAATAAAAATGTTTATTTGACTATTTGAGATTATATTAAATTGTTTCTAATAAGCAATGTAAAAAATGACTTCATTTGACAAAACGGATAAATGTGTAACATTTATAAAAGTGTACGATAGATTTTGATTCATTGTACATTCTGTATCTTTCTTATAGTGCAATTGAAGAATTTGTGATGTGGATGTTAAGCAAGAACCTACACTGATTATTAGTTGGGTCAAATAATACATGCAGATTTAGTTATGCATTTCTGGGATCTTGCATGATGATTGAGACTAGCAATTTATAAATACATAATCACCCTGATCATATATAAAATAATTAATAAAAGACAAATAAAGTAAGAAGAATAAAACTGTCAAGTTACTCAATATGGTTCCTATTGAATAAAATAAAATAAACAAAAGTAACAGCTGGAATGAAAGTGTATGCATGCTTATGAAGCCATGCGAAGCAACATGGTACTTGGTCATAAAGACAAGAAACTACAAAAAAAGAAAAAGATATATCTTGTTTCTGTTCCTGTTGATATTCTATGTTATCATTTGTCTTTAGATGCCTGCTAAGTGAGACCAACAACAGAGTTCATGTTATGTATATCCTACTCGATGATCGATGGCTTCGTGTCAAATCTAAGACATAGCGAACACAAACTAAATAACGGCCGTTGACTTAAGGGAGGATCTCCATTGTTTCTGACAGTATTGGTGACTAAAGATCTAATGCTCATTTGTTTTGGTAATTTAGAAGGATGAGTGTTAGAGATAACTTGGAGGAAATTGAATTGGGAATGAAAAGTAATGTTTATGTCGTTAAGTTTATAAATATAAAAGTTGATAATTTAATTTCTCAATTCATAAATAAAGAAATTAAAACATAATTTATTTAAATATCCCTACTACTATATAATACAAAACCCATTGGTAGATTGGTAATTTTCTATTTTTGAAAAACACATAAAACAACTATTTAAGCATACGGTACAAGTGTTTTATGCAACTGTTTTTTAATTATCCTCATTTAATAAACTTATTATAATTGATACGTGAGTTAATTTATATGATTAAATTCACCATATTAAGTATTCTTTATTATGATAATTTAAATTAACATTATATTTATATTTTTCATTTATAATTTTACTATTTAAATTAGTATTATATTATTAACTAAATACTATTTACCAATATTTACATAGTTATAACAATAATAAAGTAATAGTAATAGTAATAGTAATAGTAATAGTAATAGTAATAGTAATAGTAACAGTAATAATAGTAGTATCAGTATAGTAGTAGTAATAATAATAATAATAATAATAATAATAATAATAATAATAATAATAATAATAATAATAGTAATAATAATAATAATATAATCAGTATTTAATGCTGGTTGGAAAAAGACTTAGTAACACCCGCGCATCACGCGAGCCAATTCCTTATACTTAACATATAGAAAGCAATAATGAATATCTATATTATCTATAATATTTATAAAGTATTTTAGGATGTTAAAATAATAATTTTATCTTAACCTTAAGAAACCTACAGGGTTAGTATGGTAATATTATGATGGATTTTAATTTAATTTTTTTAATCCATATGAATTCATTGAATTTAATAATAATAACAACAATAATAACAACAATAATAATAAGGACAATAATAATAAGGACAATAATAATAATAGCAATAATAACAACAACAATAATAACAGTAGTAACAATAATAACAGTAGTAACACTAATAGTAACAGTAACACTAATAGTAACAGTAACACTAACACACACTAACACTAACACTAACACTAACACTAACACTAACACTAACACTAACAGTAACAGTAACAGTAACAGTAACAAAACATGTACAGTAACAGTAACAGGTACAGTAACAGGTACAGTAACGGTAACGGTAACGGTAACGGTAACGGTAACGGTAACGGTAACGGTAACAGTAACAGTAACAGTAATAGTAATAGTATTCAAAGTAATAATAATAGTTATTTATAAAATACAAATAATTTTAGTAATAAGTAATAATGTGTAATAATATACAACTCATCAAACTAATAATATATAAGCCCTCAAAACTGCTTCAAGGTTCTGAATTTTATAACGTTTTTCTCTTATAATCATAAAAATATGATGGTTTATAAAATCTAAATTTGTCGTTATGATGTGCTAAATTATATCAAAGTTTCGATATGATTTTTTTTCTAAAACAGAGTTGTTAATATAATTTTTATTCATATCTATGGATTGAATAATAATATACAAGTAATCGAAATCAAGTGTTATAAATTTTAACAACCCGCGACAAAATGCGTGTTTACACACTATAATTTTATAACAAGAACCCAAAAAATAAACCAAAAGAACTTTAACAATAAATGAATTAAATCCACTACTAATTACGCTACTAAAATTAGGTTTTTTTATAACAACAATTGTTTTTTGTGATAGCCACATTAACTACTTCCACTTATGAGGATTTTGACACGACCATTTTTACGAGAAATAAACATAGATATCACTAGGCTATGGCCCCTAAATTTAGTTAAAGTTGTAAAATGTAACCGATTAAAATCTTTACTACATTTGGTCAACAAACCCCGTCAATAAATTGCAAAGGTATCATGGTCAATCATTTGATGTATCAATCGATACAGTTCCTTTTGAAAACCAGTATACTCATCAAGCCCGAATATGACGCGTTAGGACCATCATGACAAATAGTTATGTGTCACTCAATATAAATATTAGAAATATTGTACTGATATAAAGCCCAAAGCACATAACGATCTGAAAAAGAATCAAGAAAATAGAAAACAGTGAAGCGTGAACCGGGGTTGTGTTTGACATAATTCCCTTAAACAAATTCGCTTTCTGTTCCTAGAGTACGCCGGTTCAAAACATCAACTGCGTACTGCCGGACTTGATCACTTGCCTGAAATGAAAATGGAGATGTTGCAATAGAGAGAAGAGATCAAGAGATAGAATTTTCTGGTGTGTCTAAACTTCTACACTTAAACTAGTTTATATAGCCATAAACCCATAACTGATTTAAAACCATTATTAATACATAATGATGATCATTAGTGCAGACTAAACTGAAAATAATAATGATCATTCAAAATGAATATAATATTATCATTTGATGCATTAGTGGCCCGAGTTTTCGGAGCTGCATTTGTGTCCGCGGGACATAAGGCACGCACAAGTTCGTGGCCAACATGATCCATTAAAAAACATTATGGTCAAATAAGTATCATCCATTATAACTTAATATATGATCAAGTATGACTTATTACAAACTAGTGTAACTCATCAAGTCCAAATCCAAGTTTGACCTATGAAACCCCATCATCATAAATAAGCAATATCACTAAATATAACCGAATAAGACTTGATATGTCTTTGAGAATCAGAAAATCTTGTTAAGACGTGTGGGGGATATTCATGCCTAAGCATAACATGACTGTTTTGATGACGATAAAAAAATATGTGTATGAAATGACTAAATGCACATATACATAGGTTTATCGTTATCCCAAAACCTTAAATCAACCAAGAGAACTCAAAATGGCTTAGCGAGGGAGTCAACCGTATAGTTTTATCTCAAAACATGCACAAGCGGATAATTAGAGACTTCAATAGATGCTGCGACCAGCCACGAAATAACCACTCAGTTCTAAAATATAGACTTTTAGTGACACGCAAATCACAACAAACACTGGATTTATGACGCGCAAAAGTGTGTGTTATAAAAAAAATATCATCTTTACTAAAATCTGAAGGAAAGATGAGTACTCAAAACTATAGAATGTAAAACAACACCATAAGACAATGATAGTTGTCATGGTACAATTATGGATCAACTATAGAGTCACCTAGCAAAATCTTAAGAACGAAACAGGTGAACGATTAAAGTCCTCTACAACATTGATATGAAGAATAATAGAAACATCAAGAATATTAAAGCGAAAACCCAAATTAAATAATAATCTTGATATCATTTTATAAAAACCTTCAAAATAATTTAAAGTTACAAGTTTCTACAAAAGAATTTAAGTGCTTACAAACATGGATGAAAGAAAAAATATGGAAGGAATCTCCTTAAATGGAGAAGTTGCTAACAAGCTAACAAATAGAAAAAAACTAACAAACAAAACGAAAGTTCTTCCCTTTTCGTAAGGAATGATATTTTGCTTGTAAAGATATACTTTTTCCCTTAGCTTTTTAAGTCAAATCAATTCTAATTAGTCGTGCGATAAAAACATATAAATTATCAAAGAAAAGTAGTGTATAATCTTTGAGGCCGAAGCAGGCATCATCATAACATCGACCGGATGAATTTTCGCTTCTCTCTTTTTTCTTGCCAAAGAACAGCGGCTTCTCTACAACACAATCAACTACAACAATTGTTTTAGGCCCCAAAATTTTAGACACTCCCAAAATTAAAAAAAAAAATATTTTTATGTATATTTTAAATTAAAAATATATAAAAGTAATTAATCAAATTTTGTGTTTTTAGATAAAGTAAGAAAAGATAACAAATTGTTTGAATGTTAACTTATAATATTCTAGTAATTTTTTTAAATGAAAGAGAGTGTTATTGAGTAAAAAGATTGTGTTTGTGAAAATGATAATGTGGTTACATATATTGATTCGTTGATATAAATTTTTAATAAAGTTTATATATAATAAAAAATGAACGTTATTTCTTTCACGAAAAAGGGTCTGGATTTTTATAGTTTACTTAAGGCCTCAAATATGTTAAGCCGCCTCAGCTAAAGAAGCCTACATATCTCTTCTCAATTAAATGTGATGTTTGACGCATTTTTCATTTCCACAGTCAAAAGAAAGATCAATGTCCAAAGCTTCAAGAGAATGGAATCTTGTGTGTTTATCATTCTATATCTTTTAAATTACTTACTTATATGGGTTGATTTTTATGTATACTTATAAGAAGATAAAGTGGTGATCTCTGTCAATATTTGTATGAAATTAGAGTGGCGATTGGTGCGAGGATTAATGAGAGATTGGTAATCATTATCAATCTTAATTAACTGAAAAATTTGTTGATCAAAGATTAGTGTGACGTTCAAACTCATCTCTATTTCAATATAAATTAAATTCAAATCCTTAGATAATTCTATCATTGAGTCTAATTCAACTTTCATTGCCTCAGTCCATCTTTTGTTTGCAGATGCTTCTATAGAGTTTCTTAATTCTTCCATAGCGAATAATAATTCTTGCAACTCAACTACTGATGCTCTCATATGCACTACTTTAACATTCTATAGACCCTTGTGGTGGTGTATCATTAAAATTGCCATGCAAACTTCCTGATGAAGATGATGTGTATGTGGCATTTTCATTATATGAATTAGGGTTATAGGAATATATAGGTGAAGTGATAGGGGAATTTGGTTAATCAATTAGTCTGTGCACCTCCTCTTCATGATCAGCTTGACCTTGCTTACTGGTCTTAGAGTTGATAGGTGTAATCTTAGGATCAACAACTCTTTTGATAACAAGCTTTGTCTACTCTAGATCGTCAGTACTTACTTCCTTTATGTATCCATCCCAATTCCAACATTTCTTTTCCATGAGATGTACATCTTTACTTTCACAAACTTTATTATTTACAGTATCATCTATATGCCTTTAATCCTTCCTTTACTCTAAGATATATCATAGGTTTACTTCTATCATCCAATTCCTTATGTTTAGGTGATAGTACCTTTGCATACGCCATGCAACCAAAAATTTTCAAGCCTTCTAGATTTGGCTTCCTCCCATTTAGTGCTTCATGTAGTGTTTTAAGTAGTAGGGCTTGTGTAGGAACCCTCTTCAGTAAGTATATAGCATGTGTACCGCTTATCCCTAGGAATTATGTGGCATATTCATTGTTTTAAGCATGCTAGGAGTAATGGATAACACCGTCAACTCTATTTTGTTGTGGTGAGTATGGTGCTATTAGTTGTCTAGTAGGGCGCTATCTTTATAGTATTAAAGGAACTCATTAGATGTGAATTCTCTTCCTCTGTTTATCCTTAACATCTTCAATTTGGTTCGGCAATTTTCTCTACCATTTCCTTAAACTTCTTGAATGTTCCAAATGCTTGATCACTACAAGAAGCTATCGCGATGACAAAAGTCATCTCCATAGGGTCTATATGTCATCGCCATAGGCTATGGCGACGACATGGGCCAGTAGTCATAGCCTTGTCGCAATTGCTCAAAAATTTGTCGTCGCAATAGACGTTGTCGCCATAGACCTCTGTGACGACGACATGTCGTCGCCAAAAACTTGTCGGCATTATTATAAATGATATTTTTTAAATTTAAATTTAATAAATAAATGCATCCTATAGAGACAACATGTCGTCGCCATAGGGTTAGTAAATATTATTATTTAATATTAAATTAATTAATAAAACTTAATAAATAAGTAATTGATTTAACCTATGGCGACGACATGTGGTCGCCATAGAGCATCAGGTTAAAAATTTTATTTTTAAAATTCTGTTTTTTTCAGGTTTTTTTACCTAAAAACAAACCAAGATCCCAATTTTAAAAGAAAATCAACCATTTTAATTAATTACACACCAAACCAAAAAGAAAGTATATCTTAAGCTTTTACAAGCAAAACAAACAAACTATTTAATTGTCATCGTTTCATCATCTTCATCGTTATCAGGATTATGCTTTTGTCTTTCAAATTGATTTATTCTTTCTTGCATTTCTTGTGTTTGTCACTTTAGTGTTTCAATTTCTTCATCCCGATGTGATGATGACCCGCTTGATGGCTCATAACGAGAGATATTTTTTACTTTTCGTCCAACGCCTCTCGTATAATTATGTCTTTGTCCTAATACCAACTCTAAACATTCCATCTCATTAAAGGGCAACTCACCCGCCTCTATTTGTATTTGGGCGTATTGATTTTCAATTTTTTCCTGCAATTATAGAGAATTAAAATGAAACAGTATTAAGATTTTTATGAAATTTCAACAGCATAACTATTATAAAATGGAAAAAAAACCATGTTGTTTAATCATAAGCACAATACCATAAAATTCCCAAGTTTCAACATATAAACTAACAACTTCTCAAAACCAACGATTCTCAAATATTGATAGTATATAGACCATGTTTTTTAAATTTATAAGCATAACTAACATAAAATTCCCAAGTTTCAACATATAAACTAAAAACTCATCAAAACCAACAATTCTCAAATATGGATAGCATATAGACCATATTGGGTCAAAATCACCAAACATGATATATTATAAACATACGAAGACATGATAATAGCATACATAACATATTAAACTTACTCAATCTTCTTCTGCCCTCTGGTTGACCCATCCTAAACCTTCACTGTAATGCGCCCTCCTCCACATTTCGATGTGACTTGAGGTCCTAGTTTGTTGCTCCTAAAAACATTAAAAACAATATTTATAATATCTGAAAATAATTAATAATACATAGGATGTATAATATATGTTTTCTTACCTGAAGATATCGCCTTTGAGCATATGACTGACTACCATGCAGACTTGGAGAGCTGTTTAGCTCTATTTGTTACGTCTTTTTGAGAAAGACGTTTATGTTGTTCACTTGAGAACAACTCAACCACTCAACCACCTGCTCCCATGACTCTTGATTTTGACCTTCAGGTGGATTATTGATAGCCTGCTCAATATTGTCATAGCCTCCTTGACTTAAGAAATGTTGTTTCATGTTATATCTTCTGTCGCTAAAAGCTCGTTGGCAATCCATGTGGATTCCAAGTTGTATACCTTTCCAGTGGTCAAAGCAACGATAAGCTTCTAGATCAAAATATTCCTGCAAAATAAAATAATTAGAAACATATAATAGTTATGATTATCAAATTACAAATAAAACACTACATAAATACTCGCCTCCAGAAAATTGAACAAGGATTTCTTGAACGTATCAGGAACTTTATCCCAAGTGGGATAATGAAAAGGAACGGTGGAAATATGATTGGATAAAGCTCGGATAAATAATTGACTATTTTCTCCAACAGCTTTATATTGTTTTCCTATATGATCAAATTGCACAGGAAGTGGTTGGCTGTTGTTTGCAACCCATTTCTCATATAAATTTAGATTTCTTCTTTTTTATCGTTGTTTTTAGCTAATGCTATATTGATATAAAAAATTAAAATGTTAGTAACATTTAAAATATATTCAATTAAAAGATATATATTTAAAACATTAACTTACATGACTGGCAAGTAGAAGGAAGAGTATATTCATATCCGTGGGGGTCCCGACCCCCACTGTCACCATCGTGTGATCCTTGTACGTGCGAAGACATAACCTGCAATAATCTATCTGTGTTATCACTATAAAGATATTCATGTGACATTTTAATAAGAAATAGAATAAAGTGTTCTTAATACATACAATCAATCTAAGTTATCACTATAAAGATATTCATCTTCGTCTACAAGATCAATATCGCTCTCGTCCTTACTATCATTAATATCTAATGCATCTTCATCTTCTTCATCATCATTAATAAATTCTTTCTCATCTGAGAGATATGCATCTCCATCTTCTTCATCATCATTAATAAAATCTTCATCTTGAACAAGTGGTGCAACAGGCAACCAACTTAAGTCTACGACTAATTCACAATTATCATGCGCATCTCTCTCATCGTTAATAACTCGTGCACTTGATTCACCAACTTCAAAATTGCTATCGGCAACCAAGTTATAATCAGATGATTGACTGTCGTGCAATACATCTATCTCATTAGCAACACTAATACTAGGATGATCCCAAAGCTTTCGATGGTGAACATCTTCCATAACCCTCCAATTGCCAGTGGATTTAGAAGGATCTTCAAGATAAAACAATTGTTGAGCTTGTGTTGCTAAAATGCAAGGCTGGTCACCAAACCATTCACGACTAACATCGATAACAACAATGTTATTCTTTTTAATTACAGACCCCTTTTGTGACGTGTCAAACCATTTACAACGAAATATTACAACGTTGTAGCAATTTATATACTTCAACTCGTAGATGTCTTCTAGTTGACCATAAAATTGTGTACCATCTTCTCCTACTGTACCAACACCGCTGTTTTGTATAGTGCGTCTGATATCACGGCTGTGTACTATAAGTCTAACACCATTGACAATACAAGCTGTGTAAGAATATATGCACACGGGGCCATGTGCCAACGCCTTGAGTTCTTTGTCAGGAGACATATTGAATTTATAATTAAGCCATAAAGAAAATTCATTTTATAAATCGCTTCCAGGGAATTTAAGTTCAAATTCACTGTATGCGAAATATAATATTTATATTAGTTTATCATTATTTTAGCTAAAGTGAAAATAATAAGAATAATTTAAACTAAAAAACATACGATATGTAGACTTTAAGTTCTTCACAGTTGTTCAACACAAACCATTTAAATGATTTTTTAGAAATTTCACTGAGGAAAATGATTTTCTTCTTTGACATTGGTCGACACTATGATGAAAAGACAAAGAAATTCCTCTTTGGAATGCCAGGATCTTCATTCCTATTAGGACGGTTAAATTAGGTTTGAATACCCTCTAGATACATAGAGCAGAATGTCAATGCTTCATCTGCAACATAACCCACTGCTATTGATCCTTCAGGCTTGGCTTTGTTTCGAACATAAGCTTTCAGCTTTTTCATGTATCTTTCAAAAGGATACATCCATCTCATATATACAGGCCCTCCAAGAATAGCTTCTTCAGGTAAGTGTAGAATTAGATGAACCATAATATCAAAAAATACTAGAGGATATATTAGTTCCAAATTGCATAAAATATTAATCGCTTCTTTCTGTGCTTTATACATGTCATCAACATCTAGTGATCGTTCATAAATCTTTTTAAATAATGGGCAAATGTTAATAATTGTTGTTGAAACATTATCAGGTAAACCTGCATGAACCCCAATTGGTAGCAAACGTTGCATAAGAATATGACAATCATGAGAATTTAACCCGATGATATTTGAGTTATTAAGAATCACCTTATTTTTAAAGTTTGATCCAAAACCATCAGGTAGTCTCACTCTTTTAATGAACTGACAAAATTTAGATCGATCACTAGGTTTGAAAGAGTAAGAAGCTTGTGGTTGTATGTCCTTGTTGTTTTTCACACTTAGCCATAAATCTGATCGTATTCCCAAATTTTTTAAGTCTTCTCTTGCTTTGTGTGTGTCTTTTGATTTTTCATTCATTAACAAGGTACCTAACAAGCTCTCACACATATTTTTCTCGATGTGCATAACATCAAGATTGTGTTTTAAATCAAGAGATGACCAATAATCCAGCTCAAAGAATATACTCTTTTTTGTCCAATTCAACTCTAACTCATCACGTTTTCTTTTCACGCCACCATGGTTGGGATGTTTACCCGGAACACGATCGGGAATCCGGTTAAGTTGTTCTAATATTTTTGAATTAGTTAATGCTTTTGGATGCTTTCTTAACTCCATCTGACCCTTAAACAACAAGCTTTCTCTCCATTTATTACTTCTAGGTAAGAATCTTCTGTGATCAGTAAATGATATCTTATTAGTTACACGGCACAAAGGTGTGTCCATGTTACACATAACCTTGGCCACTCCATCCAGAAAAGCTACTATGAGCAGGATAATCATTAATGGTCCATAATAATGCCGCACGCATCGTGAATACAGTTTCTGTCGAGGCATCTCTTGTACTCAATCATTCCACAACTGCTTCAACTCATCTTCCAAAGGCCTTAAAAAAACATCTATGTCTTTTCCAGGTGATTTAGGACCGAGAATTAACAGAGTTAACATGAAAGAAGACTCTTTCATACATAGCCACGGTGGTGTGTTATACGTTATCAACACCACTGGCCACATACTATAAGCTTGACTCATGTTACCAAATGGATTAAAGCCATCTTCTGCCAGACCCAAGCGGACGTTCCTAGGCTCTTTGGCAAATTTAGAATGTCTCTTATCAAATTCTTGTCATGCCTTCCCATCTACCGGATTACACATAATACCATCTGTTGAGCGTCCAGTGTGATGCCAAATCATATCTTTTGCTGTGAACCTGGAACTATACCTTCGTTTAAGCCGAGGAGTTAATGGAAAGTACCGTAATACTTTTTGTGGTATTTTTTTTCCTTTTATGTTTTTATCAACCCATCTACTCTCCTTACAAACCGGACAATTTTGCAATTCTTCATTCTCTTTCCAAAACAAAGCACAATCATTTATGCAAGCATGGATGGATTCTGAAAACCCTATGGCGACGACATGTCGTCGTCATAGGGTGCATTATTATATTATTTTTGTTTATTTTTAAAGATGTTATTATATTATTATTATTTTTCATTATTGGTATTTTATTATAATTATTATTATGATGGTTATTATTTATTTATTTATTTATTATTATTATTATTACGATTATTATTATTATTATTGTTTTAATTATTATAATAATTACTATGATTATGATTATGATTATTATTATTATTATTATAACATATCACCATATATATAATAATACTTGTTCGTCTTACCTAATCTTTGGCGTATAAACGATCATGTTTGAGGTTTTTGATACTCTTTGATGATAATTAAAAATAAACAAATTTAATTTACTAATGATCATAATTAGATCATAACTAGCATTTGACATATGCAATCCACCCTAACCATCATAACCGAACTTATTTGACCTTTTATGACACTCATTGATGATAACTAAGAATAAATAAACTTAATTTACCATTAACAAGCATATTTCCCATAAATTACCAACATTGTGTTTAATTTAACACCAGTGATCATAATTGGATCATAGCTAACCTTTGACATATATAATCAGCCCTAATCATCATAACCTAAAATATTTAGCCTTGTTAACACTCATTGATGATAGTTAAGCGTAATAAAAATAACTTACCGTTAATAAGCATCATTTCCCATAAATTACCATCGAATTATATAATTTAACACTGATCATCGTAATTCAATCATAGCTAACCTTTAATGTATTTGATCGACCCTAATCATCATAACCGAACATATTTGACTTTTTTTGACACTCATTGATGATAACTAAGCATAAACAAACTTAACTTACCATTAATAAGGATAATTTCTGTAAATTAACAACATCGTGTTTAATTTAACACCAATGATCATAATTGGATCATAGCTAACCTTTGACGAATGTAATCGACCCCAACCATCATAATCGAACATATTTGACCTTGTTTAACACTCATTTATGATAACTAAATATAAACAAACTTAACTTATCCTTAACAATCATAATTTCTCGTAAATTACCATTAATATATATAATTTAACACTGATATTCATAACTCGATCATAGCTAAACTTTGATATATTCAATCGATTCTAACTATTATAATCGAACATATTTGGCCATGATTGACACTAATTGTTAATAATTATAATTATCACAACATATGAAATTAGTTTTTTTCTTCTTTTAACTAAAAATAAATGACTAGATGATTGAACATATATCATGTAGTCAAAATTGGAATACAATCTTAAACTTCACCAATTCTTAATCCACATTAGATCACTGAGATTCATCTTATATTAAAAAATAGTAGTCCTAACTTATCTTTATCTTTCTTTTAAAAAATCACATCTAATAAGATTTTGTTTCATTTACAAAATAAATTAAAAGCATATAATATTTATTAAAGAAAATAATACAAACATACATACGGTTAATTAAATAATAATATTTATTATATTATTAATAATATTATTAGTTATAATAATAATATTATTATTACTTATAATAACAATAACAATAACAATAACAATAACAATAACATGTACATAACATAATAATAATAATAATAATAATAATAATAATAATAATAATAATAATAATAATAATAATAATAATATTATTATTATTATTATTATTATTATTATTATTATTACTATTATTATTATTATTACTTTTATTAATATCAATTTAAGAAAATCATAAAACTTTATGGCGTCGTCACCATAGAGTTTTCATAATGGCGGGATTATTTCCCTTCTACTTATTTCGGGGAAAAAAAGAAAAAAAATGTTTTAACCTATGGCGACGACATGTCATCACCATAGGGTTTTCATAATAGCGGGACTATTTCCTTCCTAGTTATTTTGGGGGAAAAAAGAAGAAAAAAAAATATTTCGACCTATGGCGACGACAAGTCGTCGCAATAGAGCTAGAATAGCCAAAAATTATAGTGACCCTATGGCGACGACATGTCGTCGCCATAAACCTGGTCGGAATAGGGTGTTTTTCTTGTAGTGGATCTTTGGAAATAAGAAACCACATGTAACGTGTATAGTTGTCTAAACTAAGTCCAAAGGCATTAAAGATCTAAGCTTAAACTCATTTGGGAATGAAGACATGGAGTCCTATGCTGCTTTTCGACATGACTTATTTTAGGAATCCCTTGCACCATTTTTTTTTCTAGTCATATTTCTAATTGCATCAAAGTTTAGATGACCCAACCTTGTGCGCCAAAGCATGCTTGATCTTCAATGTTTGTCAACAAGCATATTGGCATTCCAATCTTTTACTTGATGTAATACAACATGCTTTTCATCCTCGTAACCCTCATTAGCTATTTGCGACTGTAATCATGCAGTAGTAACATATCCCCTTCCATTAAAACAACATTTTTTTATGATAGCCACATTAACTACTTCCACTTATGAAGATTTTGACACGACCATTTTTACGAGAAATAACCATAGATATCAGTAGGCTATGGCCCCTAAATTTAGTTAAAGTTGTAAAATGTAAACCAATTAAAATCTTTACTACATTTGGTCAACAAAAGTCGTCAATAAATTGCAAGGGTATCCAGAAACTTGTATGCTTTGGAAGAAGCTTGTACATGGTCAATCATTTGATGTATCATTCGATACAGTACCTTTTGAAAACCAGTATAACTCATGATGACCTAATATGACACGTTAGGACCATCATGACAAATAAGTTATACGTCACTCAATATAAATGTTAGAAATATTGTACTGATATAAAGCCCAAAGCACAGCAACGATCTGAAAAAGAATCAAGAAAACAGAAAACAGTGAAGCTTGAACCGGGGTTGTGTTTGACATAATTCCCTTAAACAGATTCGCTTCTGTTCCTAGGGTACGCCGGTTCGAAACAACAACTACGTACTGCCGGACTTGATCACTTGCCTGAAACAAAAATGGAGATGTTGCAACAGAGAGAAGAGACCAAGAGGGAGAATTTTCTGGTGTGTTTAAACTTCTGCACTTACACTAGTTTATATAGCCATAAACCCATAACCGATTTAAAACCATTATTGATACATAATGATGATCATTACTGCAGACTAAACTAAAACTAATAATGATCATTCAAAATAAATATAACATTATCATATGATGCATCAGTGGCCTGGGTTTTCGGAGCTGAATTCATGTCTGCGGGACATGAGACACTCACAAGTTCGTGGCCAGCATGATCCATTAAAACACTTTATGGTCAAATAAGTTTCATCCATTATAACTTAATATATGATCAAGTATGACTTATTACAAACTAGTGTAACTCATCAAGTCCAAATCCAAATATGACCTATGAACCCCATCATCATAAATAAGCAATATCACTAAATATAACTGAATAAGACTTGATATGTCTTTGAGAATCAAAAAATCTTGTTAAGACATGTGAGGGATATTCATGCCTAAGCATAATATGAATGTTTTGATGATGATAAAAAAAAATACGTGTATGAAATGACTAAATGCACATATAAATAGGTTTATTGTTATCCCAAAACCTTAAATTAACCAAGAGAACTCAAAATGGCTTAGCGAGGGAGTCAAACGTAATAGTTTTATCTCAAAACATGCACAAGCGGATAATTAGAGACTTCAATAGATGCCGCGACCAGCCACGAAATAACCACTCAGTTCTAAAATATAGACTTTTAGTGACAGCAAATCACAACAAACACTGGATTTATGACTCGCAAAAGTGTGTGTTATAAAAAAATATCATCTTTACTAAAATCTAAAGGAAAGACGAGTACTCAAAACTATAGAATGTAAAACAACACCATAAGACAATGATAGTTGTCATGGTACAATTATGGATCAACTATAGAGTCACCTAGCAAAATCTTAAGAACGAAACAGGTGAACGATTGAAGTCCTCTACAACATTGATATGAAGAATAATAGAAACATCAAGAATATTAAAGCGAAAACCCAAATTAAATAATAATCTTGATATCATTTTATAAAAACCTTCAAAATAATTTAAAGTTACAAGTTTCTACAAAAGAATTTAAGTGCTTACAAACATGGATGAAAGAAAAAATATGGAAGGAATCTCCTTAAATGGAGAAGTTGCTAACAAGCTAACAAATAGAAAAAAGCTAACAAACAAAACGAAAGTTCTTCCCTTTTCGTAAGGAAGGATATTTTGTTACTTAAGATATAGTTTTTCCCTTAACTTTTTAAGTCAAAGCAATTCTAATTAGTCATGTGATAAAAACATATAAATTATTAAAGAAAAGTATTGTATAATATTTGAGGCAGAAGCAGGCATGATCATAACAGCGACCGGATGAATTTTTGCTTCTCTCTTCTTTCTTACTAAAGAACACCGGCTTCTCTACAATACAATCAATTAAAACAATTGTTTTAGGCCCCAAAATTTTAGAGACTCCCAAAATAAAAAAAAATATTTTTATTTATATTTTAAATTGAAAATATATAAAATATCTATCAAATTTTGTGTTTTTCGATAAAAGTAAGAAAAGATAACAAATTGTTTGAATGTTAACTTATAATATTCTAGTAAATTTTTTAAATGAAAGAGAGTGTTATTGAGTAAAAAGATTGTGTTTGTGAAAATAATAATGTGGTTACATATATTGATTCGTTGATATAAATTTTTAATAATTTTTATATATAATAAAAAAGGAACGATTTTTTCTTTCACGAAAAAGGATCTGGATTTTTATAGTTTGCTTAAGGCCTTAAAATATGTTAAGACTCCTCTACTAAAGAAGACTACATATCTCTCTCAATTAAATGTGATGTTTGACGCATTTTTCATTTCCATAGTCAAAAGAAAGATCAATGTCCAAAGCTTCAAAAGAATGCAACAGAAGAAATATTCTTGACCTTCAAGAGAATGCAACAGAAGAAATATTCTTGTGTGTTTATCATTCTATATCTTTTAAACTACTTACTTATATGGGTTGATTTTTATGTACACTTATAAGAAGATAAAGTGGTGATCTCTGTCAATATTTGTAAGAAATTAGAGTGGTGATTGGTGCAAGGATTAATGAGAGATTGGTAATCATTATCAGTCTTAATTAAACGAAAAAAATGTTGATCAAAGTTTAGTGTGACGTTCAAACTCATCTCTATTTCAATATAAATTAAATTCAATTCCTTAGGTAACTCTATCATTGAGACTAATTCAACTTCCATTGCCTCAGTCCATCTTTTGTTCACAGATGCTTCTTTAGAGTTTCTTAATTCTTCCATAGCAAATAATAATTCTTGCAACTCAACTACTGATGCTCTCATATGCACTAGTTTAACATTCTATAGACCCTTGTGGTGGTGTATCATTAAAATTCCTATGCAAACTTCCTGATGAAGATGATGTGTATGTGGCATTTTCATTATATGAATTAGGGTTATAGGAATATATAGGTGAAGTGATAGGGGAATTTGGTTAATCAATTAGTCTGTGCACCTCCTCTTCATGATCAGCTTGACCTTGCTTACTGGTCTTAGAGTTGATAGGTGTAATCTTAGGATCAACAACAACAACTCTATAGATAACAACCTTTGTCTACTCTAGATCGTCAGTACTTACTTCCTTTATGTATCCATCCCAATTCCAACATTTCTTTTCCATGAGATTAACATCTTACTTACACAAACTTTATTAAGTACAGTATCATCTATATGCCTTTAATCCTTCCTTTACTCTAAGATGTATCATAGGTTTACTTCTATCATCCAATTCCTTATGTTTAGGTGATAGTACCATTGCATACGCCATGCAACCAAAAAATTTCAAACCTTCTAGATTAGGCTTCCTCCCATTTAGTGCTTCATGTAGTGTTTTAAGTAGTAGGGCTTGTGTAGGAACCCTCTTCAGTAAGTATATGGCATGTGTACTGCTTATCCCTAGGAATTATATGGCTTATTCATTGGTGAGTATGGTGCTCTTAGTTGTCTAGTAGTGCGCTATCTTTATAGTATTAAGGGAACTCATTAGATGTGAATTCTCTTCCTCTGTATATCCTTAAAATCTTCAATTTGGTTCATGTAATTTTCTCTACCATTTCCTTAAACTTCTTGAATGTTCCAAATGCTTGATCTTTGAAAATAAGAAACCACATGTAACATGTACAGTTGTCTAAACTAAGTCCAAAGGCATTAAAGATCTAAGCTTAAACTTATTTGAGAATGAAGACATGGAGTCCTATGGTGCTTTCCTACATGACTTATTTTAGGAATCCCTTGCACCATATTTTTTTGAGTCATTTTTCTAATTGTATCAAAGTTTAGATGACCCAACCTTGTGTACCAAAGCATGTTTGATTTTCAATCTTTGTCCATAAGCATATTGGCGTTCCAATCTTTTACTTGATGTAATACAACATGCTTTTCATCCTCGTAACCCTTATTAGCTATTTGTGACTATAATCATGCAGTAGTAACATATCCCCTTCCATAATCACTTTGTAACTGTTTTCAACTAATTACCCTAGGCTCAATATGTTGCTTTTTAAATTAGGAATGTAATAGAATTGAGAAATAATTCTTTGTTCTTGATTCTTGCATTCGAGCATTATTAAACAGTTTTCCTTTGATTTCCAAATATGTCCCATCATCAAAGTGTACACACCCAGTTAATTTTTCATCACTTTCTCTAAAGTGATTTCGTACTCCTGCCATATGATTACTTACACCACTATCTAAACACCATAGACTTCCCTTTTTTATAGCATGCTTCCCTATTCTATCTTTTTTTCATTTAAGAGAACCTCCTACCGCGATCACTCTTGTTTTCTTCAATTGCCATTAGTAGTATTCGTTCTTCGTATTCTTACCAAAGATTGGACTATTCTTGTATACCTTCCTTGTGTGGGAAATCTTTCTTGAAGTCATTTCCAATTTTATTACACTTGTAGCACTAAGCCTTGCATATATCTTTTATGAACATCCTCCATCTTTTATTGCTTGAGTTAGCTTTGTATGAGGACCCTTCATTTCTCTTATGAATATCCTCCATCTTTGTTGACATATCATTCTTATTAAGCTAGATTAAACCTGCCTTGTCTGTGGTTTCTTGATTGTCTTCCTTTGCCAAATTTGTTGTCGTGGAACATGCATAATAACTTGTTTTTTCCTTCACCTAGTTTTCCTTTTCTTAGTTTGAATCTTTCTTTAAAAGCTTTAGTCTTCCGATTTTTCATCCAGAGTCATGGATTCTAGATCGGAGTATTGTTTATTGGAAGCTACAATCTGAAAAAAATTATTTGGCACATCGTTTAAAAGTTTTCGTATTAGTGTTGATTGGCTTAGAGTTATTCCAAATTCACTTTCCCTTGTGACTATACAATCTTTGGTAAAAAAGCGTCCACCATATCATCTTCCTTAATTTGCAAAAAAAAATAAGGGGTACCTTTGTAGAATGGTAATCAAGTTTCAAAATTGTACTAATTAGATCACTCATAAACTTTTTTGTTCCAATCAGGTCATTAAACTTTATTTTGATGTTTCAATCTTGTGTATTTAACTTGAATAGTAGGTAAAAGGAAGGGTCAAAGGTGAGAAGGAGGGTCAAAGGTTGGAGGTGGTGGTGGGCGGCGATGGTAGGGGGCGATGATGGTGGTGGGGCGGCGATGGTGGGGGATGGCGGTGGTAGTGGGCGGCGATGGTAGGGGGACGACGGTGGTGGTGGGCGGTGATGGTGAGGGCACGACGGTGGTGGTGGGCCGCGATGGTAGGGGGCGAAGGTGGTGGTGGGCGGCGATGGTGGGGGACGAAGGTGGTGGTGGCCGGAGATGGTGGTGGGATGACGTTGGTGGTGGGCGGAGATGGTGGGGGACGAAGGTGGTGGTGGGCGGCGATGGTGGGGGACGAAGGTGGTGGGACGATGGTGGTAGTGGGCGGCGATGGTGGGGGACGAAGATAGTGGTGGGCGGCAATGGTGGTGGGACGACGGTGGTGGTAGGCGGGCTATGGTGGAACACTCATAAAACTTGAAAAATAAATAATTACTTGCTAATCAGATTAATTACATAGGATTTATACACCACACCAAAGTTAAATGACCTGATTGAAACAGTTTGAAAATTGAGTGATCTGATTGAAACAATTATAAAAGTTTGTTACTATTTTGTGAAGTTTTCCCAAAAAATAAATTCAGTCATGAGTGTTTGCAAACATACCTTCTGTATTCAATCTACTACAACATGTCTGAACTAGCGTGTTCCAAATCTCTTTTAATTTGCAGATTTACAATTTACCACTTGCAAAACCATGTATTCCGGTATTTCTTGGGACATGTATGCAATCGCCGACTTGTCATTTTCCATATCTTCTGTGTTGCTTTCGTGGGTTCAATCATTTCTCAAAGTCTGTTTGTTTCCAATATGGTCTTGATAATCCAAGGATCGTTGCAGGAATTATCAATTTGATTTTAACAAGTATTGATCGTGAAATTATCAATACCTACTGTTTAATGGATTGTTTATCAAAAGTTGAAATCGATGAACAAAGAAGAACAACTAGAAAAGCTAAACGTAATAATGCAATACACAGATTGTTTTCAATTGCTCTTCATTCACAATCAATCAATTACAATTGATTATAATGCTATACGTTCATGATGCTTGATATTGCTATCTTGTAAATGTTATTGTTGATCAATGTTCATCGATCAATATATACACCTAATTATGTATACATATCTTCCTATTCTGTTCCTATTTTCTAGCTAATATATCGCTATTATGTTTTGATATTCTGTTTCTATATGTACGAATCCTTTCCTTGCTTATCGGCATAGGAGTTCACAATTTATAGAGGAATTGTAAATTACATAAAGAATGTTGTTGATGTGATATGGAATATTCTGTTGACATAATTATTCTTCGCCGTCATTGATTTGATGATATTGCTCTTATATGTTGACTTATTGACTTTTTGTTACATACTTGATGATTTGAAACAATACAAGTTTGTTAATCTTCTGTAGGAATTGGTCTTCCGTAGAAAGTTCTTCTTCCACAGCAATCGGTCTTCCGCAGCAACACTTGGTCTTCAACATTTGTTCTTCAGTGGTTGTGCTTCCGCAGGAGTTCTTGTACTTGTTCTTCAGCAGCAAACTCTCCTTCAGCAGCTCCACTTGATCTTTGGTCTTGTTCAGTAGTTGTTGTTCTTCCGTAGGAGATCTACGGAAGCACAAACATCAGTTATGCTCCTGAGAACATCTACGGAAGAACACTTATTGATCCGTAGGTTGTTCTAACACTTAATCAAATTTTCCAAATTGACCAAGTCTAATGTTTCCTGTAATAACATAAACTAACACACACAATAATATGGGTTACCATATAATTCATGTATTACATTATATAATCAAAAAGAGAATTACAATGATTAATTACAAGAGATGACAAGTCAACTAAATCTATACATTTGATCTAGTTCTAACAATACTCCCCCTATAGGTTTATCCTTTTGTAATCAGCTGTTCAAGTCTCTCAATTCTTGAACTCTTATCAAAATTTTGGTATTGAAGTATCCCACAGTATTTTTTTGATCTTCATACAGATACTTTATCTTCATTCTCCCCATTCTCTTTAATGTTTTGTATTTCAAGCCCAGGATGTCCTCTTCAGTGGTTAATGTTACAACAACACTATTATTAGACACCACTTCCAGCTCATCCTGTTCTGAAATTCTCAGTTCTGTCATTGGTTCTATTTCTACTCCTATCAGTTAACCAGCCTCAAACCTCCTTCTCTTGTGGGCCTTGGCATGGAGCTTGTCAACAACTTGAATGATGTATACATACAAGCACAAGTCATTTTGAGCAGTTTGATCATTGAGCTTGGGAAAATACTTATCATGTAGATATGAGGTATAGTTCGGATGAAGCAGCTTGATCTCCATTGGGTCAAATAGCCTTAAGCTAGGACCTTTCTTCAGTGGATCATTTCTCTGCAACACCAGCTCTTTCGTCCTTTCTACATATCCCCATTCTGTAATAAGGCAATAGTACTGATTTCCTTTAATAACTTTGATTGATGCTTTAGATCTGTCTTCATATCCAATTCTTTGTAAAAATTCATCATCCACCTGTTGAGAACTAGAATAAGACCTTTTCTGTTTTAGCTTTCTTTTTGTTGTGTTCTGTATCTTCTCTCTTGGATTCTTTAAGTACATCTCCCTTGAACTTGTGACTCAACTTAGCCACCATTCCAGAGAAGTCTCTTCCCTATGGACTGATTAGGAAGTTTGTGATGGGAATGTTTTGCAAAGTAGTGAGGTCTGCATCTGGAAGTGTAAGGAGTGTTTCCACCCTTAGAAAGTATTGAATCATTCCATATGTTCTCTTCAGCACAGCACAATCCCATTCTGAATCATATTTCCAAGCTATTATTTTATTTTCTTCAGCTGTTCTTGGAGTGGTCATCTGATCAAAGAGTTGATTCAATGTAGTCTTTTCTTCTGTTATCTCCCTCACAGGAGTTCCTAGGGGCCATACTTTGCTCGGAATGATGTCTTTTGGTTCTTTGATCATGCTTTCTCTGCCTTTATACATATCTTTGCTTTGAACTATAGTTGGTTCAGCAGAAGTTTGTTTTGCTTGATTGTAGGCAGGATTGGGAGCTCCAGTCTTGAACTTCACTCCTGTTTCTAGCTCCACCTTCATCACATGCTCCATCATAGCTCTGAGCTCACCAATTATTCTCCCTTTAAGCTCATGTTGCTTATAGTTGTGACTTTGTAACCAGTAAGTTATGTTGTACCTTGTCAGCTTCTTTGAGTCACAACTGCCCAAGTCTTTTCTTATTTGCACCATGGCCTTGAACTTTGAAAAAGTTTCATAATTGCAAATTGGAAGCATCAGTCTTGCAGCATCAAATTCTTTCAAAACTTGAATCATTTCAGGCATATTCATTTTCTCTACCAAGTGATAAGGAAAGACATTGTGGATTAGGTCCATGAATATGGCATATTGAGCTCTTTCTTCAATTATGTCTTCTGTTGATAGCATGCCAGATTCTTCTTTAGTTAGCTGCTTCAACTCTTCATCACCTTTTCTTTGATGATGTCAATTTGCTGATAAGCTGCAGGATCAGCTGATGGAGTTTGAGTTGGGGAGACCCTTTTTGATTTCTTTTGTTGATCTTTAGATTCAGCACCTTCATCTTGAGTTTTGCCCAAATATTTTCTTTTCCAGCTGTAAAAGATTGTGGGTTCCTTTTCCTTCATTTTTGAACTCACATCAGCTTCTTTCTTTTTGCTCACTCCTAGTTCAGACAACTTTTTCTTTAACTTCTCAAGCTCATCATCTTTTGCTTTCAGTTGTTCTGATTATTCAGAGATTAGCTCATTCATTGCATCAATTACGTCATTATCAGTTTCAATATCTTCTCTCAGCCTTTTGATTCGTCCTTCCAGTTGAGTGATTGTAACATCTTTCTCAGCTATCAGTCTGTCTTTCTCTATCAGCTCCTTCTTCATTTTCCTTAACTTTTCTAGCTTCCTATTGCTTTTAATGATCAAATTATTGTATTTTGCTACCAGGTAGCTCTTACTCACAACAATCTCTTCTTCATTCAAGTCATCCTCATTGTAAGCAATGATGTCAACATAACTACCCTCTTCTTGTTCAACTTCTTCATCTTTCTCCCTTTGAACCTCCAGACATATCTCCTCAGTATCACCATCATTAACAGCTTCATATTCATCCTCATCAAAGTTGAGTTTCTCAGTAGATATTGGGCTATCAATGGGTTCAGTAGGTGTTGGTGAGGTGGTTGGTTTAGTTTGAAGTGGAGGTGTGGGTGTTTGAGTGAGAAGTGGTGAAATAGGTTTTGTTGCACCAGAGTGCAGTGATGATTGAGATTGGATAGGTGAGATAGGTTGGGTATGCTCACTGGAAGATGATTCTGATAATTCTATCATAGTGGCTGGTGATGGAAAGTATGGTTCATGTTGAGATAATGGTTGTGGTGGTGATTGTTGTGGTGATGGTTGATAGATTTGATCAAGTGACACTACTTTAGTTGAAGCAGAGTTTATTGATGTTTGAGAAAGTGCAGGTGATAAGGGTTGGGTGTGTTCACTTGGAGGTGAAGGAGGATTTGGTTCATGATGTGGTGGTTCAGGTGATTCATTTGAAGGTGTTTATTGTTGTGGTTGTTCAGGGAATATGAGTTCCTGAGGTATGTCAGCAGTCTTATCCATCACATGTAGGAACATCTCCACCTCTTCTGCTTGATATTGCCAGTCAATTTGTTGAGTAGAGATCTTCCTAGGTGAGTTTGCACAAACACATCTCCCTCTCTTTTAACATTGGGCATACATTCGTTTATGATCACCTGGATGAACCTTGGGAACATGTACATCTTGTTGTCTTTCTGCATTCTTATATGGTCACACAAACAACCAAGAATGTACTTTGAGTAGTTGTACTTTCTTCCCTCAAAGATGCCAATGATTCCCGATGAGATGTGCCTCGAGAATCTATCCAATCCGGACTTCCTGTTGGAGATGCACTTGAGATAGGTGTGGCATAAGAATCTATACGGCTTGCACAATCTTCCCTTTTTGATCTCACCGTGTTGATAGTCTCCGTCATACCCCATTAACTGAAAAACTTTCTGAATGTATTCGTGATCAAATACATCAGGGTGACCTACTTCACTTTCTTCGTACTCCAGCGCCCTTCTTATTGTTTGTTCATCTATCCTCAACTGTTCGTTTCTAATTGTGGCATGAATCACCCGCTCACCATCTTCTTCTTCAATCCTATCAGATTCCTAGAAATCTATGATGTGAGATTGATAGATAATGGGATCCGCAGATAGTGCATAAAACAATCGTGATCTTCTCAAATAGCGAATGATGTCTCTGCATCCATCTTCCACTTCTGGATTCAGGAATGCACACATGTTGTGATCTTTAACAAATCTATTAGCCATACTGGCTATGATGTTCGAATGGTGTGAGGATTAGTTGTGTGGAACAATCGATTTCAATGAAGAAGATGAAGGGGGTTTTTAGGTGAGAGGATTTCTAGGTCTGGAAAGGTTTTTGTGAGTGGATAGAAAGGCCAAGGGTCGAGGTGTCCTTTTATACTTTTCCAGACAGTTTAAATCTTATTTTAATGATGTGGGACCCATCTACCCCTTTTACCCTTCCGAGGTTGTTTTGATCATTCTTCCGCAGAACTTCTACGGAAGGCAAAAGTCTTGGTTCCAGTTTGTATCTTACGCAGAACATCTACGGAAGACAGACACTTTTGTTTCAAGTTACTCTTTCGAAGATAAAATTTTCTTCCGAAGCAAATGTTTGTTTTTCTACCGAATTTAATTTTGATAAAAAATTTCTTCCGAAGCAAATGTTTGTTTTTCTTCCAAATTTAATTTTGATAAAAATTTTCTTTCGAAGCAAATGTTTGTTTTTCTTCCAAAGTTAATTTTGATAAAATTTTCTTCCGAAGCAAATGTTTGTTTTTCTTCCGAAGTCAATTTTGATAAAATTTTCTTCCAAAGCAAATGTTTTTGATGTATGATACTAACATATTGTTAAATCATTTGTTGTTTGTTATTGGACCTTGTTAACTCTGCTTCATGGCAAATGTGCAAAATAGATATTTAGTTAAAAACTTCAGATATCATGCAGCCAAGTTAGTCCTCAAGATCCAACTTTCTTCATTTAAAAATAAAACACATTAAACTCAGATTTTCATGCTAATTACTACTCCCCCTAAATTTATGATTAATGATTAACTTATGCATTTATCAAAAATTCATTAAGAGAATAGCATGAAAAGTAATTATCTGTCCAACTTATTGGCAAAGAAAAGAACAAAAACTATTTACAAGCATTTGCATCATACAATGGGATCATACTATGACACTAAGCAACTTCCTAAACCAGTTTTGTTTGATGACAGAATACATAGATCTAGTGCTGATTGCAAGTATTATGATCCACATAAATTCAAGCAATAGTGTAGTTTCAACTTGTCATGCTGTTTTTCATGTTTTGGTATTGATTAAAGATAGAAAAATATAGACTCCACATTCAATTCACATTAGAGTTTGTCCTCTGTTTGTGAGTCAATTTATCACTTTTTCACACTTAAAACTATTTTCTTTAAGTTATAAGCTCTATCTTAAGATTTCTTTGAAATCTTATTAATGCTGATATGAATTGTAAGCTCTAAATTAATATACAGTTGATCACATTAGATTCTTTTAGAGCTGTTCCTTTTTGGAATCTTTTTGATCATCATCAACAAGACACCAGGTCTTTACTTACATAAAACAGAGGTGCCTGTGAACCCAGGTCTTTGTTTGCACAAAACAAAGGGTCCATGATGTGCAAAGATAGAGGTTATAAAGTGTCACAACATAGTGTGCTTAGGTGAATAAGTTGATCACAGCATGATAAGACTTACTTGCTTGTTCCTCAAAATGGAATTGTCCACAATTAGTCACATTGGCATTATGTTATGCATGAACTTGTATAGTTTCCACTCAAGCTGAACCTACTCACATATCAAATCACATCTGATCAGTCTTTATTGTGTGATAAAATTCAAGAAATTAAGCAAAGGCATAGTGTACTATCATTTCCTATGATATGAACTGCTTATTCAAGAAAATATGAAACTAAGACAATATTTTTTTTGGAATTTTATATGTTTTATGAATGTTTTTGCCTTTTTCATATCAAGAAATTTAAGGACAGATCATGCTTTTCTTTGTGTTGATTATTTAATCTAAGTTGATCATGCCTAAAGACTCAATTAAGAAATTAAATCTCACTGAGTCAAAGGCTTTAGTGAATAAATCAGCAAGCTGATTTGTTGCATCCACTTTAATCAACTTGATTAAACCTTTTTCTGAACAATCTCTCAAAAAATGATATCTGATTTCTATGTGTTTTGTTGTACTATGTTGTAATGGATTAGCAGTGATGAACATAGCAATTGAGTTTTCAATGTGTATTGGTGTTTGAAGAAAGTTGTAACCATAATCAAGTAATTGGTTTTGCAACCAAAAACTTGAGAGCAACCAGCTGAAGCAGCTATGTACTCAGGCTCAGCTGTGGATACTGATACATTTGTTTGCTTTTTGCACTTCCAAGAAACAAGTCTTGGTCCTATGAATTGGCATCCGCCAGTGATTGTTTTTCTGTTGTTGTTGCACCCTCCATAGTCACTGTCGGAATATGAGTAGAGTTTAAAATCTCCTTCTTTTGGATACCAGAGTCCAAGTGCTGGTTTCCCTTTAAGGTATCTGAAAATTCACTTCATTGAATTCATATGTGACTCCTTTGGGTCTGCTTGGTACCTAGCACAAACACACACAGCAAACATTATGTCAGGTCTACTGGTAGTTAAATACATTAATGATCCTATCATAGATCTATATAATCTTTGATCAATAGACTTCCCTGTTGGATCTGGTACAATCTTATCTATTGTTGATGCTGGTGTTTTGCATGAGGATGAATCAGCAAGGTTGTACTTCTTCAAAATTTGATTCACATACTTCTCCTAATTGATAAAGATGCCAGCTGGTTTATGATGAACTTGCAAACCAAGAAAGAATGTTAGTTCTCCTATGGAACTCATTTGAAACTCAGATTTCATCAGACATTCAAACTCTTCACACAATCTCTTGTTTGTTGATCTAAATACGATATCATCTACATATACTTGAACAACTAAAAGATCTTGATGTTCATGTTTCAGGAAGAGAGTCTGATCAATTGTTCCTCTTTTGTAACCATGCTTGAGTAAGAAAGATGACAATGTATCTACCACTTTCTTGGGGCCTGATGAAGTCCATACAAAGACTGTGAACTTCAATGGTTGTGCTTCCGCAGCAACACTTGGTCTTCAACATTTGTTCTTCAATGGTTGTGCTTCCGCAGGAGTTCTTGTACTTGTTCTTCAGCAGCAAGCTCTTCTTCAGTAGCTCCACTTGATCTTTGGTCTTATTCAGCAGTTGTTGTTCTTCCTTAGGAGATCTACGAAAGCCCAAACTTCAGTTATACTCCGGAGAACATCTACGGAAGAACACTTATTGATTCGTAGGTTGTTCTAACACTTAGTCAATTTTTCCAAATTGACAAAGTCTGATGTTTCCTGTAATAACATAAACTAACACACAAAATAATATGGGTTACCATATAATTCATGTATTATATTATATTATCAAAATGAAAATTACAATGGTTAATTACAAGAGTTGACAAGTCAACTAAACCTATACATTTGATCTAGTTCTAACAGGTCTCGATTCGAATAGACCATACAAGGTAATTTTTAGGTTTCAAAATTCGGACATTGAAAGTTCAATAGAGATTCCACATCCTTGTGAATTATCATTGCGTTATTCATTCTAGTTGTTTCCGACATTGTTTCTTTACGCATTATTTTCACTTTTGCAAACTTTTGATTTAGCAACGAGTATAATTCTTTTGTTCTAAAACCATACTAACCAAAGTAGAACTCTGATTTTTTAACTTTTTAACCTGTATAGCTTTCTTATTCAAAACTATACTAACAATGAAAAGTTAAAAAATTCAGATTCAAAGTTACAAACATGAATTCACTTTTGTATTGCAGAAACTTGATTCTTGATTTTTGCATATAATTCTTCAGCCCTGTTCTTCTTGTGATTCAAATCCGATCACTACTTGTTGTCGAATTGAACAAATCTAATCTTTACGGCATTCCTGAACGAAACTAAAACAACTTATCACTTTGTTCTTTAATCCGAATCTTATACCTGTGAACCAAAATCCATTGTGACACTAAACACCCTACACGCCATCCATATTTCATATATACACTAAAATATAGTTTTAATTTGATTACACTTTGGACCCTGAGACATAACATGAGAGGGATTAATATTATCACTAGTGTTGGTTTTAAACTTTACATTTGAATATCAAATTTGATAGTAGTGTAGATCTTTAAATTCCAAACTTTGCTCAAAGTGCAAGTTATGTAATTATCTTTAAAATTCCAGATACTAATAATATTATTTATACTATTTTTAAATTATTCAACGTATTATGTATTTAATTAAAACCCTATTTTTCAATAAAAAACATTTTTTAATAAAAGTTTTATAAAATACAAAATATTCTAACACAACAAACTTTTTATTTAAAAATATTTTTCTTAAAAAAATTTCTTAAAATGTTTAAAAATCACAAATTTTTTTTTATAAAACAAACGTTAAAAAAACAGACTTTATTGTTTATTTATTTAAATTAGCTATTTATACATAATTTTAATCATATTTATCTTCAAATAAAGCTTTATAATTCATAAATTGTCATTACTAGTTATTTAATATTTAATTTATACACGGAATACTAACCCGGTTAATATATATAAACACACATGTGTTTTTTAAATGCTGATTGATGTATATTAAACAAGATACAATGCTTTAACTTTCATTCAATGCAACGACATTATTTAGAAATGAGAACGCTTGGTTCGAAATTCATCTACGTGTTTATTGTTATCTTTGTAAAACCTATATATTCTTATCTTATCTATCTACTCATTTTCTTTACCAAATTCTATATAGCTTTTATGTGAAGATATTGCCATAAATATATCAAATAATATAATTACGAGTTTTAAGAATGATTCAGACGTTTGTTTATAATTATCTAAAGGCATAATTTGATATATTAAAATGTTAATTAACATACATTAGTTGTTTCAACTGAATTTTCTTACGAGTTGTAATACCAACAACATTCAAAACCAGTGTCATCTCTCAACATCGTCGAACTCCTCCATGAGCTTTGTACTGTTCTGCATTTGATGCAGGTAGGTCCGATGTTTTTTGGGTTTGGAATTTTAAACGCAGACATGCTTCGATTTCATAAAAATTGTAGGAAGAGTTTTTTGCTTTACTTTGGTTGTTAAAAATGTTACAATGTAGGTTACAAAGTTAAAGAAAATACCGTCAAAACTGGGATGATGAATGGCTGGTATTACCGTCAAAAACCGGATATGGAGTGAAAAGTTAAAGAAAATACCGTCAAAACCGGATATGGAGTGAAAAGTTCTTCAGACTTTGTTTTTTGTTTGTTGTGAATTGTTGTTTCATTTTTACGGTACTAAAGTCAGTCTTAGGTTTTCTTTGTGTTGTTTTTACGTATCTGAGTTGTCTTAAACTTATGATCCGTGAGGATATAAAAGACATTAAGAACATTAAACCAACAAAGCAATACTAGAAAACTCAACATTTACGACGGTAATCGCTTATGACTGAATCTAACATGCACAAAATTACTACCCACCTAGAACCTTTGGTCACGAAACTAATTATAAAAAGTAATAATGATAATTAATGTGTAAGTGTGGGGAATACAATAATTTGAAAACAAATAATATATATAAGGGCCGTTCTCAAATTTATGAAAGAACGTAAATTAATGATCAATATATATTCTGATACGATTCGAGTGGTCCTGGGTCAACCCATGACCCAATATCCGCTGCCATACAACCTACGTTCTTATTTTTGTTATTATTATTATTTTCCCTTTAGTTTGTTAATCTCTTTGTTAGTAAAATAGTGATTGTAGTGGGTAGTTAATTTACTTCCATTATGTCCATGTTATTGCCATCGTAAGTCTTTAAAAAGTTCATTGTTATTGTTAAGCAAAATTCGGAACAAAAGTTTGTGTCTTTATTCTCTTATCTTTGTCTTTTGGAGTTTAACCCGCTCAAAAAATCCTATTGGAAGATTGTCCATCTCTAATTGGTCTCTATCATATTTCGGTTGAAAAATACTTAAAATTAGTGTTATAAAACTTGGCTTAGGCTGCCGAGTACTCGGCAAGTACTCAGTACTGGGTAAGGTGTCGAGTCGCTTTTCATCAACTCGGTCAACATTACTCTGAACCGGTTAAACTCGGCCCTACTCGGTCCAAGTCGGCCCAACTCGTTCCAACTCAGCCAAGTCGGACATATACCAATTTTAATCAATTTTCGCTGTTTTCCATCTCTTTTTGTTGGATTTTTATTGTTTTTTATGGAGATACATTGGATGATTATAATAAAATGATTATAATGTCTATAATATTAAATAATTGATATTACGTTTTGAAATATTTTTGTATGTGAACAAGTATTCTTTTGATTTATATTGATATTTACGTATTTTTTTATAAATATTAGTAAGCATATGATATTTGACATATTTAAAATTTCCCGAAAACTTATTTCTTTATAATTTTTTACGTCCGAGTACTCCTCGCCTAGGCCGAGTACTCCTCGCCTAGGCCGAGTACTCGCAACTCCCCCAGTGAACCGACCTGACAACGCTTAACGAGTTTTGCAACCATGCTTAAAAGTATCAGATTAGAGATAAATTATAAAGATCGTTCGCAAATATACGGAAAGAATAACGTAAAACTAAAAATATAGTGGTCACATAGGTTCCGTTGCGACTTGGTCGTAAAGGAGCATCATAATATGGGCACTAAATTGAGTCGCAAAAGACTGCGTTGCAACCGTGTCGTGAAGATGAAAAAGGCCACAAACCAACTAGATTATTCATGGAAGTTTCTAGGACCGCCCTTTCGGCTGTACATAAGTCGTAACAATATAAACACTCCGAAACACTACGAAGTCATTTCAAATTTATTTTTGAAAAAAGCAAATGCCTAGTTTATTAATCATAATATAAACACTCAGAAACACATTTGTTAAATTTAAATAAAGTTACAAAAAATAACAATCTTTGATAACAATGTCGAAGTTAAATATTATGTTTAAAAAAGTAAAATTTTTTATTTAAAATGTTAAATTTTGTACAAAGGTTGAAGAATGTAGTTAAAAAAAATTACCCTATTAATACATATTAATAGAGCAATGATTTATATGTGTCCTGTACAACCATGTGTTAGCATCTATATATTACCGTCGATGATGCAGTGGTTTTCGTGGGGTTCTTCACACGCTGTTTTACAGAGAGACAATTTGGGGTCGGATGTGTTGCCTCATCATCGGTGGCTGCTTAGTGGCAGGAGTGGCCGTCAAAATTGGCATTGTCATTTGTATCGTTGGGAACCGTCGTCAACGGCCGTGCATAAGCGGCAAAGGTAGGATTTTGGAGTCGGCAACTATCACCACCGTTTCATGGTTGGCATCGCTGCCGGGCTCCACGAAACCCTAGGTGGCAATGCTTTGGTGGTGGCTATGATGGTTTGGAGGTGGCACTTAGCACCATTGTTTAATGGTCGGCATCGCCGCCAGGTCTCTCGAGAACCCTTGGCGGCAACGGTCTGGTTGTGGGATTTTCTACCATTAGACTAGGCGTCACCTCAACCATTGCCATCGATCTGGCGATTGTAACGTTGGATTTAATCTGTACGGGTTCGATTAATTGACGTTATTAATCGAGCTATTACCCGTAAGAGTTACACATTAGGCAACGAATGTCAAACCCCACTTAATTTAAATAACTAGCATTTACGAATTATGTAGTGTGTTTTAATGATTTAGAAAAGTTATAAATTATTTAAAACATTTAATCGTTAAACGTTATTGTTTCGGTTCTCATTTTAAACCGTGGGCTATAGATTAAGTCCACCGTGCCCGCAATAGGGATTATTATTAGTTAAGGATGATTAGGGATTAAATGCTAATCACCCCAAAAATTGATCCCACTTTTTCTGTCTAAAACAAAAGAAAGAAAGAAAAGATTTTTTTCTTTTTCTTTTGGTATCTTCTTTCGAGGCCGCACAAAACAATTTAATTTAAATCGGCGACTCAAATTGCCCGTGACCACCGCAGGCTACCGGTTCATCGCGGACCTTGTTTGGTTTTGTTGAGCGATCAAAATCATCACCCGAGTAGAACCGATTGTAACCGCGACTGCCGTGTTCGTATAATCGTGTTTGCTTCATTTCTAGCATTCAATCGTTGACCATCGGTGTCTCAAACGGTTAAATCCTTAACCACTAACATATAATCATCTCATCAGTGGATAATTATTATTCTGTATTGTCATTATTTGTAACCTAGTTCCTATCGGGTTTACTATTGGTATTTAAATCTTTTTTTGTTATGCTTATAGGTTATTAATTTGATTAAATAATTATCAAAATGTTTTCAGAAAATAAACCTAATCAAGATACCACTGAATCTAATAATTGTATTAGAGCTACGCTTAAAACACATGAATTAGATCCGATCTTTTAACTAGTTATAGATCACAAACTTTGAAAGTATTTAAAGTTTCTAACCTAGATCACATAGGGTAATTTATTTATTTTGGTTAAATATTTCTTAACCAAAAGATTACCCGGATTACTTTGATTATGTGTTTAATATGTAAATCTTGCTAGATCCTGTGGTTGAATGATTCGTTGTGATATGTTTAATTTGTTTATTTTTTGTTTATATGGTTTTAGCTCATTTGATGGCTCAAAGATGTAATTAATTAGGGTTTTCTATGTATGTATATTGTAAATACTGTAATATTTAAAAACCCGAAGCCAAAATTAGAGACAAAATGAATCAGAAAATCAGTAGGAGCCAATCAATATAACTAGATGAACTTAGGGTCTCACCTTGTGGTTGTTTATGTGTTGTGAGCTCGTGATCTAGTTTGATCTTGCTACTTGGCTCTTACGAGATTGTAAGGTTATATTAGAAGGCTAATGCAACCAAAGAAGCCAAAACAACGAAGGAGCTTCTTGCATGCATGCACTGATGTACAAGATAGGAGTTACTTCTGAAGTTTTACACTCTTCACATAAATTATTCTAAGGGTAAAATCTTCCGAAGCCAAAGAACAAATCTTCCGAAGCCAAAGATGAAGTCTTCCGAAGCTTCAAAGACAAAGTCTTCCGAAGCCAATAAAGTGAAGATTGATTTCTTCCGAAAGACAGAGAGGACATGCTTTCTCTAATCTACTTTTACATAAAGCTGACTTAGTTTCCGCTGCAACTCTGAAGACTCGCCAACTTATACAAGTTGGTGAAAAGGTCCATGGTTTCGTAAAATGTAGATTATGGTCTTGAGTCTATAACTTCCTACTTTATACCTTTTATCCTTTTTATAATATAATTAGGATGTGAGCTATGACATGTCAAAGTCACTAGTCAAAAGGTAATCTGCCTTTTGACTTTACATTGATCTTGTTGTCTAGATTAGTGTTTCCAGCTGGCTTTCAAAGTATGGCTGGCTGTAGGATGTAGTATAAAGTATCTTAGGTCCTTGTATTTCTTTTTATGCTTTGTAACACTTGTAAAAGAACTTGAGAGTAATATACAACATGCTTGAAAACTATATTTCTTTGTTCTTGTTCTTAGTTCTGTCTCATTGTTTACTTGTGTTCTTAGTATCATTTACATAAACCCGGTTTCCCATTTGATCTGTTAAAGTGTTCTAACACTCTCTTCATTGTGAGACTGATTGTATTGACCATCCCTTAACTGGTCCTGCAATTGGTATCAAAGTTCTTTAGGCTCTTGATTGTAAGATCTCACCATCTTAAATCCTTTCAGTTTCGCAAAACACTTAATATCTCAAATGGCAGCTATCACAAAGGCTGATATGAAAACAGGTACTATAACAAAGTCTCCACTAATCACTCCTGATGACTTTGATACTTGGTGCCAAAGAATGGAAGGCTTCATCAAGTCTCAAGACTTCAGGATATGGGGATCAGTTGTCTATGGACCTCATGTACCATCCACCTCTTCAGCTGCTGGTGGTGGTGGTATGATACCATAGGAAGTGGCTGATTATTCTGATAAAGACTGGAAGAAGATAGACATAGATCAGAAGACCATGACCGCCTCCAAATTGCTCTTCCAAACTCTATCTACAGAGGCTTCAAGAAGTGCAAGACTGCCAAGCAACTATGGGATGCACTGAAGCTGATGTATGAGGGGTCAAATGAAGCAAAAGAGAACAAGATGGACCTTTTGAAGCAGCAGTTTGAGAACTTCACCTTCAAGAAAGTTAAAACCATGACTCAACAATACTTTAGGTATGTTGAGATTGTGGATACTCTAATGGATGTTGAAGTAACTGTTGAAAACATGGACATTGTGAGAAAGTTCATGTCCTCTCTTCCCAGACAATAGACACACTATTGTGTGGTCATTAAGAGGACTGAGAACCTCAAGACCCTTACTCTCACTGAGTTTTATGGTATCCTCAGTGGCTACCAGATAGAGATGAACATGCAAAATCCATCTGGTAACTCCAACAATCAGCAGAGTTCAACCCTTCATGTGGTTGAAAAGAATTTCAGAGAACCACAACATCATCTCATCTGCTACCCTAAAAACTCACAAAAGGGTCCTTTCATCACCTTCCCGGAGACACCAAGAGAGAGCTACATCTAAGGAAGCCCATTCCAAAAGACAAGCTCTCCACAAGCCTTTGTGTCTACTAATGAGAGCACATGCAACTTTCTCTTTACCCTTGAAGACCTGGACTGTATCCATCCAGATGATCTAGAGTACATGGAAATAGTCCAGTAAATGGCTCTTCTCACTCACAGAGCCAAGAAGTTTTATAAGAGGACAGGAAGGAAGTTTCCTAGCAATGCAACCAGTGGAAAATTTGGGCTAGACAAAAGTAAAGGGAAGTGTTACAACTATAACCAAATGGGACACTTTGCTAGAGAATGCAAGGCACCAAAGACAAATGGTGGCCAAGCACAAACCAGACCAAACTACACTGATGAAGCTCCCTATAATGAGAAGCCCAAGCATCAAGCTGTAGTTGTTGTTGAAGAAGGAGGCTTTGACTGGAGCTTTCAGGTTGAGGATCCATCTCCAAACCAAGCACTAATGGCAGATCATGAAGAAGCCAAAGTATTGAAACATCTTTGTACACGTGAATGTATTGCTAAAGTTAACAAATATAGGTCCTATAACTTAGAGATGAGATCTGATCTTGAGTCCTTAAACATTTTAAAAGCTAATTTCAAAAGAGCTGAAAATGATTACAAACTTAAAATAGAAGATTTAGAGAAAACCATTTCAACTTTTAAGCATGAACATACCAACTACAGGACTCAGATAAAAGATCTCAACACTAAGTTAACTGAATGTCAGGCTGAGCTTGTGATCAGCAAAGCTAGGGCAGAAAAACATGTTCTTGAAGAAAAGACCTTCAAGAACATGATATCCTCATCCTTGCATGCAAAAGTTTGTTATCAGAATAAGCAGGGATTGGGATCTACTGAGATAGCTCCTCCACACACTCTATTATTTGTAAGATCTCCAAGGTGTGAAACTTATGAAGATGAGCTTCCCTTCATAGACCCCATAGATGAAGAGGGTGAAGAGGAGATAGTGAAGGATGATTCTAAGAAGAGTGAAGAAAATCATCCTAAGAAGTGTCACTATTCTCCTGAGAAGAGAAAAGAATCTAGGATGACCAAGTCTAAGAGGAAGAACTTGATCAGAAGAGCAAAGATAAAATCAAAGAAGGCTCAAGAGATCAAGGCCACTTTTAACTCTAAGTAGAAACAAGTGTTTATCTCTGCAGGATTTGAAGTGGTGAAGGCTGAAGACTCAAGTATGAACTCTAATACCAGGAGTTCTAGTTCATGTCCAAATCATTATAGCAAGGAGAAGAAGGCTGATCAGCTGTGTACCACTGCTACATAGCCTGAACCATCCAGTTCCAAGAGCAAGCCTTACCCTAAGAAGCTTGTTGCATCATCTGTGAAGATGAAGATGGAGGTGGAAAGTGATCAAGTTTAGTGTTTCTCTTAAAATAAGACTCTTAAAAGGAAGCAAATGTATTGCATCATGTGTGGTAGTACTTCTCATGTTGCTAAGAATTGCATCTACAATCCTAAAAGTACTATTCATATGATCAAAGAGAAAACTTTTGAGAAGAAGAAAGAAAAACTAGCTTCAGAAGGAAAATCATTTCTTTTAGGAAGCTCCAAGGTGAAAAAGAAGACAAGTGAAAACTTGCCTTTGGAAGAAAATTTGGTCTCGGAAGAAAGGAATGCTTCCGTAGTACTGAAGCCTGCTGCAGTGAAAGCAAGATCTTCCGAAGGTCCAGTCTCCAAAACTTCCGAAGTTGTTAAAAATTCCAAGGTATTGAAGGTCAAGTCCAATCTTTCAAAGATGGTGTGGAAGATGAAGAAAGACCAAGTGACTGAAAGTTCTTCATCAACAAAAGCTAATGATCCTCAAAGCTTGAACATAGGATCAGTTACTGTTACATTGTCTTCAAATCACTTTGATAAGCCCAAAACCAATGAGGCTTGGGTTTCCAAATGTAACTAACCACTTCTTTCTTATGTAGAAACAGCTAAAGACTAAGAGAAATGTATGGATCATTGATAGGGGATGTTCCAGGCACATGACTGGCAATGGTTCTCTACTTCAAAATTCTGAGAAAATTGATGGAGACCAGTTGCTTTTGGAGGAGATGCTGGAGGTTACATTACAAGAAGGGGCATGGTCATAAATGGTAAGCTCAACATTGAAAAGGTAAATTTTGTCAAAGAGCTTGGGTACAATCTACTAAGTGTATCTCAATTTTATGATCAGAGACACAACATGCTCTTTACTGAGCATGAGTGTATTGTTCTCAAGCCCGGGGTGGTCATTTCTCAAGATCATATCCTGCTCAGAGCCCCCAGAAAATGGAACATGTAAAAGATGGATCTGTAGGAAACATCTCCCTCAGGAGAAGTTTCTTGCTTTCTATCTAAAGCAAATAGTGATGAGTCTTTCTTGTTGCATAAAAGAATATGCTATGTAAACATTAAAAACATGAATAAATTAATTAAGAATAATTTGATAACTGGAATACCAAAGAAAGAGTTTACAAGTGATGACCACTGTGTTGCATGCCTGAAAGGGAAGCAACACAAAGTGTCTCACAAGCCAAAGGAAAGGAACTCTATCACTACTCCTCTATACTTATTACATACGGATCTCTTTGGCCACACCAGTGTAATAAGTCTAGGAAGGACCTCATATTGTTTGGTGATCACAGATGACTTCATAAGATTCACTTGGGTCTTTTTCCTTAGAACTAAGGATGAGACTCCTGAGATCTTGAAGAACTTCATTCTGAAAATTGAGAATCAATGTGATCACAAGGTCAAGACCATAAGATGTGATCAAGGAACGGAATTTAAGAACCAAATACTTGATTCATTTTATGATGAAAAAGATATTACAAGACAATATAGTGCTCCAGGGACTCCTTAGCAAAATGGTGTTGCTGAGAGGAGAAACAGGACACTTATTTAGGCTGCAAGAACCATACTGTCTGACTCTAAACTACCTATCACCTTCTGGGTAGAGGTAGTCAACACAGCCTGCTATGTGCAGAACAGAGTTTTAATGGTTAAGACTCATGGTAAGACTTCTTATGAGCTGTGTCATAAAAGGAGACCATTTATTGGTTTCCTCAGGTCATTTGGATGTCCTTGAACCATCTTGAATACCAAAGATCAGGTAACCAAATTTGCTAAGAAATCAGATTATGGATACTTTATTGGATACTCTTCTCAAGCTAAGGCTTATAGAGTATATAATCTCAGAACTAGAGTAGTTGATGAGTCATCCAATATGACCTTTAATGAGCACACTCCTAGTGTGAAAGGTTCTAGTCTTGATTGGCTATTTGATCTTGATTTAGTTACTAACTGTTTTAAAAAATCTTGTGAGAATGTTTTAGGATCTATAGGTAACTTATCAACAGGAGATCCTAACCCAAGATTTGAGCTGAGAATACCAAGCAAGAATACTACTTCAGCTCTAGTGGTAACTAACCCTGCAAGTGAAGATCCTATCAGCACAAACATGACAAATTCAGCTGATACATCTGAGATGCCTACAAATTCCAGTTCAGAGGTTCAAAACTCAGGTGAAGGAGCTTCAAATGTAGGAGGAAATGGAGGTGGTGATAGTGATCAAGAATTTCTTGATGTTAATAACCACTCCATAGAAGACAACATAAATGATATCACACACTCATTGGAACAAGCCTCTCTTGATAAGTGTGCTAATGTGGTGGGTGATACTCCATTGTCAGATCTAAATTTTTGAAATTTAGATCTTTCCAATCAACTTTCTATGATCCCTCAACTAAGGATCCACAAGCACACCCCACCACAAACATCATTGGAAATGTTGAGACAGGGGTGAGAACAAGAGGACAAACCCATGATAAAAATGTTTGTCTATACTCTTGCTTCTTGTCCTAGATAGAACCAAATAAAGTTGATAAGGCTTTAAAGGATAAAATTTGGGTTGAAGCAATGCAAGAGGAGCTGCTTCAATTCAAAAGACAAAAGGTTTGGAACCTATGTCCTCTTCCTCAAGGAAAGACTACCATAGGAACCAAGTGGGTTATTAGAAACAAGAAGGATGATAGAGGACTTGTCATCAAGAACAAGGCTAGACTAGTTGTTCAAGGATATATACAAGAAGAGAGAATTGACTACACAGATGTTTTTGCTCCTGTGGCAAGACTTAAAGCTGTAAGAATATTCCTGGCTTTTGCTGCATCCAAGGATTTCAAGGTCTACCAACTTGATATCAAGTGTGCTTTTCTATATGGGGTGATTGATTAAGATGTGTATGTCAAACAACCACCTGGCTTTACAGACCCAGATCATCCTGATTATGTCTGCAATCTTGATAAAGCTCTTTATGGGCTGCACCAAGCTCCAAGAAAGCGGTATAAGACACTATCTCAGTATCTCTGTCAACATGGCTACAAGAAGGGTACTATAGATGGATCTTTCTTCATCAAAGGAACAAGGAATGACTTAATGCTGGTTTAAGTATATGTAGATGACATTATCTTCGGCTCAACTAATCTAAACCTCTGCAAAGACTTTGAGAGGCTGATGAAGAATAGATTTGAAATGAGTGCCATGGGGGAACTCAATTTCTTTCTAGGAGTTCAAGTGAAGCAAGTTGACAATAGCATCTTCATAAGTCAATCAAAGTATATACAAGACATACTTACAAGATTCAACATGCCTGATTGTAAGGTTGCAAAGACACCCATAGCCTGAAACCACTCCCTCAGACCTGATCTTAAGGGGGAGTATGTGGATGAACAACTCTACAGGGCTATGATTGGGTCTCTTATGTATTTCACAACTAGCAGGCCTGATATCATGTTTGCCACATGCATCTATGCAAGATATCAAGCCAACCCTAAGATGTCACACCTAGTTGCTATCAAGAGGATTCTTAGATATCTCAAAGGTGCTTCCAAGCTTAACCTTTGGTATCCAAAGAATTCTAACTTCAATTTGTATGCCTATACAGATAGTGACTATGGTGGCTGCAACATGACTGTAAAGTCTACATCTGGGGGATGTTAATTCCATGGTGGAAGGATAGTCTCTTGGCAATGCAAGAAACAATCCTGTGTGTCTGTATCAACTACTGAATCTGAATACATTGCTGCTGCAAGCTGCTGTGCTCAAGTGCTTTGGATTTAAAATCATATGTTGGACTATGGATTCAACTTCAAAGAGACTCCCATTCACATAGACAACAACAGTGCTATCTCTATTACAGAACAAATTAGAAGACTGATGCAACCAAAGAAGCCAAAACAACTAAGGAGCTTCCTGTATGCATGCACTAATATACAAGATAGAAGTTACTTCAAAAGTTTTACACTCTCCATAGAAATTATTCTAAGTGTAAAATCTTCCAAAGCCAAAGACCAAATCTTTCGAAGCCAAAGATGAAGTCTTCCGAAGCTTCAAAGACAAAGTCTTCCAAATCCAATGAAGTGAAGACTGATTTCTTTCAAACAACAAAGAGGACATGCTTTCTCTGATCTACTTTTACGTAAAGCTGGCTTACTTTCCGCTGCAACTCTAAAGACTCACCAACTTATACAAGTTGGTGCGAAGGTCCATGCTTTAGTAAACTATAGTTTATGGTCTTGAGTCTGTAACTTCCTACCATGTACCTTTTATCCTTTTTATAATATAATTAGGATGTGAGCTATAGCATGTCATAGTCACTAGTCAAAAGGCAATCTGCCTTTTGACATTACATTGATCTTATTGTCTACATTAGTGTTTCAAGCTGGCTTTCAAAGTATGATTGGCTGTAGGATGTAGTATAAAGTATCTTAGGTCCTTGTATTTCTTTTTATGCTTTGTAACACTTGTAAAAGAACTTGAGAGCAATATACAACATCCTTGAAAACTATATTACTCTGTTCTTGTTCTTAGTTCTGTCTCATTATTTACTTGTGTTCTTAGTATAATTTACATAAACCCAGTTTCACATTTGATCTGTTATAGTATTCTAACACTCTCTTCATTATGAGACTGATTGCATTGACCATCCTTTAACCGCTCATGCAGAGTTTAAACGAATACATCCATAAGATTTACATATTTACTTTGCAATTGTGGTTACTTTTATCTTATAATTGTTATAACATGTCAATCTAATATTAAATTAATTATAAATAATTTTCACATTCAAAATAAATAACAAGTTTTAAACTTATTTTTACAACCCTCTAAAATACATAAACAAATAGTTTCTTTTAAAAAAAATAACCAGATAAGTTTTCAAATTTAAAATTAGATTAAATTTCAAACTTGAACTAGATAATTTTAAATTATTAACTTAAAATTGATTATCTATCTTGCGATAAACCTTGTTTTGACAGGGTATTAAAATTTGGTGTCCCGAGAGATGAAGGGGTTCATCATTTATTATCACGAACTAAATATTGTAAAACTAGCTTTTACAATGCACGTATGACTTATTCATTTGTTATGTTTAACCTTATTTGGTAAAAACTAAAATTTGACCTAATAGATAAAAATCAATAGTCTATGCCATCTTATTATAAGAAACACTTAAGACATTAAGCAAAACGTAAGTGTTTGGAGCCATAGCACTGCACTTGATGTGTAGTTTATTCTTATGAGGTGCAAGGATTTCATTGACACATCTAGTCCTTCCACACACACCAGTTTTAGTATTACTATTACTTTACTTGTTACGTGCCACAACTATCTAGCGAGAAGAGTAGACATAGATGAGGCTAAACGTATCCTTCCACATGACAAATATTGTCATTATGGCCTCATACCTGAGAGTGTGTAGTTTTAACAATTTACAATCCTTGTCAGTCTACCTAATCACTTACTGATGTTGTATGCCCTAGCTGCCTTTAGTAATTGATCAAGCCAAATTCTCGTTCTTTATTCAAATTACAGTAAATGGGTCATTAATTAAAATAAGGAAATAATATATTGAAAATAATAATTATATTTCTGTTTACTTATTTAAATAGATGTGTTTAGAAACCAATGACTTCTTCATTCTTAAGTTTATTCTTGAGAAACAGAATCTTGATTGCACTAACTTTCTCGTATGGCACTTCAATCTGAGAATTTTTCTCAAGATAGCCAAAAAAGTTTTATGTTATAGATATTGTTGTTCCTAACGAGCCTGAAAATAATATAGCCGCTGCTAGTTGAACTTTAGAAAAAGTTAAGGCGGATGCCGATGATGTATCCTGCCTTATTCTAGCCACCATGTCTCCTGATCTCCAGAAGAACATGGAGGACATGGATGCATTTGACATGATTATAAATCTCAATTTCTCTCATCTTAGGCTTTCTAGAGAGAGAAAGAGGAGTGCTACCACTAAACCCCAACTCACGGTGATTTCTTTCAAATCGCGACGGTGGTGTAGTTATGTAAGAATCATAGAGGCGTTGGGGGTGTTCTATTGATGTCAGTTGTGGTGGTTGCAGTCGTGGTTGTCGTTCGTGGTGTAGTCGTGACATGGGGGTGGTGGTGTTGGGGTTTGATAATGGTGAGGTGGTCTGTGACAATTTTGGAGGCTTGGTGTTGGTGATGGTATAGGGTAGTGATGAAGTTGAATGTTGATGGTGGTGGTTTCCCTAAAATCGCTGCAGTAGTTGCGTGATAAGGTGGATTTAGTGGTGGCGATTGAGGCCGTTTGGGCGACCACTGATGGCTCATGGCTTTGGTTCCGGTCGTGGTGGTGGTTTTTGATCTAGAAGATGACGGTGGCGGTCGATTGGGGTAGTGAAGTTAGGTGACTCGAGGGGATCACGATTTTGGTTATGTTGTGTGGTTATAAACACCGGTCATGGTGGTGGCTATTTCGGTTATAAAGGTGAAGGTGAATGTGTTGGTTGTGATTATTGATTGGAGTTGACTGTGGTTGCTAGGCGGCAGAAGGTGATGGATTGTGTTTGTGAAGGTGGTGGTTGTGTTGGTCTATAAATATAAGGTGTGTGATTGATGATGTAGATGGTTATGGTTGTGGCTAATGGTGATGGTAAAGGCTGGCCTAATGGTTGTCATGAAAGTGATGGCGGTTGTGGTGGCCGTACATAGTGGTGGTGATGATTGAGGTGATTGTGATTGTTGGTTGTGGGTTATCAACTTTGGTGGTGAGTTTGGCTGCTGTGATGATGGCCTAACGTTGGTAAGGTTGATTATGGAAATCATGGTTGTGATGGTGTGTAAGTGGTGATGATCGATGGTGTTGACTGTGGTTGTTGCTATTTATTATGGTAGTGGTTGTGTTAGAATGATAAGGTAGGGTGTCAGTCAAGCATGGTCGACCGAACAATATAAAAATATATGTATTATTACACAATAAGAATAATTATAACATGTTAGCAATAATACAACTTATATTTGAATATGTATGTAGTTATTAATACTATAAAAACTAAAAGTATATATATTGTGGTATAAACCCTATCATGTATGTACATTTTGCTATATACATAAGTTAGATAATAATAATATTAATATTAAGATTAATACCAATTTTGATATTTTGACGAATATCATTATTTATGAAATTATTGCCAAAACTAATATTAATATTAGACATGACTTTAAATATAATGAATACAAAGAGAATAAGTATATTTTGTTAAGATACATTATATTTAATTATTATCATTAATATCGCTATCAACTTCTATATTACTACAACCATTTATAAAAAATAAAATAATAATAATAATAATAATAATAATAATAATAATAATAATAATAATAATAATAATAATAATAATAATAATAATAATATTATTATTATTATTATTATTATTATTATTATTATTATTAAAAATTTATGTCAATTAACCATTATAAAACTTCTTTTAATATATTTGTCATAAGCATAATAATATTTCTTTTAACGTATTTATCATCTAGTGGAAACATATTAGTACAAGTATTAACTGATGCTTAAACTGGGTTAATTATTAAGACCACTATTAATATCGTTAAAATAATTACGATAATTGTAAATAATAAAACATGTTAGTATAAATATTATTACCGGTAGTATTACTAATGTTTAGTTTTGATAATATTGTTTTACACCTAAAACAATACGATAAATAGTTAACTAATATTAATTTTAATATTAATAATATCAACACTATTACTCTAGTAATTATTATGGTAGTTAAATTTAATAATTATTAATAATACTTGTATCCGGTAAAAGATACTATTAGGACATAATTTTATAAATAAGTGATCAATTCAAATCAACCTAATTAAGATTTATATCACAACATTCTAATAGTAGTATTTAGTACATATCAAATCTAATTAAATTAAGAACCCAAAATATATAGACAAGTAACATTGATATCATCCAACAACTTACAACCTAATTATAATATTAAGCAATCACCAAACTTAAGCTAATACAAAGAACTCAACCGCACATGTGATATGGTTACTGTATTGTTAAGCACTGATGATAGGTGTGTATAGGGTTACATTGGTGAATTTCTAGACATAGTCATACGTTTTCAATATGAATATACGGATACTTGTAAGAGAACCCAGATGAGTCTTCGCATTTCCTTTTTTATTTACTTTTGGGGTGAAAAGCATGCTCGTTTTTATGTGATGTGCAATTACTTAAGACTTTCTTTTGCTATTATGCACATGCACTGACTGTCGGTATACACAACCATTAATGCTGGATAGAACAGACAGATCGTATAGGTAGTACTACTTAGGGAAAAACCCCCATGCATAGTTTTTCCTATTGATAGGCAAACAAAACACTAAGACATGCAGTGTCGCAAAGCCTGTAGTGTCGATGCGACATATTATCTACACATGCTTATTCTATAATAGTTCGGGTCCCCATATTCGGGAGTTCAATCCATACTAGATTAGGATTGGATGACCAGGTATAGGCTTCATTGTGGACTTATTTAATTGACATCATACATGATAAACTTTATTTTCATTAAACCTGCGAACTCACCAACTATTTTAGTTGACACTTTTACTATGCTTTTTAGGAATCGAAAACCAAAGATAGCTTGCTAGTTATACAACGTTAAGAATCTCACGTTGCAGTTGTACCAAGTTAGAAGCCAGATTATGTAGCATTTAAGCATATATTCAATGTATTAAGATTTTATAATATTCTTTTGTAAACAATGTTGTTATTGATATTCAGTCTAGTCGCACTCACGTTGCCTCCGCTATGTGTTGAAAGTTGGGGTGTGACAGGTTGGTATCAGAGCCGTTGTTATAGAGAATTAGGTTTTTTTTAACCTAAACTATAACCTTAAGCGTAAACTCTTTGAACTTTAGAAACATGTGAACTTTCTAGGTTCTAAACAAGACACGTAGGGAACCAACAGTTATGGCTTTCAAACTTTTGAGAACATATAGGATATGACTTGATATGATACCTTGGGTGTGCCCAGTTTTGGTTAAGTGAAACATTAAGACATAACTGTTAAGAATTTTACCCGATAGTGACACTTGACTTAGGTGTGCATAAACTCTGATTGTGAATATCAACTTGATACATTGATGCACACTAAGGAGCTATACTGTTGTCTTGACACTCTTATTTGGACATATATTTCCTTATACTTATTGCTTCACACTATAGCTTTATACCTCCTTTGTTGAACTATAGCTGAAACTTATACCTCGATTGGCTATATAGTGAGCCTGACTAGAAACTATATGAATAGCTAAATGCTTGAGACTTGTCCTTAGATTGCCTAGATTGTTAGTCTGCCTACACGATAGAAGTAATTACATGAGAATGAAAACATATAAGGATAAATACAAATGATAAACACACCAAGACACAAAAATCGAGATCCAAAAACTAAGGCACGTAACGGGAGGAAACTAGAATGATTATGTAAGGTAAATTGACGATTACGGATGCACAACGTAATGGTAAATTTACAGATACATATGAGTTCTAAAAAATCCTATTGTGTGTGCTTTATTCTAAACATAACAATAAAGATCTTAGCAATCAAAATTTAGAAACAAAGTATTTATATAAATGACGACCAAAGTTAAAGAACATTTAAATTGAACTAAAAACATTTAACAAGTAAAAAGCTATCATGTATGACATGATAACTATCACTTATTACTATCTTATATTCAAAGGTCTTAACTATTATGTATTTATCAATAATGTTAAGACTAAATAACAAAAAGCTTACACAACATTTTTAATAATTTAAGTTTAATTTGAAGTCATATCAATAAGGAACTTCAAGATTCTTAATCTTCAATTATACAAATTATCACCAACAACTCAACGACAAATAAGATAAAGAATTCATAAATAGGTAAATGAAGAATTATATTGTAATAAACTAACATCAGGATATGAAACTATTCTTACTTTTCTAAACTTTTTATGGAATGGAATTCATAACGCCCTATCCTATAACTTGTAACAAATATCCGATCTTTCCATTTTTTTTGAAAGAGATTCAACTCATGTTCAAGGAATTTGGATTGAATAGAAACTACTTTCCATAAGAAGACTTTTGTTAGAACATGAGTTATGCGGAATTCAACCGAAGATAAGATTAAGTCTTCTAGAAGGTTGATCGTATTGGAAGATCCTCATAGAAACAAGATGATTATCTTAAGGCATGTGGTGATATGTTATGATGGAATTAAATGGAATGATGAAGTAATAAAGGAAAATAGTGATGCATGCCTTATGCCATCAAACAAGTTAAACATCTTCTTGGCATAACTGTATGCTTAAACAAGTTCTTCAACACCTCTCGACTTTAGTATCCATGTTTACCATCACGTGTTAAGAGAACAAGTGTCTTTATTGTAAGTAACATGAACTAAAGTTAACCAATTAACTATCAAGTATCGATCAAAGATATGGTATACATACATCAAAATGGTTTTTGATCAGATCTACTGAGAAGTGCCATGCTGATTCGACTCTGTTGACTTTACTCAACATCTATAAGCCAAGAGTGATGTCTGAGTTTCAATCCAACTCATGAACATCGATGTAGAATCCACTCATCTATTCATCTTAGTTATAGAATCTTGATTCCTCGTGATACCATTACTTGGTTGAGTAATTCCATAACCTTTGTGCAGAATGGAATAAACCAATCATACAATATTAGTAAAATAATAATTTCGAAAACGAAATTCCTTTAAGGTGGAGATGATGTAATAACCTTGAAATTCATCATGCTTAGAAAACATTTAAACATTATAACAAAATACCAAACCGAACACACAAGGGCCAATAAGGCCCGTTAAGAAATTCAAGTTTATTCAAAGCCAAATTCGGTAATTCTAAGCGTGAATGATAAATAGACGAGTTTAACAAGTCGTCACGTGAAAAGTTACCTTATGAACAAACGTTCAAACTAATAAACCGTTAAAAGCGTTAAAAAGCGATATCAACATATTATAATTCACTTAATCACTAGATAATTAAATACAATAAAATAAATGTTAAATATTTATAACTATTAATATTTAATTTATCATGAAATATAATTTATAATGATACGTGAAATTGATTCAAACGCGATACGAACCAACCTGTTAACGAACCCAATGACTTTACCTCTATATAAATCCCTCTTTCTCTCATCTTAGGGTTTCTAGAGAGAGAAAGAGGATTGCACCACCAAACCCCAACTCGTGACGATTTCTTTCAAACCGCGACGGTGGTATAGTTGTATAAGAACCACAAAGGCGATGGGGGTGGTTCTGTTGATGTCAGTTGTGGTGGTTTCAGCCACGGTTGTCATTCATGGTGTAGTCATGACATGGTGGTGGTGGTGTTGGGGTTTGACGATGGTGAGGTGGTCTATGACGATTTTAGGGGCTTGGTGTTGGTGATGGTGCAGGGTAGTGATGAAGGTCACTGTTGATAGTGGTAGTTTACCTAAAATAACAGAAGTGGTGGTAAGGTGGATTCAATGGCGGCGATTGAGGCGGTTTGGGCGGCCGATGATGGATCTCGGCTTTGGTTCCGGTCGCTGTGGTGGTTCTTGATCTAGAAGATAGCGGTGGCAGTTGACTGTGGTGTTGAAGTTCGGTGACTCAAGGGGGTCACGATTAGGGTTACGTTGGGTGTGGTTATAACCACCGGTCATGGTGGTGGTTATCTCGGTTATGAAGCTGAAGATGAAGGTGAAGGTGTTGGTTGTGGTTATATTTTGGAGTTAACTGTGGTTGCTAGGCGGCAGAAGGTGATGGATAGGGTTTATGAAGGTGGTGGTTGTGGTGGTCCAGAAATAGAAGGTGCGTGGTTGACCATGGAGATAGTTGTGGTGGTGGCTAATGGTGATGGTAAAGGCTGGTCTAATGGTTGTCGCGAAAGTGATGTCGGTTGTGGTGGCGGTACACGGTGGTGGTGAAGATGTATGTGATTGTGATTGTTGGTTGTGGGTTATCAACTTTGGTGGTGAGTTTGGCTGCTGTGATGATGGCCTAACGTCGGTTAGGTTGATTGTGGAAATTATGGTTGTGATGATGTTTAAGTGGTGGTATAGTGGTGAAGATTGATGGTGTTGACTGTGGTTGTTGTTGTTGATTATGGTAGTGGTTGTGATAGAATGATAAGGTAGGGTGTCTGTCAAGCACGGTCAACCAAGGTCAACGTTAGTCAACGACAAGAACATGATGTGATCGAGACGAATACGAGTGGGTTAGCGAACACGAATCGAGTGAAAGGTATAATCACGTGCGTCACTCATTTAAAATTCAATTATAATTTTGCACGTGTGTTATTTGAGCTCTATTTATAATATATGTAAATTATAAAAATGAAAATGAGTGCCATTTGATATAATTATTTGATTTAAAATGGTTACTTCAAACGCGAGACTTTAATAAATAATAATAATTATTAAAAAGCGACCAAGATAAAAATATATGTATTATTACAAAATAAGAATAATTATAACATGTTAGCAATAATACAATTTATATTTGAACATGTATGTAGTTATTAATATTTTAAAAACTATAAGTATATATATTGTGTTATAAACCCTTTTATGCATGTACATTTTGTTATATATTTAAGTTAGATAATAATAATATTAAGATTAAGATTAATACCAATTTGATATTTTAATGAATATCATAATTTACGATAATTATTGCCAAAACCAATATTAATATTAGATATGACTGTAAATATAATGAATACGGAGAGAATAATTATAGTTTGTTAATATACATTATATTTAATTATTATCATTAATATCACTATCAAATTCTATATTACTACAACAATTTATAACAACAACAATAATAATATTTAAAATTCTAGTCAATTAAGCATTATAAAGCTTCTTTTAATATATTTGTCATAACCATAATAATATTTCTTTTCACGTATTTATCATCTAGTGAAAGCATATTAGTACAAGTATTAAATGATGATTAAAAGTTAAAACTAGGTTAATTATTAAGACCTCTTATTATCGTTAATATAATTACTATAATTGTAAATAATAAAACATTTTAGTACAAATATTATTACCGGTAGTATTACTAATGTTTAGTTTTGATAATATTGTTTTATACCTAAAACAATATGATAAATAGTTAACTAATATTAACTTTAATATTAATAATATCAACACTATTACTCTAGTAATTATTATGGTTATTAAATTTATTAATTATTAATAATACTTTTATCCGGTAAAAGATACTATTAGGATTTAATTTTATAAATAAGTGATCGATTCAAATCAACCTAATTAGGTTATGATTATATATTTATATCACAACATTCTAATAGTAATATTTAGTACACATCAAATCTAATTAAATTAAAAAACCAAAATAATTAGACAAGTAACATTGATATCATCCAACAACTTACAACTAATATTAAGAAATCACCAAACTTAAGCTAATATAAAGAGCTCAACCGCACATGTGATATGGTTACTGTATTGTTAAGCATCGGCAATAGTTGTGTATAGGGTTACATTGGTGAATTTTTACACATAGTCATAAGGTTTCTGTCACACCCCAACCTTAATGGCGGAAACGTCGAGATGTGAGGGTTAAGATTGTTCATGCCACACAACGCTAATTTAAAATGACAATATTATTAAAAATCAATATTCATGACATACATTTAAGAAATATAGCTAGTTCAAACATCCAACAATACATAAGAAATTCAAAGTGACAAAATGATCAATGTCTTTTATTTTAGTCTAGGTCCAATCCTAGATGTATGTAAGTCTTCAAGGTATGCTAAACAGTATCATTTCCTGAAACATATTAAAAATAAAAGGTCAACATAATATTGGTGAGTTTTCCATAGTTTTCATACATAAATATATATAAAAGATGGCAATCCATGTCATAGGTTATTAAATAAAGTAACTAGGGATGGATGAACAAATGTAACAATCAAACCTTGACAGATTACAAGATTACAAGATTTAACGATTAGCTAAGTGTACTTGGTTTAAAACCAAGTACGCTTGTCAGGCCCATAGATCTATGACGTCGTCAGGCTAGCAATAGTTAATGATTGTACATATTATAGTCATCATATGGTAATTACAAGAGTTTAACTAACCACGACAAATAAGAAGAATTGCCCAAGTGTTTACAAGATTCAAACGAGTTTACAAGTGCATTTATCATAAAGTTAACATGTTTCACCCCAAAGTATAAAAATATATAAGAAGGGTATGGAAAAACTCACTTGGCTAATAAGGATAACAAATAAGAAGTCTTGTATAAGATGTCGAGGATTCGATTACGTTCAACCTAAATGGAACGTCGTATTAAGTTAATCATGGTGATTTTGGTGCTATATTTATAAATCATTTGTCCACGGTTTTCATGTTAATAAATAGATGTAAGTTATTATTATTTTGGTAATTAAATAATAAGAATTTTAATGTTTAGCACTAATAATAAAAGTAAATTTTTATTATCAAATAGTCATTATTTACTATTAAATAAAATAGTAATTTTATATATTTAAAAGATTAAACTAATCATCACAATAAGTGTTCATTCTAAATATGTACATATATATTTATCTTCTTAAAATACATATAAACAAATTTTGTAACTAAATTTTATAACAATATGAATTCATTAATTTAAAATTATTTAAAAAAATAAATGAGATTTATTACAATTTCAAGTTGATAATAGATGGTATTTTATAACACTTTTCGTTTGTTTTATAATTTTTAAAATATAAAAATAAGAATTTCTAAGGTGAATTTCAAATAAAATTAAAAAAAATAATTTTATTTTATTTCTGATTAAAAATGATTTTTATATAGTTAATAATAATATTTAGAATTTTCCCTAAAATTTATAAGTTAAATAAAATCTTTTAAAAAATATTGGCAGGGGGCCGGGGTCGAACCCGGGACCTCCTGCCTAGCCTCCCTTGTTTTAAACCGGTTGGGCTAAGGCCCAACTGGTGTTATGAAATAAAATTTTATTTTTAAAACGTTTTTCCCAGAAAATCCCCAATTTCAACCCAAGAACCCTAATTCAAATGAATCGAAAATTGATCATCAAAATGAGTTTGATAATGAAATTAAGGTTAGGGCTTTGATTACCCACCTAAAACCGAGTGTTAAGCCCCATTTTATTACCTGTTTTGGTGTCGTTCTTGGTGATTTTAAACGTGAGTAAATCTTCGGCTATTCACAATTGGGGTCTTCGTTTTGTGTATGATTTTGGTAAAATTGAGAGTTCAGGTAGTGAAAAGAAAGGGTTGAGGGCATTTGCCCTCTGTTTTATAGTGTTAATTTGATCCCGAACATGCCCAACGGCTAAGACATTATTGTCGGTCGTTTCAGGTCGAATTGAATAGATTTTAAGTTGTTTCAGGTGAAATTAATCACCCTAATAACTTCGAAATGATTATTAGAGCGTTCATTTAATTTCAATAATATTGCTTTTTTAATGTGAAAACGGATTGAAACTTTGATAGTTTCGGTTTAGGGTTCAATGGGTATTAACACTGCAATTAACTTCAAATTAAACGCATCTATGTGTTTGGCCGAGTTCGCGACAGGTTTAGAAATGTTTTGGGGGTTTAACTTTCGAGTTTTATGGGTTTTTAGGGTGTCGTCGGAGCATGCCGGTGAGATGGCCGGAGATACGGGGATGGATTTGTTTTAAGGGAAAAGTTACACTTTGGTCCCCCGCGGTTTATGAGTTTGCATTGTTCACCCAATAGTTTCATTTGATAAATTTTTCAGTTTAGCCCCTGGAGTTTAAATGTTTATTATTTTATGTACAAAACATATATTTACAAGTTTTTAAATTTATAAAACTTATACTTCTTTTATTAATAATAATTTTAATAATTGTTAAAATTATTTACCATTATTTTATCATTTTATTATTATTATTATTATTATTATTATTATTATTATTATTATTATTATTATTACTATTACTATTATTATTATTATTATTATTATTATTATTATATTATTATTATTATTATTATTATTATTATTATTACTATTATTTCTATGGTTTTCATTAGGTAATGAGTGATTTAATTATCATTAAACTAATGCGATTTCAAAGAATTAAAAATAAGTCATCGTACTTGCATTAATAACAAGACAAACCTTTACAAGAGATAACGGAAACAATAACGACTACTTAACAAATACACGAGAGGTCACAGAATCTCCAACTTTAAGAAATTTTGTCCCGAAAATAAAAGACAATACTAAACGAACAGATGGGGATATTTCTTCTTCATGAAATCCTCGCATTCCCAAGTGAACTCAGCTCCACGTTTGTTTTCCCAACGGACCTTGACGATCAGTGTGGTAGATGTTCGAGTCTTCTTCAACATTCGATCCATGATCTCGACAGGTTTCTTAACGAAATGCAACGACTCGTCAATTTGGATTTCCTCCAAAGGAACATACAAATTTTCATCAGCTAGGCATTTCCTTATGTTTGAGACATGGAAGACAAGATGCACCCCGCTAAGTTCGGAAGGTAGTTCCAGTTTGTAAGCCACTTTCCCAATTCTTTTCAGAATCTTGAAAGGTCCTACAAAACGTGGGGCTAACTTACCCTTCTTTACAAAGCGAACAACACCCTTCCCTGGAGAGACCTTAATAAGAACCATGTCGCCGACTTGAAATTCCAACGGTTTGCGTGTTCTATCGGCATAACTCTTTTGACGACTTCTAGCCACCTCAAGGTTATTTTGGATTTTAGAGACTTTGTCGGTCGTTTCTTGAATAAGTTCAGGACCAGTAATGAAATTCTCACCAATGTCAGTCCAACAGATCGGAGAACGACATTTACGACCATATAAAGCCTCGAATGGTGCCATCTTGATACTCGAGTGATAACTATTGTTATACGAAAATTCCGCTAACGGCAGATGCGTATCCCAATCACCACCAAAATCAAGGACACAAAGACGCAGCAAGTCCTCAAGGGTTTGGATTGTTTGCTCAGTTTGACCATCCATTTGAGGATGGTAAGTCGTGCTCCAATCCAGTTGGGTGCCCAAAAGTTCTTGCATCGAAGACCAGAAATGCGAAGTAAAATGGGCATCACGATCGGAGATAATATGCAACGGCACACCATGAAGACTCACAATTTCATCGATGTAGATACGAGCCAATCTTGAAACTTTGTATGTGTCTCGTATTGGTATGAAATGTGCCGTTTTGGTCAAACGGTCAACAATCACCCATATGCTATCATGGCCACGAGAGGTACGTGGTAACTTGGTTATGAAATCCATGGATATGTGTTCATATTTCCACATAGGGATTTCAGGTTGTTCAAGTAAACCACTAGGCCGTTGATGTTTGGCTTAGACTCTTGCACATGTGAGGCACTTGGAAACATAAGATGCGATATCTTTCTTCATTCCCGGCCATCAATATTGGCCACCCAGATCCATGTATATTTTATCAGACCCGGGATGAATAGAATATCGGGTTTGATGAGCTTCGTTCATAATGAAGTGACGAAGATTATCGCGATTCGGGATCCAGAGTCGGTTCAAGAAATACCACATGTCATTCGGTTTTGTCTCCAGTTGTGACCGAACGTTAAACGCCAGATCGTCATCTTTCCCTTCCTCGGTTAACGCCGCTTGTTGAGCCTCACGAATGCAAACTTCGAGATCACTATCAATCCTTATGTTTTGAAGCATGATAGTGGCCTCGTTAACATCTACATGAATTTCGGTGTCAAATTCTCCTAACGTGTCAAACCAATGTCTTCGATCTCGGATTTCTTAAAGCGAGGCAGTCTTGTTGTGGATCTTACGACTCAGCGCGTCGGCTACAACATTCGCCTTTCCAGGATGATAGCGAATGTCGCAGACGTAGTCGCTAATCAGTTCAACCCAATGCCTTTGTCTCATGTTGAGATCCTTTTGATTAAACATGTGTTGGAGACTCTTGTGGTCGGTGTAGACTATACATTTCGTCCCGTAGAGATAATGCCGCTAGATCTTCAAAGCAAATACCACAGCACCAAGTTTGAGATCATGAGTTGTGTAGTTCACTTCATGAACCTTCAATTGCCTTGACGCGTAAGCTATGACTTTGCCTCGTTGCATGAGAACACAACCAAGGCCTTGACTAGACGCATCACAATATACGGTGAAGTCATCATTTCCATCGGGGAGAGTTAAGATAGGAGCATTACACAGTTTGTGTTTCAAAGTCTCGAACGCATCTTCTTGTTCGGGTCCCCACTCAAAAAGTCTATTCTTTTGAGTTAGCGCCGTAAGCGGTTTTGCAATCTTCGAAAAGTTTGCAATGAACCTACGGTAATAACCCGCTAAACCCAGAAAAGAACGAACCTCGGTTGGGGTCGTGGGCACACACCAATTCTTCACGGCTTCTATTTTTGCAGGATCAACGTGAATTCCTTGGCTATTCACCACATGTCCTAAGAATTGGACTTCTTCAAGCCAGAATTCGCACTTGGAGAGTTTGGCATATAATTGTTCTTTCTTCAAAAGGTCGAGGACTTGACGTAAATGCGATTCGTGATCGGTCTTTGTCTTGGAATAAATAAGAATGTCATCAATAAATACGATCACGAATTTATCCAAATACGGTTTACATACTCGATTCATAAGATCCATGAAGACAGCAGGTGCATTAGTCAAGCCAAAAGGCATAACCATGAACTCATAATGTCCATATCGAGTAGGAAACACGGTCTTTGGAATGTCGTTGTCGTGAACACGTAATTGATGATACCCAGAACACAGATCGATCTTTGAGAATTATGTAGCTCCTTGAAGTTGATCGAAGAGATCATCAATTCGAGGAAGAGGATATCGGTTCTTGATGGTGAGTTTGTTAAGTTCCCGGTAGTCGATGCACATACGGAAAGAACCATCTTTCTTTTTCACAAACAGCATGGGTGCACCCCATGGTGAAGAGCTAGGTCGAATGAAACCCTTATCGGTCAACTCTTGCAGTTGATTAGCTAGTTCTTGCATTTGAGACGGTTCAAGATGATAAGGCGACTTAGCCACGGGATTCGCACCAGGAATCAGGTTGATTTTGAACTCAACTTCTCGCACGGGAGGTAACCCACTAAGATCCTCGGAAAACACCTCGGGAAAATCCCGCACGACAGGTATATCCTTCAGTTCTTTACCCTTGGCTTTTGTGTTGACTACGTAAGCCATAAAAGCTACATAGTTTTTACTTAAGCACTTTCAGGCCTTGATACATGACATGAGTTTGAGTCCTTGGGATGATCTCTCCCCAAAGACCTTTAGGGTATCACCCGATGGTAAGGGAATTCGGATACACTTCTCGAAGCATATGATTTCCGCGTGTTGCTTGGCTAACCAATCCATGCCGATAATAATGTCAAAGCTCCCCAGTTGCATTAGAATAAGGTCGATGAGAAAGTCGTGCTCGTTAAGACTTAAGATGCAATCGCGTATAACAACGCCGACTTCGATAGACTTGCCATCGGCTACTTCGACCGTAAAGGATCTTTCTAAATTAGAACGTGGCTTAGAAAGAATAGGCTTGAACTCTAAAGATACAAAACTCTTATCCGCACCCGAATCAAAAAGTACAGAGGCATATCTACTATTTACAAGATACATACCTGCTCAAATAATAAACTATTATTGGCACATAGACAGCAGGCAGGGATTTTACAAGACAAAAGAACTATTAAAAGAAATTAATGACGTACCATTCACCACGTCGTTGTTGGATTGAGCTTGGTTGGCGTTGATGTTGAAAGCCCTTCCAAGAGCCGGTGGCACAGTTCCCGCATTACGAGGACATTGTGGACGGAAATGTCCAGGTTCACCATAGTTATAGCAGGCTCGATTAGTCACCAACGCAGCATTGTTCGGAGCATGAAGGCAAGTAGCCACCAGATGCCCATACTTCCCGCATAACGAGCAAACTCGGCAAGTAGTGTTACTCGCGTGATGGTACTTGCAAGTATTGCACATCGGGTGTGGACCAGTATAAGCCCTCGCCACAGGGGCTTGATTTGGAATGATAGCTTGCCTTTGAGGGGCATTTGGTGCTGTCACCGCGTAATTATGAGCTAGTGTGAACTTGAGCTTCTTGCCTTTGAAAGAGGACTCGGCCTTCACCTCCTTTGTAGCCTCGGGAGTCACCTTCATAGCAGTCTTGGCACCTTTCACCATCAAAGTACCAGCTCTAATATGGTTTTCAGTGAGCTGGGCGGTGATATTAATCGCCTCCTCCAAAGTTGAGGGCCTACTACCCACCACAACATCTTGAATTTAAGGTGGTACCCCCTTAATAAACTTCTCAATATTGCGGGGCACGGTATCCACCATGTGAGGTAGGAGCATGCTCAGTTCATGATGCCGGGTGGAATAAGCCAAGTGGTTCCCGTTGTCTTGCTTGAGGTTCCAAAATTCTTCCTCCAGCTTTTGCAATTCACTCCTCAGGCAGAACTTTTGGATCATTATGTCCTTAAATTCTTCCCAAGACAATGCCAAGGCAACTTCAGTACTTCGGTTTCTTTTCTCACTATTCCACCATGTGAGTGCCCGTTGTTGAAGGACACTTGCAGCATAGCGGACCTTGAGTTCATCGGGACACTCGCTGACGATAAACGTATTTTCCATACTTTCGAACCACTTGAGAAGTCCAGTGGCTCCTTCTTTTCCACTAAAGTTAGTGGGTTTGCACGAGTTGAAATGCTTGAATGTGCAGGTGCGGTTGTTCCCACCTTGGTTGTTGCTATTTTCCCCTTGACCATTGTTGTCACCACCACCATTGTTTCCATTGGTGTTGTTGTTGTTGTTGGCCATTAGGGTGCTGCTAAGTTCAGCAACCATCGTCGAGAGTACGGTATCCATTTGCTGGGCGATCATTGCAGTGAGTTTACTATCGGAGGTAGCACGCTTTCCTTGATCGCAAGACATTCTATAAGATAAATAAAGGAAATATTAGTATTCGAAGATAAATCAATTCAAAGAACACAGGAATTTTAGATATTTTACAAATATAGCCAGGATGGTTCCAATTGGTACCACATAGCCAATAGGAACATGGACACATCGAGGTAACTTAATCCCAATTATCTCGAGGAAGATGTGTATGTTAACCATAATTTAGCACTCATCCCAGAAATCCCCAGGTAAGCATAACAGGTCTCGCAATAAGATTTATACAAAATGCTTGCCTTAGCCTGAGGACCTTTTGCCATGAAATCCAGAATACAGGTGTTTATGTGTCACACACTTCCCTAAGGCTATTAGAATTAAACCTCGATGAGATTTTTTCAAGATTTAGACATATCGTCTAAGGAATTTTTCCACCCGATAAGGTGCGTAGATTTCCACATGTAGTCAAGAATGAGATTTAGAAAGGATTAGACGCGGTAGAACGTAGAGGCATAAGAAGAGGATTAGAAAGTTGGGGTTTACAAGGTTCAAGGCATATTCCTAAGGCACTATTTCTAAATGTAAGCAAATAGCACATAAGGAATTAATCATGCATCACAATAGGCATGTAAGCATACTTACAAGATCATAGCAATTGTCATGACAAGGGTCCCTAGTTTAACCATAGTCTAGGCCACCATTTCTAATAATCTAAATTCCTATAGTTATAGGCTCTGATACCAATCTGTCACGCCCTAACCTTAACGGTGGAAACGTTGAGATGTGAGGGTTAAGATTGTTAATGCCACACAACGCTAATTTAAAATGACAATATTATTAAAAATCAATATTCATGACATACATTTAAGAAATATAGGAAGTTTAAACATCCAACAATACATAAGAAATTCAAAGTCACAAAATGATCAATGTCTTTTATTTTAGTCTAGGTCCAATCCTAGATGTATGTAAGTCTTCAAGGCATGCTAAACAGTATCATTTTTTTAAATATGTTAAAAATAAAAGGTCAATATAATGTTGGTGAGTTTTCCATAGTTTTCATACATAAATATATATAAAAGATGACAATTCATATCATAGGTTACTGAATAAAGTAACTAGAGATGGATGAACAAATGTAATAATCAAACCTTGATAAATTACAAGATTACAAGATTACAAGATTAAACGATTAACTAAGTGTACTTGGTTTAAAACCCAGTAGGCTTGTCAGGCCCTTAGATCTATGACGTTGCCAGGCTAGCAATAGTTAATGATTATACATATTATAGTCATCACATGGTAATTACAAGAGTTCAACTAACCACGACAAATAAGAAGAATTGCCCAAGTGTTTACAAGATTCAAACGAGTTTACAAGTGCATTTATCATAAGGTTAACATGTTTCACCCTAAAGTGTGAAAATATATAAAAAGGGTATGGAAAAACTCACTTGGCTAATAAGGATAACAAATAAGAAGTCTTGTATAAGATGTCGAGGATTCGATTACGTTCAACCTAAATGGAACGTCGTATTAAGTTAATCATGGTGATTTTGGTGTTATATTTATAAAGCATTTGTTCATGGTTTTCATATTAATAAATAGATGTAAATTATTATTATTTTGGTAATTAAATAATAAGAATTTTAATGTTTAGCACTAATAATAAAAGTAAACTTTTATTATCAAATGGTCGTTATTTACTATTAAATAAAATAGTAATTTTATAGATTTAAAAGATTAAACTAATCATAACAATAAGTGTTCATTCTAAATATGTATATTTATATTTATCTTTTTTAAATATATATAAACAAATTTTGTAACTAAATTTTATAACAATATGAATTTATTAATTCAAAATTATTTAAAAAAAATTAAATGAGTTTTATTACAATTTCAAGTTGATAATAGATGGTATTTTATAATACTTTTCGTTTGTTTTATAATTTTTAAAATATAAAAATAAGAATTTCTAGGGTGAATTTCAAATAAAATTAAAAAGAAAATAATTTTATTTTATTTCTGATTAAAAATAATTTTTATATAGTTAATAATAATATTTAGAATTTTTCCTGAAATTTATAAGTTAAATAAAACCTTTTAAAAAATATTGGTAGGGGGCCGGGGTCGAACCCGGGACCTCCTGCCATGCCTCCCTTGTTTTAAACCAGTTGGGTTAAGGCCCAACTGGTGTTATGAAATGAAATTTTATTTTTAAAACGCTTTTCCCAGAAAATCCCTAATTTCAACCCAAGAACCCTAATTCAAATGAATCAAAAATTGATCATCAAAATGAGTTTGATAATGAAGGTTAGGGCTTTGATTACCCACCTCAAACCGAGTGTAAAGCCCCATTTTATTACCTGTTTTGATGTGGTTCTTGGTGATTTTAAACGCGAGTAAATCTTCGGCTGTTCACAATTGGAGTCTTCGTTTTGTGTATGATTTTGGTAAAATTGAGAGTTCAGGTAGTGAAAAGAAAGGGTTGAGGGCATTTGCCCTCTGTTTTATATTGTTAATTTGATCCCGAACATGCCCAACGGCTAAGACATTATTGTTGGTCGTTTCAGGTCGAATTGAATAGATTTTAAATTGTTTCAGGTGAAATTAATCACCCTAATAACTTCGAAATGATTATTAGAGCGTTCATTAAATTTCAATAATATTGCGTTTTTAATGTGAAAACGGATTGAAACTTTGATAGTTTCGGTTTAGGGTTCAATGGGTATTAACACTGCAATTAACTTCAAATTAAACGCATCTATGTGTTTGGCCGGGTTCGCGAAAGGTTTAGAAATTTTTTGGGGGTTTAACTTTCGAGTTTTATGGGTTTTTAGGGTGTAACCGGAGCATGCCTTCGTGCGGCCGGTGAGATGGATTTGTTTTAAGGGAAAAGTTACACTTTGGTCCCCCGCGGTTTATGAGTTTGCATTGTTCACCCAATAGTTTCATTTGATAAATTTTTCAGTTTAGCCCCTGGAGTTTAAATGTTTATTATTTTATGTACAAAACATATATTTACAAGTTTTTAAATTTATAAAACTTATACTTTTTTTATTAATAATAATTTTAATAATTGTTAAATTTATTTACCATTATTTTATCATTTTATTATTATTATTATTATTATTATTATTATTATTATTATTATTATTATTATTATTATTATTATTATTATTATTATTATTATTTATTATTATTAGTATTATTATTATTATTACTATTATTTCTATGGTTTTCATTAGGTAATGAATGATTTAATTATCATTAAACTAATGCGATTTTAAAGAATAACAAATAAGTCCTCGTACTTGCATTAATAACAAGACAAACCTTTACAAGAGATAACGGAAACAATAACGACTACTTAACAAATACACGAGAGGTTACAGTTTCAATATGAATGAATATACGAATACTTGTAAGAGAACCCAAGTGAGACTTCGCAGTCCCTTTTTATTCACTTTTGGGGTGAAAAGCATGCTCGTTTGTATGTGATGTGCAATTACTTAAGACTTTCTTTTGATATTATGCACATGCATCGATTGTCGGTATACACAACCATTAATTCTGGATAAAACCGACGGATTGTATGGGTAGTACTACTTGGGAAAAAATCCCCAACGCACAGTGTGTCCTTTTGTTAGGCAAAAAAACACTAAGACATATAGTGTCGCAAAGCCTGTAGTGTCGCCGCGACATATTATCTACACATGCTTATTCTATGACAGTTCGGGTGCCCATATTTAGGAGTTCAATCCATACTAGATTGGGATTGGATGACAAGGTATAGGTTTAGTTGTGGACTTATTTAATTGACATCATACGTGATAAGCTTTATTTTCATTAAACCTAAAAGTCACCAACTATTTTAGTCGACACTTTTAGTATGTTTTTTAGGAAGCGGAAACCAAAGATAGCTTGGCTAGTTATACAATTTTAAGAATCTCACATAGCAATTCTACTAAGTTAGAAGTCAATTTGTCTTACCTAAAAGTATGGGGATGTGATGATTATATCACCAGCAAATCTGATGACATGCTAGATCCTCGAGGTGAAAAGGTTGTTTTCGTTAGATACTATAACAAAAGCATATATTACTTCTAGCATCTTGATGCAAATATGATTTCCATCAAAAGGAGAGCACACTTTCTTGGGAAAGAATTTTTAGATCGAGGAGTTGGAAGTAATATTGTGAATTCTCGAAGAATTCAGGAACCACAAATAAATGCTGATGTAGTCGGTGCGTTTTAACAATAAGTTGCTGCTGATTTAGTCATAAACACAAGCTTTTGCAAAAATAGTAGGACTTGCAAAGAACCTGATAGATATCTTTGGAATCTGAAAGGTCTAGAGGTTCTAGTAGTAGCTGATTCTAGTGATGAACCTACTAACTACAAATTTGTTATCTTAGATCTAGAATATATGAAATGGCAAGATGTCATGAATGCCAAGATGCAATCTATGCATGATAATCAAGTATGGGATTTGGTTAAGCTACATATCTGTTCACGGGCAGTAAGGAGCAAGTGGATTTTCAAGAAACAAACTAACATGCATGGAAATATACACACTTGTAAAGCACAGCTAGTTGTGAAAGGTTTCGCTCAAACTCAAGGTATTGCTTGCCATAGTCCTGTACTATGTTTACAGGATATGGCATGGATGTCAAAAAAAATTTTCTAAATAAACATTTTATAAAAATGTCTATATGGTTTTGCCTTATGATTTTGTTTTTTTTCAAAATATACTGATAGGGTGTGTAAACTGAATAAGTCCGTTTATGGACTTAAAACGTGTCTCATAGCTGGAATCTTCATTTTGATCATAGAATTGTGGAATTCGGTTTTATCAAGGTGAAGATAAGCCTTGTGTTACAAAAAGGCTAGTGGGAGCACTATATTATTCCTTAGATTGTATATGGATGATATACTGATTATTGAAAACAACATCTTTATGCTTAATAAAGTTAAACAATGGTTAGGAGTTTGTTTCACAATGAAAGATCATGGAGAAGTTACTTACATTGTAGGATATCAAGATCTATAGGGATAGATCTAAGCAACTTCTAGGGCTTAGTCAAAGCACGTACATAGACAAAATGATGACACGCTTTAATATTGAAAAATCTAACAAAAGAGGTGTTCCTACGACTAAAGATACCATGTTGAACAAATAATAATCTCCTTTGACGGACATTATTAACCGACTGGAAAAGGTTCCGTATGCTTCATCAATTGGTTTTATCATGTATGCTATGTTGTGTACTAGACCGGACATCTCATATGCTTTAAGCATTACAAGATCTTGTCAGTAGAACCCTAGCTTTTCCCACTAGACTACAATTAAGAACATTCTTAAGTACTTTAGAAGGACTAAAGACATATTCTTAATATTTGGAGGAGTTGAAGAACTGTGACATCTGGTAATTTTTCCGTTACCAAACTCCGTTAGTTCCGTTAGGTCTTGCGTACACGTGTCGTGAGCACACACTAGTTGTCGTTGAACGTCGGTGACTTAATAATAATTAAAAATGATTAGCCGATAATAACTTAACTAAAAATGTGATTATTAAGTTGTGCATATGTGCTTACGCGATTTAAAAATTATTTGTGAATTTTACCTTGTAACGTGACAACGTGTTATATCTATTTCGTGTGTTTTGTGATTAATGGGAATTATGCATGATTATTATTATTAGTTTGTTATGTTTGTATTTTGTAGTTAAAAACTATTTAAAAAGTATTAAAAGATTAGTTTTTATAAAGTATAAACATTAAGGGCTAAAAGGTAATATTTTTAAACATAAAACTAACCAAAAATCAAACCCTAATTCCCCCTAACCCCCCATCGGCCGCGAACACCATCAAACACACACACATTGTGCGATTTCAACCAAAAACAAGCAATTAGACATTGATTTTGGTTAGTTCCAAGGATTACAACACGTTAGAAACTTCGATTCTTGTCCATTACGCGTTAAAAGGTTAGATTTTTACAAGTTTTTCAATGTTTTTTATGTTTGGCTGAAACCCTAGTCGAATGGATGCTTGAATGTTGAATTTTTGATGGTTTGATGATTGTATGATGTTAGTTAGATTGTATTGATGCTAGTTTACGTGGATTATACAAGAAATTCGTGGTTTAGATGCGTTGTTCATACCATACTAATAATAGTAACTTTTGAGCATGAACTTGATGATTTAATGATGGATTGATGATGTTATGATGTTGATAATGTTGTATGAATGTTGGGTTATGATTATTATGCAAGAAATCCATGAATTGATCATGAAGTTCATACCTTGCTATAAGTAGAAACTTTTGGATATGAGATTTGTGAATTATGATGATTTGATGATGTTGAACATGTTTAAATGATAGTTATGAGCTTGAATAGGTATTGAGTTGATGAATTCATGATTGAATTGAACGTTAGATTGATTTTGGGATGTTACTTTCCCAAAAGGGAAACTTTATTTGTGTAGAATCTTGGATATGGTGAATTGGACACGTTTATGGTATTAGGATCATGTTAGAATGTCTATTGATGATGTCTAATGTGATGGAATGTGTTAAATGGGTTGTATAGATACTTGATTGGTCATTTAGGAAAGTGTACTCTTATTGATTATACATGATGATGAATTATGTTAGGAGATTATAGGATCATGTTTGGGATTGTAATAGATCATTGTTGGGTATGTTGGTTGGCATGAATCTTATTGAACAATGTGATGATGATCGTCATACACGCGTACGAATCTAAGGCCCCTACTTAGTAGGATTGGCAGGGTTTAGGGTGTGAAGTCGTGAGTGGCTTCACATGGCATGTTGTGCATGATTAGACTTTGTGTATGATGTACTAGTTGTGATGTAATTATAATTGTGTTGAGCATGTTGCCTACTTGATATTCGCATGAGTTGTATGATAATCTAAGTTGTATGATGATCTTGGTAGAGCAGGTGGTTGATGAAGTGATATATGTGAACAACTTGTATGATAACTATGTATGGTGAGTTGCTATGCTTGATTAAAAGGGATTTCAATTAATATGTCACCAACGGGTCAACTGGGTCAAATGTGTCTTGTTTTTCCAAAACCTTGAGTCAATGTGTTTATTGAGCACTTAGGGTTGTTAATGATTCTGTGTACACGTACTCATGTACTTGCGTGTTCTAGGTAACTTCTGAAGGTTGTCTTTCCTCTCTCTCAAGTTAGCTTTAATATCAGTCGTGTGCACACCACGTGAGTTCATGCCCCAATTTATTTACACTCACTTTTAGGGGAGATAGCATACTCGTTCTGAAACGCTTTATTGATTATAAGTTGTGTACAGTGTAATGTAGTGCGATATACTATGAAAGTCCTCACACTTTCGGATCGTTAATATTGGAACTAGCAGAAATTCTTGGGTAGTACTATTGGGTTTGACAAGCCCCACCTGTGCGACTCGAGGTCAAACGGGTGCAATATTGTCCTAACACATGGTGTCACGACCTAGTAAGTCATGACGGGAGGCAATCAAACGAAACGCTGTCAGCTTCGATCGCTAAATCACTACGATTATTACTTGTGAATTTAGACTAGCTATCTAATTCAACGCACTCGTATGTTTTATAACTGTTACTGTTATGTTTTACGCAAACTCTTGAACTCACCAACCATTGTGTTAACTCTTTTAGTATGCTATTCTCAGGTCGTGGTTAACGAAAAGCCTAGGAGCACTCACGGGTCAGCATTTGTGGGTCAGCATTATTGGGAACATTTGATGGTTTTGCTATTTGAATTATTATGTATTTTGTTTTGAACAACGGTTGGCACGTGTTTGCGGATTTTACATTGTGTTGCATTATTTTGGGTTGTCATGTTTACCGAACGCTTTCGCATACTTTAAAAGTTTTAAACTCTGATTTTGCTTGAATGTTTCATATAGAGTCTTTCTGAGTAACTAATGACTGAGATCCTGGTTTGTCATACGCCTCGCGGTAAAACCCGCACGTGGATTTTGAGGGTGTGACAAGAACAACTCACTGTAAGGTGTTACACCGATGCTAGTTTTCAAACTAACCAAGATGACTCTCGCTCACAATCTAATTTTGTATTCACACTCAATGGTTGAGCCATGTTTTGGAAAAGTTCCAAGCAGAGTGTGGTTGCAGATTCCATCATTGAATCCGAATACAATGCGTCGGTTGCTGCAAAGGAAGCTACTTGGATGAAGAAGTTCATAGCCGATCTCGATTTGGTTCTAAGTATTCAGTAACTAATCGAGATATTTTGTGATAACACATGTGCTTTTGCTCAAGCCAAAGAGCCCAAATCTCATCACAGGGCCAAGCACATTTAGAGAAAGTTTCACTATATATGGGACATAGTGAAATAGGGAGACATCATGATAAGTAAAATAGAGCTAGATCAAAACCTTGCAGACCCATTTACTAAGCCCATGACTCTGGACAAGCATGATTAGCGTAGGGATGCGATTAAGCTTAAATTAGCTAGTGATATGTTTTGATTTAGTATTTGGATATTCAAAACATTTAACAATTATATTTTTTGAATTCATTTTGATTTACTGGTTTAAATACAATTATGAATCTTATAACCGTGTTTAATTTAATACGTTTAATTAATGAATGTTGTATTCTAAATTATTCGTAGTTGATTAGAATCACAGGAAGCATTTTGAATTAAGACTATTATGAATTTAGACTCAAGGAGTTAACTTTTAAATTCACAAACCTCATTATGAATGACGTTGGATGTAACTCACCATAAATTATTTTCTTATAAGATTCTTTAATATTAGTATACTCATTTAGTATCATCTGACCACGAATACATATTAGAGATTCTGTTTAGGAAATGTTATTCTTTGGTCATCGTCAACCGCTCTCACGTAACTACCAGTCATAAAGGTTTTGATTAAGAATAATTCTGAAGTTTAATATGAGTTGTATGTAGTCAATAAGTGATTTTGTGCTCTTACATTTTATGTAACAGTTAGATATCGTGGCGTCCATGTTGATTCAAACCGGTGAAGTGTGAGGCCACATCCAAATTGACTGTGTATTTTCTTAGATCAGCTTGAATCTAGATAGAGAACAGTAATGATTAAGATCCAAATGAGAATTAATCTCAAATTACTCAATTTATGTCTTTTAAAGAAAGGATGAATGACTACATATACCATAAGTCTATCGTATTGCCATAGTATGGTGTTACTAAAACAAGATGTTTTGGTGCATGACTTTAAAGTGTCATACATAGTTAGGGACAACCATGTGTAGCTAGAACGACGTTGACTATCTACGTTAAGATTTAATCGAATACCGTCCAAGTGGGAGTTTGTTGGATTTAATACGTACGAGTTCAATTAATTAACGTTACCAACTGGGCTATGACCCGTAAGAGTTACACCTTTGGCAACGAATGTCGAGCCCCACTTAATTTAATTAACTGGCGTTTACGAATTATGTAGTGGGTTTTAATAATTTATAAAAAAGTTAAAAATTATTTAACAAGTTTAATTGTTAAACATTATTGGTTCGTTTCTCGTTTTATATCGTGGGCTATGATTTAATTCCACCAGGCCTGGGGCCTGTAATAAGGATTATTATTACTTAAGGATGATTAGGGATTAAGTCCTAATCATCAGAAAAATTGATCCCCACCTTTTCTGTCTAGAACAAAAGAAAGAAAAGATTCCTTCTTTTCTTTTCTTCATTCGATCGCGCAAAACAATATATTTTAAATCGCCGCCTCAAATTGCCCGCAACCATGCAGGCCACCGGATCATCGCGGACCATGTTCGGTTTTGTTGAGCGATCAAGAATCGTCACCCGAGTAGAACCAATTGTAACGTTAAGCGCATCTCTCGTAGCCGCGACTACCTTTTTCCTATAATTGTGTTCGGTTCGTTTCTAGCATTCAACCGTTGACCATTGGTGTCTCAAACGTTTAAGTTTTGACCACTAAGGTATAATCATCTCATCATTAGATAATTATTATTTTGTATTTGCATCATTTGTAACCCAGATCCCGTCGGGTTCACTTTTGTTATTTATATATTTTTCCGTTGCGTTTATAGGTTATTAATCTCATTAAATAATTATCAACAACCTTTTGATAAAATAAACCTAATCAAGGTACCATTAAACCCAACACGTAAATGCACCAATCATAGCCTTAATCAGGCCATGATCTTGCAAAATCGATCCCACCGGTGGTGGTTTACGGCGATGACTTGAGGGGATTCATATTTCTCTAATTAAGGGGTTTTTTCGGTTCATTATTTATGAGGTTTGTTGCATTAGCGATTTGTTGTGCTAGAGTTTTCTTAGATGCATTGTCTCGTTTGTTGTTGTATTGATTCTATTTTTCCTTTTCTTTGTTTGGTGTTTTTTTACATCAGGTGTTGCTTCATCTGCTGCAGCACAAAATCAAGGTTATATTGTAAAATGTTCGAATCTTTTGATGAGTTTATGATGTGTTTTCGTCTTTTGGATTTTTTGATGAATTTTTATTCAAATTGTATCTGAATTTCTTCTAATCACATAATCAGGAATTTGAGATGGGACGAGAATTGCTTCATCAACTTATGGTAAAGTTTGATTTGTACAATATTTATTGTACTGAATTTGTGGACTTCCAACCAATTATGGTTGTTTCATATACCGGTTCCTGTAACTCTAGTTAGAATTATAAAAGAAAATCAATCACATTTGATCGTTTTTGAAATAGAAAAATGACCACTGATGTAACAATGACTAAACGAAGTGGTCCATGATAACTTGATGTTCCTAAATTATACATTTTAACAAAGTGATTTGTTCATGAAATTCGTTAAAATTAGAATTGAAATGGAAATGAAATTTAAATTAGAAATTTAAATAATTGAAAATTAAAGAAACTAGATTTAAAATTCGAATTTATAATACATTTGGGTGACAAACGAATTGAAAAGGAACTAGAATCTACCACCCTCTCCACAACCTACTTACCTATTGGTCACCATTGCATCCACCCGCTATCAATTGTTGCCACCCCCACGTGCCACCGATCACCTTTACCACAAGCCATCAACCCCTACAATCAAATGTCTACGGGTATGTAGCCTACCTTGCAACCATCATGTTTTCGCATTTCTAGATGCAATTCATCATACAATGTTCTAATGTGTGTTTATGTTAATCAGATGAGTATCGTATCACATAGATAACCTAGTAGGTCCATCTCAATATGTTTGGCCTGATTTCAATGAACTATTGACAGTCAAAATATTAATAATAATTTCAAATTGATGCTTTATCTAATGACAATCAAAGGTTCCTTAGGAATACTTTTAAATTAACACTAAATTGTATTTTTTTCTAGTTTTTTTGGTTACTCGGCTACACTATAATCAGTTGGTGGCTGGCGTTGGTTGGTGGCATCGACAACCATATGTGGATGGCATCGGTTGGGTGACGTCTGGTAATTTTTCGTTACCAAACTTTGTTAGTTCCGTTAGGTCTTGCATACACATGTCGTGAGCACATACTAGTTGTCGTTGAACGTTGGTGACCTAATAATAATTAATTATGGTTAACAAATACGAAATTAATTGATAATTTTGATTATTAATATGTGATTATGTGATTCATGAATTTTAAATATTATTTATGAATTTCTTTTTATAACGTGACAACGTGTGATATTTGATTCATGTGTTTTGTTGCTAGTTGAAATATATGATTATTATTGTTGATTAATAATACATGAGTTTTATAATTACCACAAAAGTTAATATTACTAAAAATCATACTCTAGCCCCCCCTCCCACACCTCCATTTGGCCGAACACCCTCCCCAACCTTATTCCTTGACATTTTGAGCAACTACAACAAGCATCCATCGATTTTTCCTTGGCTTCAAGTGTTCCAACATGTAGCAAGCATAATCTTTGACCTATTACATGATTTAAGGTGAGTTTTAACAAGTTTTTTTTATAATTTTTTATTCAAGAACAACCATAGTTCAATTAACATTGAAGTGATTCAAATTGATATGATTTGACGATGCTATGATGTTAGTTGTATTGTATTGATGCTAGTTTATGTAGATTACGCAAGAATTTAATGGAAATGAGGTGTTGTTTATACATTACTATAAGTAGAAACTTTTGTGCATAAGAATTGAGAATTTGATGAATTGTTGATGTTTACCATGCTTAGATGATTGCTATGAACTAGATTAGGTATAAAATTAATGAATTTATGATTAAATTTGTAAGGATTACACTTAGAGGTTGATGCATCAAAGAGCTCTTAGCATGCACATGTGAAGTACAAGGAAGTTACTTCGGAAGATTTGATACAACTCAATGAATTATACTAAGTATCAAATCTTTCGAATCCAAAAGACCAAATCTTCCGAAGCTAAAGGTGAAGTATTCCGAAGCTTTAAAGACAAAGTCTTCCAAAGCCAAGAGACTGATTTCTTCCAAAGATGGAGAAGATATATTTTTTATGAATCACCTTTTGACAAAAGCTGAACAATTTTTCGCTGCCACCTCTAAAGACTCACCAATTTATATGAGTTGGTGAAAAGTCCATACTTTTGTCAAACTATAGATTAAGGCCTTGTGTCTGTAACTTTCTACATTTGTACTTTTATCCTTTTTGTATTTGATAAGGATGAGAGTTATGACATGTCATAGTCACTAGTCAAGAGGCAATCTGCCTTTTGACTTTACATTGATCTTGCTTTCTAGATTAGTGTTTTTGGCTGGCTTTCAAAGTATGTCCGGATAAAGTCAAGTACTTATAATTTCTCTTTAAGCTTTGTAACACTTGTAAGAATTTAAGAGCAATATGCATCATACTTGAAAACCATATTATCTTATTCTTGCTCTTGTTTTGTTCTTAAGTTGTGTCTTTGTTTCAATATAAGTCGGTTCCCTATTTGATCTGTTAAGTGTTCTAACTCTCCTAGCACTATAAAACTGTTGCATTGACCTCCATCACTGGTCCTGCAATTTAAATTAGAGCATTTTAGGCTCTTGATTGTAAGATCTCACCATCTTAGATCTCTTCAGTTTAACAAAACACTTACCAGCTCAAATGGCAGCTCTCTCAAAGGCTAATATGGAAACCATTACTATGACAAAGTCTCTACTGATCACTCCTGATGATTTTGATACTTGCTGCCAACGTATGGAGGGGTTCATCAAGTCTCAAGACACTAGGATGTGGAGCTCTATTTTTGAAGGACCTCACATCCCAAGCACCTCTTCAGTTACTGCTGTAGGTGGGATGATACCTAAGGAAATGGCTAACTAATCTGAGGAAGATTGGAAGAAAATTGATGTAGATCATAAAATTGCTCTTCCAAATTCTAAATGCAGATGCTTCAAGAAGTGTAAAACTGCTAAGCAACTCTGGGATGCACTGAAACTCACGTATGAGGGGTCTGAGGAAGCAAAGGAAAGCAAGAAAGACCTCATGAAGTAGCAGCTTGAGAACTTTACCTACAAGTCAGGCATAACTATGACTCAACAATATTTTAGGTACGTTGAGATTGTAGATACTCTCATGGATGTTAGAGTCAAGCTTGAGAATAGGGACATTATGAGAAAGTTCATGTTTTCTCTTTGCAGACAATCGACTCACTACTATGTGAGCATTAAGAACACTGAAAACCTAACCACTCTTACTCTCACAGAGTTGTATGGTATCCTTAGTGGCTACCGGATGAAGATGAACATGCAAAATCTATCAAGCAGATCTTCTAGCAATCAACAGATTTCAACCCTTCATGTGGTTGAAAGGGAAAGTAGAGAACCACAGCATCATCTTATCTGCTACCCTAACAACTCACAAAAGGGTCCTTTTATCACTTTCCCTGAGACACCAAGGGAGAGCTACATCCAAGGAAGTCCATTCCAAGAGACAAGCTCATCTCAAGCCATTGTGTCTGCTGATGAAAGTTGTGGCAACTTTCTATTCACTCTTGAAGACTTGGATTGTATCCATCCAGATTATCTGGAGTACATGGAGATAGTCCAGCAAATGCATCTTCTCACTCATAAAGCCAACAAGTTCTACAAGAGAACAGACAGAAAGTTTCCTAGCAATGTACCTAGTGGAAAGTTTGGACTGGATAAAAGAAAAGTAAAGTGTTACAATTGTAATCAAATGGGACACTTTGCTAGGGAGTGCAAGGCACCAAGGACAAATGGTGGCCAAGCACAATCCAGGCCTAACTACACTGATGATGCTCCCAGATCTGAGAAGCCATGCCAACCAAAACAACAAGATGTTGTTGTTGTGGAAGAGGGAGGATTTGACTGGAGCTTTCAGGTAGAAGATGTTTCTCCTAACCAAGCACTTATGGCTGACCATAAAGAAGCCAAGGTATTAGAACATCTTTGTACACCTAAATGCATTGCTAAAGTAAATATGTATAGGTCCTATAAAATGGAAGTGAGATCTGATCTTGAGTCCTTAAACATTTTAAAAGCTGATTTCAAAAGAGCTTAAGATGACTATAAACTTAAAATAGAAAATTTAGAGAAAACAATTTCAACTCTTAAGCATGAGCATACAAATTACAGGACTCAAATTAAAGATCTCATTACCAAGTTAACTGAATGCAAGGCTAAGCTTGTGATTAGCAATGTCAGAGTAGAAAAGTGTGTTCTTGTAGAGGAAAGCTTCAAGAACATCATATCTTCATCCATTCATGCAAAGATTTTTTATCAGAACAGGCAGTGATTGGGTTCAAATGAGATAGCTCCTCCACACACATTACTATCTGTAAGACCTCCAAGGTGTGAAACTTGTCAAGATGAGCTACCCCTCATAGACCCCATCCCAGAAGAGGATGAAGATGAAAAGGAGATAGTGAAGAATGGATCTGAAGTGAGTGAAGAAGATCATCCTAAGAAGGGTCATTATTCTCCTGGAGAGAAGAAAGAACCAAGGATGACCAAGTCTGCAAGGAAGAACTTGATCTTGATCAGGGCAGCCAAAAGAAAATCAAAAAAAACCCAAGAGATTAATACCACCTTCAACTCTAAGCAGGAACAAGTCTTTATTTCTGCTGGATTTAAAATGGTGAAGACTAAAGAATCAATCATGGGCTCTAGTACCAGGAGTCCTAGTTCATGTCCAAATCATCCTTGTTTGGAAAAGAAGGCTGATCAAATATGCATCACTACTACACAGCCTCAATCATCCAGTTCCAAGAGCAAGCCTCACCCTAAGAAGCCTGCTGCATCATCTGTGAAGATGAAGAAGGAAGTTATAAAAGATCAAACTTATCCTTCTACTTAGAAGAAGAATCTCAGAAGTATGGCAACTGAATGCATCATGTGTGGTGGTACCTCTCACTTTGCAAAGGATTGCATCTACAATCCCAAAAGCACCATCCATATGACCAAGAAGAAAGCTTCTGAGAAGAAGAAGATAGCTTTGGAAGGAAAATCTCTTCCTTTTAAAAGCTACAATATGAAGAAGAATATAGGTGAAAATTACATTCGGAAGAAAATTTGGTCTCGGAAGAAAGGAATGCTTCCGAAGTACTGAAATCTGCTGCAGTGGATGCAAAAGCTTCCGAAGGTCCAGTCTCCAAAACTTTCAAAGTCATCAAAACTTCCAAAGTCTTGAAGACCAAGTCTAATGTTCCAAAGATGGCGTGGAAGATGAAGGGAGGCCATGTGACTGAAAGTTCTTCATCAACAATAGCTAATGATCTTTAGAGCTTGCATATAGGATCAATAACTATTGAAGTATCTTTAACTCACTTTGGCAAGCCCAAGACCAAAAAGGCTTCGGTTTCCAAATGTAACTAACCATCTCTTTTTGTGCAAGAATAGCTAAAGACCAAAGGAAATGTATAGATCATTAATAATGGTTGTTCTAGGCACATGATAAGCAATGACTCTTTGCTTCATAACATTTAAAGAATTGACGAAGGGATAGTTGCTTTTAGAGGAGAATCAGGTGGTTACATCACCGGAAGGGGCGGAGTCACAAATGGTAAGCTCAGCACTGAAAAGGTAAACTATGTTATGGAGCTTGGGTACAATCTCTTGAGTGTATCCTAATTTTATGACTAGAGACATAGCTTGCTCTTTACTGAGCATGAGTGCATTGTTCTTAAGCCCGGGGTGGTCATTCCTAAAGAGCAATTTTTGATCAGAGCCCTCAGGAAAGGGATCATATATAAGATGGATTATGTCTGCAAGCTTGACAAAGCTCTTTATGGGCTGCATCTCCAAAGAAGTGGTATGAGACACTTTCACCTATCTTGTTCAGCATGGCTACAAGAGGGGTACTATTGATAGAACACTCTTCATTAAAGCAATAGGAAATGACTTGATGCTGGTTCAAGTTTATGTAGATGACATCATCATCGGTTTAACTAATCCATAGCTCTACAAATACTTTGAGAAGCTGATGAAGAATAGGTTTAACTAATCCATAGGTTAACTCACTTTGACAAGCCCAATACCAACAAGGCTTCGGTTTCCAAATGTAACTAACCATCTCTTTTTGTGCAAGAATAGCTAAAGACCAAAGGAAATGTATAGATCATTAATAGTGGTTGTTCTAGGCATATGATAAGCAATGACTCTTTGCTTTATAACATTTAAAGAATTGATGAAGGGATAGTTGCTTTTAGAGGAGAATCAGGTGGTTACATCACCGGAAGGGGCAGAGTCACAAATGGTAAGCTCAGCACTGAAAAGGTAAACTATGTTATGGAGCTTGGGTACAATCTCTTGAATGTATCCTAATTTTGTGACTAGAGACATAGCATGCTCTTTACTGAGCATGCGTGCATTGTTCTTAAGCCCGGGATGGTCATTCCTAAAGAGCAATTTTTGATCAGAGCCCTCAGGAAAGGGATCATATATAAGATGGATTATGTCTACAAGCTTGACAAAGCTCTTTATGGGCTGCATCAAGCTCCAAAGAAGTGGTATGAGACACTTTCACCTATCTTGTTCAGCATGGCTACAAGAGGGGTACTATTGATAGAACACTCTTCATTAAAGCAATAGGAAATGACTTGATGCTGGTTCACATTTATGTAGATGACATCATCTTTGGTTTAACTAATCCATAGCTCTACAATACTTTGAGAAGCTGATGAAGAATAGATTTGAAATGAGTGTCATGGGGGAACATAATTTCTTTCTAGAAATTCAAGTGAAACAGGTTGAAAATGGCATCTTAATAAACCAATCAAAGTATGTGCAAGACATACTTACCAGATACCATTTGATTGAGTGCAAGGTTGCTAAGACACCCATAGCTAGAAACCACTCCCTAGGACCTGATCTTGAGGGGGAGTGTGTTGATGAACATCTCTATAGAGCTATGATTGGGTCTCTTATATATCTCATAGCCAGCAGGCCTGATATCATGTTTGCTAATGTATTTGTGCAAGAGATCAAGCCAACCCCAAGATGTCACACCTAGTTGTTGTCAAGAGGATTTTGAGATATCTCAAAGGTGCTCCCAAACTAGGCCTTTGGTATCCAAAGAATTCTAACTTCAATCTGTATGCTTATACAGATAGTGACTATGGTGGCTGCAACATGACTGCAAAGTCTACATCTGGGGGTGTCAATTCCTTTATGGAAGGATAGTCTCATGGCAATACAAGAAACAATCTTGTGTGTTTGCATCAGCTGCTGAAGTAGAATACATTGCTGCTGCAAGCTGCTGTGCTCAAGTGCTTTGGATTCAGAATCAGATGTTGCATGTATTCAACTTCAAAGAGACTCCCATCCATATAGACAATAACAGTGTTATCTCTATTACAGAGAATCCATGCAGCACTCAAAGACAAAGCACATCAACATTAGGTATCATTTGATTAGAGATAATTTTGAAAACGGGTTGATAAAACTAGTCAAAGTTAACACAAATAAACAATATGCTGATTTGTTCATAAAAGCTTTTGATTAACATAGATTTAAGTATCTCGTATCAGCTATTGAAATGATTAACTTTGAGTAGATTTTCTTAAACTAATTTAAGATTATTTTTCAAATATGTGTGTCTTAAGTTGTCTACATCATTACCAATATAAGTCCAGTTTACCTTAGGGAGAAATCTTTTCAAAATGATATTCCTTAGAATTTTGAAAATTTAAGATATATTTTCCTTTGGAAGACATTAAGTTGAATTTGGAAGAAAGTTATGTCTTCTAAAATAATAACTACTTACTAAGAAATTTACATTCGGAAGAAATTCTGACATATTTTCCAAAGCTTAAGTGTGCTTCTAAGTACATATATGCATTGAAGGACAATTTTCTTCCTAAAGCAATTAAGCCTCAGAAGCTTTATTCCTCCTTTGAATAAAACTTCGTAATTATAATATCTTCCGAAACCAAATATATCTCGGAAGCAAAATACTCAAAGTATTTTTCTTCCGAAGCAAAGTTTTATCAAGCTAAGAATATCTTCCGAAGTCAAATTGGCTTTGGAAGTTTTTCTCAAAACTTCCGAAGAAAAATTACCTTCGGAAGATTTTAGACTTCCAAAAAACTGCCATTTTGGGCATTTTTTAAGAGCTGGGACCGACATCCGGATTTCAAAGTTTATCCTTTTACATTAACTTTGTCTCAAATCCTACTATATATATACATCTTTAACGGTTCCCCCTCTTTCTCCATCCTCTTCATCTACAAAACTTCAAACCCTAAATTCACCCACAAACTGACTTTGTTATTAGCTTTCTTCACCTCAAAGCTTTCTAAAATTGGCCAACCCTGAACCCCGAAACCAACCAGATTTTTCCATGCATCTACACAGGCAACATAATCAAGTTTTTCTATTATCATCCGAGAAAGATCCAGATTTCTCTGATGTTTGCCGCTTCTTATCTCACTCAAACTACCTCACTACCCTCACAATCAACCCTCCACTATATGAAGAACAACTTCTAGAGTTCTGGAGGACCTGCCAAGAGGTTATCTTGGACGGTGAGAAGGAACTATCTGCCATCACTCCAACCACCATCAACTCTCATCTAAGGGTGGATGATAAAGAAGGCAAGTTTTCCTTCCCAAAATCTGTTGTGAACAACTCATTCCTGCAGATGGGCTATGAAGGAGACTACTCTATTAGAACCTTCAAGAAGGGTAAGGTTTCCTCTCAATGGAAGTACCTCCTCCATGTTGTAATCTACTTCCTATCTAACAAACATTGAGGTTGGGACCATATTCCGGAGGACTTATCCTATATAGTCCATAGGAAGGTTCAAGGGGCCAAGTTCAAGTACTCACAGTTTGTCTATATAAACTTGCTTGCTAACTTGGACACCTTAGAGTACTATATGTTACCTAGATATGTTCAACACATTCTTAACTATGCACTGGGCTCATAGTTAAGGGGGACAGGTAATACTCTTAAATTGGGACAGATGAAGCACGACATCTTCAAAATAATGAGAAAGACTACTATTGGCTCATTGCTCAAGGTGGCAACTTGCAATCACCAGCCAATGATGAACCCACACCTTCTACATCTGCACCACCCATACAGCCACAAATAACTATCACCTACATAAGAAAATCCAAGAGAACCGCTGCTAAGTCTATTCAGGTTGAGCAGGCCTCCATACCACTACCTATTTAGGAGGAAGTAGAAACAAGAGCTCCCACTTCCCCTGAGGAGCAAACCACTCCTATTATTTCTTTGATTAGTGCTGAGGTTCCTCATTCTGAGTCTGATGAGCTTATTGCTAAAGCCTTAAGCCATCACTCTGAGTCTCAAAACTCAAGTCATCAACCTTCAGGGGAAAGTTACTATACCTAGCCATTAGATTTAAACCAACCATCCTTGACCATCAATTCTATGATGATGAGGATATGGGATTTAGTGAGTACCTTGAGTCTCTTTTCTCCACCCCTGCTCAAGGAGTGGCGAGTACTCCTGAATCACCCATATCTAGCCCGCATCATCCACCACCAATTGAGGTGGACCTTCCTGAACCTGTTCAGGAAGTCCATATGGAAGAGACTCTCACTTTTTCAAGTGAATACATCATTAAGACCTCAACCATGGCAACTCAACCCATTGACACTTCTTTTGAAGCTATCATGGTGCAAGGGAAATCCAACAGCCAAGAACCCCATGGTAGTGGTAAGGAAGAAGACTTTGGTCCTATTCTCTCATCCCCCCATGATTGTTCTGATGAAGATAAGGGGAGTCTGCAACTAAAGGTACATCAACTATCTAAAACATGCACCTATTTAGTTTCAAAGGTAAGTCACCTAGAATCTCATGTGGCTACCTTACAAAGACAGGTCATTGGGTAGCAACTTTAGATCATTGATCTCAAAGGCAAGTTAGCTGAGAGACCTGTCAGGCAACTCAACCTGGTTCACCAGAACTTATGGATGTGGTGGACCTAACCCTGTTCAAGAGGATGATGCTACCAAAAAAGGGGAGAAAGTCCTATTTACAATCATAGAACCTGGGAGCTCTAACCAGAGTATGAACATTATGGATTCACCACCCTCATTTGCAATTGTCCATATTCAATAACCTCCTTAGGCTCATATTGATGTGGATGCCCTGATCCAATGTCTATTTGAGGAGGGCATACCAAGGGCTATGTCTACCCCATCCTACCCTGTTGAAAATCTAATAATGGGATGGAGGTATGATGCTGATAGAAGAGCCCTTGTACTCTCTAGATCTCAGGGGTAATAAGAAGTCTTTAACTTTCAAAACCTGAGATACTATAAGAGCACTTATTTGGTTGACTTGTCACTTGCCAATACCCTTACTGAAGCACCAACTGGTCTCACAGCCTCTCCCTAGCCAAAGCTTAAGTGCTACACCAAGCAATGAATGCCAAAGCTCTCTCCACCTTGAGTCACACAGACCAATGACTGACAAAGGGAAGAGGAAGATGACCTCTGAGAAGATTGAGGAGGAGAAAAGAGAGAGGAAAAGGAAGGCAAGGGGAGAGAGTTCAAATGAGACCCCTGGCTTTATAGAAGCTATAATCAAGGTTGCCTCCAGGCCAACCATTAAGAAGATTAGTTGAGGGCAGCCAGATTGAACTCTCTAGGGTCTAGGAACTACAATGTTGATGTACTCATCCCTCTTCCCTTGGAAGAACTGAATGAAAAAAAGAGGAAGGAAGCTGAGGATACAAAGTTGCTCCTTAAAATCAAAAAAGAAAAAAGAAGAAGAAAAAGATTATACAAAGCTCCTACCCTTTCCCCAGTTCAAGAAAGCCATGAGGTAGAGGTTGTAGCTACCGAGCAACAAACCCAGGTAGGTAGGGAATAAGACAGACAAAAGATGATAACCTACCTGAGTGCCACAGGCCTCTATCAGGCAGCAGACCTACTTCCCTTATCATATGAATACATTGAATTTGTATACCTCAAGCAGCTTGAGCAAGAAGTGCTAAAAAAGCAAAAGGCTGCTAAAAGTAAGATGAGGGAAGAGGATGTAAAGTCAAGAGCCACCAACAGAGCAAATCAGAAGAAGTCTACTGATAGACAGAAGATGGTGAGCTTCTTAAAGCTGTATCGGTTCTCCAGAAGGAGACTTGGTCAAATGTTTCTATCCACCATGGATGCTATATTAGGGTGATCAAGCAGAAGATTAAGAAGGGTGAGCTGGTGGACTTACATTCTCCACCAAGTCAGGATACACCTGAAGCTGAGGTCCTGATCCCTCTCCTTCTGACCAATAATAGGGTCTTGATCCCTCTCCTTCTAAACCTATAAAGGAAAAGGACACAACTGAAGAGGCAAAACAAGAAATATCCGGTACTTAAAGCCAGCCTTCTCAGTTAAAGCATAAAAAGAGGAAGAGGATGGCCATCATAAGGGACAAGAAGAAGAAGAAGAAGAAGTCAAATGCAACCACCTCTGTACCTCCGGATAGGCCAGAACATCCTAAGGGCGATCAAGAAGAGGCTACGCAACAAAGTCCACTCATTGTAGAGCCTCTTGCTATTGAGAGACCCATACTGTCTTGGGCTTTTGCTACTAACCCAGACAGATGGTATGTCACTAGAGATCTACGGGGTCAAGATATGTACTTCTGGCAAAACATACTTGACCTTCCTATGCATGATCTCTATTACATGAGTAGGTACTTTGAAAGTCTGAGGAATCCTAACCAACTGATGATGAAGGGAATGGTCTTGATTCTAATAAGGACTGTTAACAGAAGAAGATCAAGATTCAAAGTGCTCCTTTAGTTTTGGTAGAATCAGCCTAGGTTTGTAAGGATTACACTTACAGGCTGATGCACCAAAAGCTCTCAGTATGCACATGTGAAGTACAAGGAAGTTACTTCAGAAGATTTGACAAAACTTAATGAATTATACTAAGTATCAAATCTTCTGAAGCCAAATGACCAAATTTTCTGAAGCTAAAGATGAAGTCTTACGAAGCTTCAAAGAGATAGTCTTTTGAAGCCAAGAGACTGATTTCTTCCGAAGATAGAGAAGATATGCTTTTTCTAAAACACCTTTTGATAAAAGCTGAACAACTTTCTGTTGCCACCTCTAAAGACTCACCAACTTATATTAGTTGGTGAAAAGTCCATACTTTTGTCAAACTGTAAATTAAGGTCTTATGTCTGTAACTTTCTACTTTTGTACTTTTATCCTTTTTGTATTTGATAAGGATGTGTGCGATGGCATGTCATAGTAACTAGTCAAAAGGCAATCTGCTTTTTGACTTTACATTGATCTTGTTGTCTACATTAGTGTTTCCATCTGGCCTTTAAAGTATGGTCGGCTGTAGGATGCAGTATAAATTGTCTCAAGTACTTGTCATTTCTCTTTAAGCTTTGTAACACCTATAAGAACTTGAGAGCAATATACATCATTCTTGAAAACCATGTTATCTTGTTCTTGTTCTTGTTTTGTTATTAACTTGTGTTCTTTGTTTCAATTTAAGATGGTTCCCTATTTGATCTATTAAGTGTTCTAACTCCCCTAACACTGTGAAACTGTTACATTGACCCCCTTCACCGGTCCTGTAGAATTGGATGATAGATTGGTTGTAGGGTGTTACTTTCCTGAAAGGGAAGCTTTATTAATGTGAATCATTGGATCTTGTGAATTGGGCATGTATATGATGTTAGAATCATGCTATAATGCTTGTTGATAATGTCTAATGCGTTAGAATGCGTTAATTAGGTCATTTGGATGCTTGATGGATTATTTGGAAAATCTAGGTTTATGAAATATTATGCAAGTGATGAGTTTATATTATAAAGCTATGGAATCATGTTTAGGGATTATAGTAGGTCATAGTTACATATGTTAATTGGTATGAATTATATTAGGAAATGTGATAATGAATATCATACATGCGTGCGAATCTGAGGCCCCTACCTAGTAGGATTGGCAGGGTTTAGGATGTGAAGTCATGAGTGTATTCACATGGCATGTTGTGTGTGATTAAACTAACTACGTGATTTGTTAGTTGTGATGTAATTATAGTTATGTTGAGCCTAATAATTGGTTGAGATTTTCATGTGTTGTATGATAGTCTATGTTAGTATGATGATCTTGATAGAAAGTAAGATTCATAATATGGGATACATGAATAACTTGTATGATAATCATGAATAATGAGTTATTATATTTGATTAAACAAGATTTTAATTAACATGTCAATAACATGCCAAACGGGTCAACTAGGTCAAAAGTGTCATTGTTTTCCAAAACCCTTAGGTCAATGTGTTGTTTGAGCACTTAGAGTTGTTAAGCTTTTCTGGTTACATGTACTTATATACACACGTGTTCTAGGTAACCTTTGACGGGTTGTCTTTCCACTCACCGTTAGCTTCGCAATTATTATTCGTTTGCGTACCAGGTGAATTCAATGCCCCACTTTTATTCATTCTCTTTTTGGGGGAGAAAGCATAATTATATTTTCAAACGCTTTATTATTATAACTTGTGTAAAGTATAACATAGTGTGATATACCATTGAAAGTCCTTACACTTTCGGGTCGTTAATTAAGGAAATTAACGGAAAATCATGGGTAGTACTACTAGGTCTGACAAGCCCCACCCATACAAATGGAGGTCAAGTGGGTGCAATATTGTCCTAAACAACTAACAGTGTCACGACTTGGTATGTCGTGGCAGAAGGCAAACAAACGAACACAGTCAGCTTCGATCACGAAATCAATATGGTTATTACTTATGAAATTAGACTAGCTATCTATTTCAGTACACTTGCTTATGTTTTACAAACGCTATTTTTTATGATGACTTACAAACTCTTGAACTCACCAACCATCATGTTGACATTTTTAGTATGCTTTCCTCAGGTCGTTACTAGCAGCTACCTTTAGGAGCACTCGCGAGTCAAGCATGCTTTTGAAGACTTATTGGTTTACATTTGGTTTTAATTCATATTTACAAATAATGGTTTGGGCACGTGTTTTTAGGCATTTTACATTACTTTGGGTTTGAAATGTTTACTAAACGCTTCCACAAATGTTTTAAAGTCTGAACTCTGGTTTTTTTTAAATGTTACATATAGAGTCATTCTATGTAACTAGTGACTTGGATCTTGGTTTGTTCACACGCCGCATGGTAAAACCACGCACGTGGATTTTGAGGGTGTGATAGGTTGGTGGTGACAGGTGCGTCAGAATGATGTTGGCAGGCTATGGTAGTGGCGGTGGCAGCGGTGAGCATGGTGGGTAGAGATTGGCGGCAATTATTATCGGTTGGTAGTGAGTGGCGATGGCCGTTGGTGGAGGAATGTGAAATCCTTCACAATTTAGATAGAACGTGAAATTATTATAAAAAGAAATTTGATGGAAACAAAGCAAATTTTAATTCAGTTCATTTCTAAATATAAAATACTATGAATGAAATTCAAATTTTAGTTCCAGCCAATTATGCTAACTGTAGGACTGGTGAATGGGGTCAATGCAACAGTTTGACAAGGTGGAGAGACTAAGAACACTTATCAGATTAAATAAGAAACTGGCTTAGATGAAACAATGAACACAAGTAAAAGAACAATAACAAGAACACTCAAATATGGTTTTCCAGAATGATGTATATTGCTCTCAAGTTCTTACAAGTATTACAAAGGTTAATTCTAAATACAAATACTTGAGATACTTTATACTACATCCTATAGCCGGCCATACTTTGAAAGCCAAGTGGAAACACTAATCTAGACAACAAGATCAATGTAGAGTCAAAAGGCAGATTGCCATTTGATTAGTGACTATGACATGCCATAGCTCACATCCTTATTTATTACAAAAAGAATAAAAGTACATGGTTGGAAAGTTACAAACTCAATACCTTAATCTACAGTTGACAAAAGTATGGACTTTTCACCAACTCATGCTAGTTGGTGAGTCTTCAGAGATGATATCAGAAAGGTGTTTCAGCTTTTGTCAAAAGTATGTCAGAGAATACATGCCTTGTTTGTCTTCTGAAGAAATCAGTATTGGCTTCGGAAGACTTTGTCTTTGAATCTTCGGAAGACTTCAACTTTAGCTTCGAAAGAATTGGTCTTTTGGCTTTGGAAGAATTGGTCTTTTGGCTTCAAAAGATTTTAATACTTAGCATAATTCACTGAGTTATATCAAATCCTCTAAAGTACTTTCCTAGTACTTCATATGTGCATGCTGAGAGCTCTTTGGTTACATCAGCCTCTAAGTGTATTCCTTACGAACCCCCTAGGCTGATGCTACCAAAACTAAAAAGACCTTTGAGTCTTGATCTTCATCTGTTGAAAGTCCTTATCAGAATCAAGACCATTCCCTTCATCAGTAGTTGGTCAAGATTCCTCAGACTCTCAAAGTATCTCCTCATGTCATAGAGATCATGCAAAGGGAGATCAAGAATGTTTTTCCAGAAGTATATGTCTTGACCCCCTTGATCTCTAGTGACATACCATCTATCTGGGTTAGTACCAAACTCCCAAGACAAGATGGGTCTCTCAGCAGCAAAAGGCTCTACTATAAGTGAACTTTGTTGAAAAGCCTGTTCTTGAGCACCCTCAGGATGTTTTGACCCATTCTAAGGTGTAGAAATGGATGCCTTGGACTTCTTCTTCTTCTTCTTGTCTTTTCAGATGGCCATCCTTTTCCTATTCTGTATTTTGACTAAGAAAATAGGCCTGCAATTGCAGATTGTTCTTGTTTTTCCTTCCAGTTAGGTCCTTGTCCTTCACAGGTTCAGAAGGATAATGATCAGGACCATGCTATGGATCAGAAGATGAAGCTGGCTGTGATGCAGTACTTGGTCTAGGTTATGTTGTCTCTTGGGGTTCAACCTTGACATTAGCTTCAGGTGTAGCCTGACTTGGTGGAGAATGCAAGTCAACTAGCTCACTTCTTTTGATCTTCTGCTTGATCACTCTAATGTGCTCATCCATGGTGGATAGAGACATTGGACCAAGTCTTTATCCAAATAATCCATACAGCTTCAAAAATCTCACTATCTTTTGTCTATCAACAAACTTCTCTAGATTTGCTTAGATGGTGGCTCTTGACTTTGCAGCCTCTTCCCTCATCTTACTCTTAGCAGCTTTTTGCTCTTTTAACACTTGTTACTCAAACTGATTGAGGTATTCAATCTCAAAATAGATTCATATGAGAAGGGATGAAGGTCTGCTACCTGATAGAGACCTGTGGCACTCAGATAGGTTATCATGTTTTGCCTATCTTGTTCCATACCTACCTGAGTTTGTTGCTCAGTAGCCACAACCTCCGCCTTAGGACTTTCCTAAACTGAGGAGAGAGTAGGGGCTTTATAGAGTCTTTTCCTTCTTCTTTCTTCTTTGATTTTGAGGAGTAATTCTGCATCCTCAGCCTCCTTTCTCTCCTTTGACACTTCCATATAAGCTAGTTCATTTAATTCTTCCAAGTGGAGAGAGATAATTTCATCAACATTGTAGTTCCTTGACCCTAGATAGTTCAATCTGGCTACCCTTAACTTATCATCTTAAGTGCTTGGCCTGGGGGCAGCCCTGATTGTAGCTTTCATGAAGCCAGGGGTCTCACCTAAACTCTCTCTTCTTATCTTCCTCTTCCTCTCTCTTTCCTCCTACTCAATCTCCTCAGAGCTCATTTTCCTCTTCCCTTTGTCACTCACAGGCCTGTGTAACTAAGGGTGGAGAGAGCTTTGGCCTTCATTGCTTGGTGCTGCACTTGAGCTCTGGCCAAAAAGATGATGTGAGATACCTTCACCAGCTGGTGCCTCACTAAGGGTAGTGGGTGTTGACGCAGTTCCTGTTTCAAGGTTCAAAGGCTCAACTATTAGCCCTTCAGCCAAGGGTTCCCCTTCGAATCTAATCTTAAGGTCCACCTCAACATATAGTTGGCCAACAGTCTTGCCTGCTAGCCTCTATCTATATAGCTTGGTTCTCTTCTTGAACTCTTTAAGCACCCTGTCTTGAATTCTATCACCTAACCTTACAGCTTGCCTGTTTTGTTCTGGGTTGGCAATTGATAGGTAAATTAAATAGGTGCTCTTATAGTATCTAGGGTTGTAAACGTTGAGCACTTCTTGTTGTCCCTGAGACCTGGAGATTACCAGGGCTCTTCTATCAGTATCATACCTCCATCACACGATTGGATTTTTAGCAGGGTGAGATGAGGTAGACATTACCCTTGGTATACCCTCCTTAAACAAGCTTTGAATGAGTGAATCCATATCAATGTAGACCTAAGGAGGTTGTTGAGTATGAACAAATACAAGTGAGGGTGGTGAGTCCTCTATGTCCATACTCTGGGAGGAACTCCCAGGTTTTGTGATTGTAGGTAAGACTTTCTCACCCTTTTTGGTAACATCACCCTCTTGCACAGGGGAGCTAAGGGTTAGGTGCACCACATCCATAGGTTCTTATGGACCTGGTTGAGTTCTCCTAATAGGTCTCTCAGCTAACTTGCTCTTGAGATCGGTGATCTCAAGTTGCTAGTCATTAACCTTTCTTTGTAAGGTAGCCACTTAAATTTCAAGGTGACTAACCTTTGAAACTAAACAGGTGCATGTTTTTGACAGTTTTTGCATCTTTATTTAGAGACTCCCCTTATCTTCATCAGAAGAATCATGGGGGGATGAGAGAATAGGACCAAAGTCTTCTTCCTCATCACTAGCATGGAGTTCTTAGCTGCTTGATTTCCCCTTCACCATGACATCTTCATAAGAAGTGTCAATGGGTTGGGTTGCCATGGTTGAGGTCTTAATGATGTAATCACTTGAAGAAGTGAGAGCCTCTTCCATATGGACTTCCTAAACAGGTTTAGGGAGGTCCACCTCAGTTTGCATTGGATGATGCGGGTAGGATATGGATGATTCAAGAGCACTCATCTCTCCTTGAGCAGGGGTGGGGAAGAGAGACTAATGGTACTTACCGAAGTCCATATCTTCATCATCATATAATTCAAGGTTTGGGATTGGTTGGTTGAGATCTAAAGGCTGGGGATGGTAACTTTCCCCTGAAGATTGATCACTAGAGTTTTGAGACTCAAAGTTAAGGCTTAAGGCTAGGGTATTGAGCTCATCAGGCTGAGCACGAGGAACCTCAACACTGATTAATGAAATGATGGGAGTGGTCTACTCCTCAAGAGAAGTAAGAGCTTTAGTTTCCACTTCTTCCTGTATGGGTGAGTGTATAGGGGCCTGCACATCCTGAGTAGTTTATGCAGGGGTTTGTTTGGATCTTCTTGAGTAGGTGAGGGTGATTTGTGGTTGTGTGAGTGGTGTAGATGTAGAAGGTGTAGGTTCAGTATTGGCTTGTGTTGCCAAGTTGTCACCTTGAGCAATGAGCTCTAACATTTTTGGGACTAGAGTTGTTTCTACCCCTAAGAAGCCAACAGTGGACTTTCTCATTGTCTTAAAGGTGTTGGGCTTCATCTGTCCTAGTTTAAAGAGTGTTACATGTTCCCCTTAACTGTGAGCCTAGTTTATAGTTAAGAATGTGTTGAATATATCTAGGGAACATGTAATACTCTAAGGAGTCAAAGTTAGCAAGCAAGTTTGTATAAACAAAGTGAGAGTACCTGAACTTGACCCCTTGAACCATCCCATGGACTATGTAGGATAGGTCCTCAGGAATTTGGTCCCAACCTCCATGCTTGTTGGATGGAGAATGGATGACCACATGAAGGAGGTACTTCCATTGGGAGGAAACCTTACCATTTTTGAAGGTTCTTACTGAGTAGTCCCCTTCATAACCTAACTGCTGGAATAAGTTGTTAACAGCAGACTTGGGGAAGGACAAATCACCTACTTCATCATTCAGCCTCAGATTAGAGTTGATGGTGGCTGGAGTGATGAAGATTCTCTTCCCCTGCGCTATGGCAGACAGTGCCTTCTCACCATCCAAGATGACCTCTTGGCAGGTCCTCTAGAACTCTAAAAGTTGATCTTCATACAAAGGAGGGTCTATGGTAAGTGCAGTGAGGTAGTTGTAATGAGACAAGAAGCGGCAGACATCTGAGAAACCTGGATCTTTCTCGGATGATAACAGAGAAACATGGTTGTGTTGTATGTGTAACTGCTTGGAAAATTTTGGTAGGTTTTGGGGATAAGGTTTAGCCATTTTTTAGTAGCTTAGAAGTGAAGGAAGGTAAGAACAAAGCCGATTTATGGGTGAATTTAGGTTATGAACTTTTACAGATGAAGGAGAAAGTGAAAGAGGGGTAACCATTATGGGTATATTTATATGGCTGGATCTGAGACAAAGTTAAAGAAAGAGGATAAACATTGAAATCCGGATATCGGTCCCACCTCTAAAAAAGTGCCCAAAAAGGTAGTTTTCTTAGAAGTCGAAAATCTACCGAAGGTAATTTGTCTTCGGAAGTTTTGATAAAAACTTCCAAAGCCATTTTGACTTTGGAAGATATTCCTTAGATTGAAAAAAAATTCGTAAGAAAAATACTTAGAGTATTTTTACTTCTGATATATATTTGGTTTGGAAGATATTAAACCTCAGAAGATTTATTCAAAGGATGAATAAAGCTTACGAGACTTAATTACTTTCCGAAGAAAATTGTCCTTGAAAACATATAAGTACTTAGAAGCATATTTAAGCTTCGGAAGATATATCAGAATTTCTTCCAAAGGTAAATGTCTTAGTAATTAGTTATTAGATTTGAAAACATAATGTTCTTTCAAAGACAACTTAATGTCTTCCGAGAGAAAATATATCTTAAATTTTAAAAATTCTAAGGAATATCATTTTGAAAAGATTTCTCACAAGGTAAACTGGGCTTATATAGGTGATGATATAGACAACTTAAGACACACATATTTGAGAAAATAATCTTGAGTTTATCTTAAGAAAATCTACTCAAAGTTAATCATCCCAATAGCGGATACAAGATACTTAAATCTCTGCTCATCAAAAGCTTTTGTGAACAAATCGGCATATTGTTAATTTGTGTTAACTTTGGCTAGTTTTATTAAGCCCTTTTCAAAATTATATCTAATCAAATGATACCTGATATTGATGTGTTTTGTCTTGGAATGCTGCACAGGATTCTCTGTAATAGAGATAGCACTGTTGTTGTCTATGTGGATGGGAGTCTCTTTGAAGTTGAATCCATAGTCTATAATTTGATTCCGTATCCAAAGCATTTGAGCACAACAGCTTGTAGCAGCAATGTATTCAGCTTCAGTAGTTGATGCGGACACATAGGATTGTTTCTTGCATTGCCATGAGACTATCCTTCCACCAAGGAATTGACATCCCCTAGATGTAGACTTTGCAGTCATGTTGCAGCCACAATAGTCACTATCTATATAGGCATAAAAATTAAAGTCCGAATTCTTTGGATGCCAAAGTCCTAGTTTAGGAGAACCTTTGAGATTTCTAAGAATCCTCTTGACAACAACTAGGTGTGACATCTTGGGGTTGGCTTGATATCTTGCACAAATGCATGTAGCAAACATGATATTAGGCCTGCTGGCAGTAAGGTACATCAGAGACCCAATCATAGCCCTATAGAGATGCTTATCAACACACTCCCCCTCAAGATCAGGTCCTAGAGAGTGGTTTCTTAGCAACCTTACACTCAGTCTGATGAAATCTAGTAAGTATGTCTATCATATATTTTGACTAGTTTTTGAATATGCCATTTTCAACCTGTTTCACTTGAATTTCTAGAAAGAAATTGAGTTCTCTCATGACACTCATTTCAAATCTATTCTTCATCAGCTTCTCAAAGTCTTTGTAGAGCTTCAGATTAGTTGACCCAAAGATGATGTCATCTACATAAACTTAAACCAGCATCAAGTCATTTCATGTTTCTTCAATGAAGAGTGTTCCATCAATAGTACCCCTCATGTAACAATGCAGACAAAGGTACTGTGATAGTGTCTCATACTACTTCCTTACAACTTAATGCAGCCCATAGCGAGCTTTGTCAAGCTTGAAGATATAATCAGGATGATCTAGGTCAGCAAAGCCTAGTGGTTGTTTAACATACACTTCCTCATCAATCACCCTATATAAGAAGGCACACTTGATATCAAGTTGGTAGACCTTGAAATCCTTGAATGCAGCAAAGGAAAGGAATATCCTAACAGCTTCAAGTCTTACTACAGGAGCAAAAACATTAGTGCAGTCAATCTCCTATTCTTGTGTGTACCCTTGAACAACTAGTCTTGTCTTATTCTTGATAACAAGTCCTCTATCATCTTTCTTATTTCTAAAAATCCACTTGGTACCTATTATAGTCTTCCCTAGAGGAAGAAGACATAGGTTCCAAACCTTTTGCCTCTTGAATTGAAGCAGCTCCTCCTGTATTGCTTCAACCCAACTTCCATCCTTCAGAGTGTCATCAATCTTCTTAGGCTCAATCTAGGACAAGAAAAAAGAGTGAAGGCAAATATTTTTTGTCATGGGTTTATGCTCTTGTTATCACCCATGTCTAAAAATTTCCAATGATATTTGTGGTGAGATGAGACTTATGGATTCTTAGTTGAGGAATCACAACAAGTTGGTTGGGTAGATCTAAATTGGTGAAATTTAGATTTGGTGATGTAGTATTACCCACCACATCAGCACACTTATCAAGAGTAACTTGATCCAATGAGTGTGTTACATTATTGATGTTGTCTTCTATGGAGTGGTTATCAACATCAAGAAATTCCTGATCTCTATCACCACCACCATCTCCTCCTATATTGGAAACTCCTTCATTTAAGTTATATGCCTCTGTGCTGGAATTTGTAGGCACCTTAGATGTGTCAGCTGAAGAGTTTGACTGGCCCTCCATCAAATTTCTCAAAGTTCTGAAGCAAAGAGCCATTGACTGTCACGTGCTTGGAACAGCCACTATAAATGATCCATACATTTTCTTTGGTCTTTAGTTGTTCCTGAACAGAAAGAGATGGTTAGTTACATTTGGAAACCTAAGCCTTGTTGGTCTTGGTCTTGGGCTTGTCAAAGTGAACTAAAGATAATGCAACAGTAATTGATCCTGTATTCAGGCTTTGAGGATCATTTGATGTTGTTGATGAAGAACTTTTAGTCACATGGCCTTCCTTCATCTTTCACACCATTTTTGGAAGACTTGACTTGACCTTCAATGCTTTGGAAGTTTTAATGACTTCGAAAGTTTTGGAGACTGGACCTTTAAAAGTTTTTACAACCACTACAACAGACTTCAGTACTTTGGAAGTATTTCTTTCTTTCGAGACTAAATTTTCTTCCAAAGGTAAGTTTTTACTTATCTTCTTCTTCACTTTGGAGCTTCCAAAAGAAAAATATTTTCTTTCCGAAGCTATCTTCTTCTTCTTTTTAGAAGTTTTCTTTTTGATCATGTGGATAGTGCTTTTGGGATTATAAATGCAATCCTTAGCAAAGTGAGAAGTACTACCACACATGATGCATTCAGTCTGCATAATTCTGAGAGTCTTCTTCTGAGTAGGAGGCTGAGCTTGATCTCTTTCCACTTCCATCTTCATCTTCACAGATGATGCAGCAGACTTCTTAAGGTCAGGCTTACTCTTGGAACTGGATGGTTCAGGCTGTGCAGCAGTGGTGAACATTTGATCAGACTTCTTCTTCTTACAAGGATGAGTTAGACATAAACTAGGACTCCTGGTACTAGAGTCCATGGTTGAGTCTTCAGTCTTTACTCCTGGTACTAGAGTCCATGGTTGAGTCTTCAGTCTTTACCACCTTAAATCCAGCAGAGATAAAGACTTGTTTCTGCTTGGAGTTAAAGGTGACCTTGATCTTTTGGGCTTTCTTTGACTTTCTCTTGGCTACCCTGATCAAGTTCTTCCTTGCCAACTTGGTCATCCTTGGTTCTTTCTTCTCTCCAAGAAAATAATGACCCTTCTTAGGATGATCTTCTTCACTCATTTCAGATACATTCTTCACTATCTCCTTTTTATCTTCATTTTCTTCTTAGATGGGGTCTAAGAGGGATAGCTCATCTTGACAAGTTTCACACGTTGGAGGTCTTACAGATAATAATGTGTGGAGGAGCTATCTCACTTCAACGCAATCCATGTCTGTTCCGATAAAAAAATCATTACATGCAAGGATGAAGATATAATGTTCTTGAAGGTTTCCTTTTCAAGAACACATTTTTCTGACTTAGCTTTGCTGATCACAAACTCAGCCTGGCATTCAGATAACTTGGTAATGATATCCTTTATTTGAGTCATGTAATTTGTGTGCTCATGCTTAGGAGTTGAAATGGTTTTCTTTAAATCTTCTATTTTAAGTTTATAATCATTTCTAGCTCTTTTAAAGTCAACTTTTAAGATATTCAAGGACTCAAGGTCAGATCTCACTTCTAAGTTATAGGACTTGTACATATTTACTTTTGCAATGCATTCAGGAGTACAAAGATGTTCTAATACCTTGGCTTCTTCATGATCATCCATCAGTATTTGGTTAGGAGACACATCTTTTACTTGAAAGCTCCATTCAAAGCCTTCTTCTTTAACAGCAATAGCAACTTGTTATTTTGGTTGGCTTGGCTTCTCTGGTCTGGGAGCACCCTCAGTGTAGTTTGGCCTATTTTGTGCTTGGCCACCATTTATTCTTGGTGCCTTGCACTCCCTTAAAGTGTCTTATTTGGTTATAGTTGTAACACTTCACTTTACTTTTATCCAGCCCAAACTTTCCACTAGATACATTGCTGGGAAACTTTCTTCCTGTTCTTTTGTAGAACTTCTTGGCTCTGTGAGTGAGAAGAGCCATTTGCTGAACTATCTTCATGTACTCCAAATCATCTGGATGGATACAATCTAAATCTTCAAGAGTGAAGAGAAAGTTGCCACAACTTTCATCAATAGACTCAAATGCTTGAGCAGAGCTTGTCTCTTGGATTGGGCTTCCATGGATGTAGCTCTCCCTTGGTGTCTCAGGGAAGGTGAAAAAAAAACCCTTTGTGAGTTGTCAGAGTAGCAGATAACATGATGTTGTGGTTCTCTACTATCTCTTTCAACCACATGAAGGGCTGAACTCTGCTGATTGTTGGAAGAGCTGCTTGATGGATTCTATATGTTCATCTCCATCTGGTAGCCACCAAGGATACCATACAACTCTGTGAGAGTAAGGGTAGTGAGATTTTCAGTTCTGTTAATGGCCACACAGTAGTGAGTCAATTTTCTAGGAAGAGAGAACATGAACTTCCTCACAATGTCCCTATTCTCAAGTTTTACACCAACATCCATTAGAGTGTCCATAATCTCAACGTACCTGAAGTATTGTTGAGTCATGGTTTTACTAGTCTTGTAGGTGAAGTTCTCAAACTGCTACTTCATGAGGTATTTCTTATTTTTCTTGGCTTTCTCAGACCCCTCATACATAAGCTTAAGTGCATCTTAGAGCTACTTAGCAGTTTTGCACTTCTTAAAGCCTCTGTAGATAGAGTTTGGAAGAGCGGTTTGGAGAGCAGTCATGGCTTTCTGATCTACATCAATTTTCTTCCAATCTTCTTTAAAATAATTAAACATTTTTTTTTTGGTATCATCACACATCCAGTAGTGGCTGAAGAGGTGCTTGGGATGTGAGGTCCTTCAATGACAGATCTCCACATCTTGCTGTCTTGAGACTTGATGAACCCTTTCACACGTTGGCACCAAGTATCAAAATCATCAGGAGTGATCAGTGGAGACTTTGTCATGGTACCGGTTTTCATATTAGCCTTTGAGATGTCTGCCATTTGAGTTGATAAGTGTTTTGTGAAACTGAAGAGATCTAAAATGGTGAGATCTTACAATCAAGAGCCTGAAATGCTTTGATACCAATTGCAGGACCGGTGAAGGGGGTCAATGCAACAGTTTCACCAGGTGGAGAGACTAAGAACACTTAGCAGATCAAATAGGAAACCAACTTAGATGAAACAATGAACACAAATAAAAGAACAATAACAAGAACACTAAAATATGGTTTTCCAGAATGATGTATATTGCTCTCAAGTTCTTACAAGTGTTACAAAGCTTAATTCTAAATACAAGTACTTGAGATACTTTATACTACATCTTATAGCTGGTCATACTTTGAAGGTCTGCTGAAAACACTAATCTAGACAACAAGATCAATGTAGAGTCAAAAGACATATTACCTTTTGACTAGTGTATATGACATGTCATAGCTCACATTCTTATCTATTACAAAAAAAAATAAAAACACATGGTTGGAAAGTTACAGACTCAACATTTTAATATACAGTTGACAAAAGTATGGACTATTCACCAACTCATGCTAGTTGGTGAGTCTTCAGAGATGGTAGTGGAAAGGTGTTTCAGCTTTTGTTAAAAGTATGTCAAAGAAGACATGCCTTCTTTGTCTTCAGAAGAAATCAGTCTTGGCTTCGGAAAGACTTTGTATTTGAAGCTTCGAAAGAATTCATCTTTGCTTCGGAAGAATTGGTCTTTTGGCTTCGCAAGATTTGATACTTAGCATAATTCAATGAGTTATATCAAATCTTACAAAGTACTTTCCTAGTACTTCACATGTGCATATTAAGAATTCTTTGGTTGCTCTTTGATTGTATCAGCATCTAAGTGAATTTCTTACACTAACTAAACACATTACAAAAGAAATTCAAATTTTAATTCCATTAAATTAATACGTGTGAAACAAAGTATAACAATATGTTGGTCAAACAAAAGTATTTTTGATACTATATGGCGTACCAAAATTTATATATCAAATTTATATAATAACTCAAATCTAGATATATATTTGGAGAGAGGGAGCAGCAACGAATAAACTTATTTGGTTCCATCATCTCCCGTCTATTCGTCTAACGCGTGCTTGAGCAAATCTATTGTTTTCGTTGCCTTCTTGATTGAGAAAAGAAATTATTATCTTATCTTTATTATTTCAGAAATTATTATAAAATGGAAATGTACTTTAATGGTTTGTTGATGAAGGAGATTTAATATAAAGTTAAATGCGGTTTTCATCACTGAGGTTTCATATAAATTGTCATTTGAGTTCAAAAATTTAAATTTTTACCATTTACATCTAAATATTTCACAAAAATTGCCATTTGAATCCATTTAACTACTTACAATTAACACCGTTAACTTTTTCCGTTAAGTTTCTTACATTAGGGGTATTTTTGTTAAAATAATTACAAAATAAAAAATCAATTCTATGTGAGGGGTTTTATGCGTCCACTGTCGTTTGGTAATCACCATTGTGATTTGAATCCATCTATTACACAAAATATAAAATAATAATAATCAGCTAAAAGTGACTCATTTCTAACTTTATAAAATATACACCACAAAAATATATATAAATAAACGATTACAAAATAAAACTTTTCACATGGACTGGTTTCTTTATATATTTTTTTGTGGTGTATATTTTATAAAGTTATAAATGAGTTATTTTTAGTTGGTTATGATTATATTTTATTTTATCTAGTAGACGAACTTTAATCCCAATGATGATTACCAAACATAACTAAACTTATAAATCCCTCACGTAAAGTTGATTTTTTATTTGTAGTTGTTTCGACAAAAAAACCCCAATATAGGAAACTTAAAGGAATAAAATGACAATTTCTATGAAACCTCAGGGATGAAAACCGTATTATTGTAAAAGTTAAGAAACTGCAAGTGTTAGTTTGAAGAAAACTAAGAAACTAGGAATCTTTAACTGATTTTTACTTATGGGTGAGGTTATTGTATAAAATGTATTTTTGCTACAAAGTGTGAGAAAACACAATAAGGCTAAAAAAGTCATCAAAAATTATATCTCATAATCTAAATCGAATTTCAAAAAAGTATTTCGGAGTCTCTGTTCCTCTCGTCATCCTCTTTTAGAAAAATAAATAAATAAATAAATAAAATTTCATTGTGTATTTTATGACACAATGACGTCATTGTGTCTTTCATATTGACACAATGACGACATTGTGTCTTTCACAATGATACAATGACGTCATTGTGTCTTTCATAAATGACACAATAAAAAAACGTTAATTTTTTTATTTTATTATTTTTTATTTATTTTTTTTTTGTGAGGACGGCTAGTGGAACAAAAGCTCGGAATTACTTTTTTAAAATTCAATTTAGATTGTGAGATATAATTTTTTTGTGACTTTTTTAACTCATTGTGTCTTCTCACATTTTTTAGCAAAAATATACTTTGTATTTGAACCTTTTTTTTTTTACTTATTATTTTATACTTGTAAATAACGTCTACAATTACAAAACGTTGTTATTTATTTGCACATGTTGTAAAACAAATTTCAACTGATATGTCATACAAGAAATGCAATTATCATGAACAGATTATCCAGCTCATAATGTTTTGCTTGAGAATATTATAATTTAATTGTGACAAAACACAATTCTAGTGCAATAACTAAATGATCAATAAGAAAAAATGATTTTGTTCATCATATCCAGATCTCTAAATTATAATTATGGCGTTATGTACTTATGCAGTTATGGCTTATGGGTGGGTATTCCCATATCGGACATGGCCCAATAAGTCTAAACCCAACGTTGGTAAAATTCATGGCACAACATCACAGAAAATTTCATAAATGGTATTTATGATCTAATCAAATTGCATATTTTGTTTCCAAACTTTAAAAGTTGTAACGTTAGTCTAAAGTTTTGTGTATTGTATGTTGGTCCTTAACATAAAATTCATTACCTTTTAAATTTAACTACAGAGACCAAAAGTGCAACGTTGACATAAAACTTTGGACTAATGTTGTAATTTTGAAAATTCGGGGACCAAACTTGCAATGATAAAATAAAAGCTTGAACTAACTTTACAATTTTTAAAGTTTGGGGACCAAACATGTAATTTGATCAAACCACAGGGACCATTTATGTAATTTTCTCAAATTTACAAGTTTTAGTTTAATATAAAAGAAATCGGATCAATTTCAAGGTAAATCCACTGATCTGGTTATCTAAACATTTGTGTTTGGGTCAACCTACCGGATTGGTAGGTTGACATATTTAACCCATTTATTATTAAATATTTTTTTTTCTTTATATGTTTTATGTCATATATTAAAATATTAAATTTTTTGTGTGTTTGCCTTCAAAATGTAAAACTATTAATAGAATTAAAATTAAACTTTATACTTAAAATATAATTGTTTTATATTTAGTTTTATTTTTTGTATAAAATAATATTTTTTTAGGTATTAATAAGGAAAAAATATAAATATATAAAAAGTCAAGTTAAACAGGTTGTAGGGGTGTGCAAAAAACCGATATAACGAAGCCGTAACTAAAATAACCGACGCAACTGGACCGAATAAATCAAAACAGCTAAAAAAACCTACAGTTTGGTTTGATATTTTTTAAAAATCAAATATTTCGGTCTGGTTTTGGTTTTGCTTGTAACAAAAACCGAACAAAAACCATACAACCAAACTTGTAAATTTAAAAGTGTAATCATATACTTTTAAAAATTATTAGCCTATCAGTTACTTATTTAATTTATGTTATCTAAAATAGATTGACAATTTAGGTTTCAAGAATAATATTTAAACTTTTTTATTTAAATTGATATATTAAAAGGTTTTATTGAATATATTGTTCTTATATTTTATGGGTTGCGTTTAATTTTAATGTCAACTAATTTATAAAAATATATAGATTATATTTAGAGATCAACAAAATGATGTAAGGCCAAAATTTTTAGCTTAAATTTGTTACTTTAAAACATTTTTTTCAAAAACTTGAAGCCGAAATGGTAAAACCGAAAAAAAACAAAACCGAACCGAAACCGAAGTTAAAAGCGAAATATATCGGTTTTTGGTTTCGGTTTCAAGCTAAAACCGAACCAAACCGACCATGCGCGCACACCACTAACAGGTTGTGTTCGTGTCAACTTACGAATTTTCATGTAGTGTTCAGGTTCATGTACCTCTCGTAAGTTATAAGGGTGCTCCTTACCTTATTTGATCATCCTCGACATATTTGGGCTGACTTATAAAAGATAGTCCCCAAGGCTTTAGCGTTTGGACCCCTTCTAACTAGTTGTTTATGGTGTCTACAACCTCGTTGCAAGCTAGAGCAAACGAAGTGTGACTGATATAACCATCGAGGCAACTCTTGACGGGACATCATGAACCTCACAACTTCATCGATCCAGTTAATCGGAGAATTTTGTATCAATATTGTCGTCCTCCATGAGACTGATCATGATAAGCATCTCTGTTCTCTACACAACCCCCTCCTAATGACCTGATTAGTTCCTTTGTGTGCCATGCATGATGTTTGGATCTATAACCACTAGCCTTATGCTCTTTTTATGTTCCTTACGTGAGTTCCGTATCATGTATCACTAGATCTATGTCCAAGCATTTTCTATACGCTAGTCCTGGACCTGGGTTTTCGCTTGGACTGTACACATGAAAGCGGAATGAAGGTTAGAGGAGAAAACACACACTTTTGCTCGCTAGCCTCATTGCTGCAAAAGACATGAATCGTGAATCTAAGTCTGTAAACCTTCATTGGAGCAGAAGCACGTCTTCATACTTTTACCATCGAGTTGTTTGTTTACACATCGAGTCGAGACCATCAAGTTCTCAATCTACCCAAGGTTGCATGTATCAAGTGCGTGGCTAGCTGTGATAACTAGAAAGCTAGAACCTACCACATGACTACACTTTAAGCTAGCATTTGTCTCCTATAGTGTGTGTATTGCCTAAACAAATAGATATAGCGCCCTAAGCAGCGACAAGGTATATAGCAAATAAGCTATGATCGAAGATTTGAGTGTCCACCATGTTGAAGAGGGAACATATTAGACACCTGTTTAAGTTGCCTTTTAACCAAGAAAAAAAGAGTCAGAGAAATTCTCAGTTCTCTCTACTAGGCTTGAATGGTGTTTGATGTTTTGGCCAAAGTTTCTTCTTATTCAATCTTTAACAGTTGATTATCGATCACTGTTTCGCTTAGGGCTGTAAATGCACCAAGCCGAGCCAGGATGGGCTCGGGTTCAACTCATATATAAATGAGCCGAGCAAAGCCGGCTCTCGAGCCAATTTTTTATTCTTTCTTAAATAATTTTGTTCTTTTTATATATATTCGTATATATATAAACAATAAATAATATTTCTTACATTTGTTTATTTTCACTCGTTGAAACAATAATATTAATTGTTGTTTTATGGACTATAATCATGCTTTTATACTCTTATACACAGTTTCTCGTTAAAAAATATCAAAATAACCATATGCATATGATATATTTTAAATAAATGTCATAATTTTGATTTATGACTTGTATAAATGATAATTCCGGTTTTAATTTAAACTAGTTAACGAGCCAGATGACAAGCAAGTAACGAGCAGAGCTGACCTTGACTCAAGCTCAGCTCATTTACAAGCCAAGCCAAGCCAACGAGCCAATTTAGTGCAAGCCACACACCACGAGCTTTTCAAACAGCTTTATTTCTTATTCATTATCATCATTGCTATGAGAAATAAAAATAAGATTTCAGCTCCTAAACAACATAGATCGGCCCATTTGATTGCAGGATGATCAAGTTCAACACTTCAACCAGGTATGGAAGCTTTTCCCATATCAGCATATCCCTTATTGGATGAAGCTTCTACATTGTTCGGTGGTAAAAATGTTCACATAGAGATGGTAATATGAACTTGAGAGGGGTAGATGTAGATTTCATGGGGTGATATTCCTTTTAATTACTATGAAGAACAAAGATTTGGAAGCGTATTGGAGACAAGGTTTGGGGCTGCAAAACAACTAATCAAAATCTGGACCAAAATGTAGAAGCCAATAGTCATAATATACCTCTACAAACTGCATGCTGTTTAGCCACAGGTCTTAAGGGAAAAAATTGCTCCTTACAAATGGCAACCTCAGCCATGAATATATGCATAGTATCAAAATCTCTCTACCCCTCTTCCCTATATACCACAAACACCCTACATACACACCTACTGTTCATATCTTGTACTCTTCGCTCGCACTCACTTGCTGTTGGATGGAGTTCTCCAACAAAGAATGACTTCATCTTAGGGTTTGATCGGCTTCGATCCAAGTTCCCTCCTAACATGTTTCTTTGTATCTTATAACTACAAACTGGATCGCCCATTTCAAAGCCAACAACCAGAATAGATCCATGAACAGTCAGTTACCAAACAAAAACAGATTATTTTGTGAACTTCATTCTATCGAATGCACAGATCCTGTGAAATGTATTTGAAATCTCGTCTCCTAGACTTTTTATTAATGTAAATGTTCAATGCACTCTCTTCATTTCTTGTAACTGAAGTCCAAAACAAGTCAACATATAACCTTCAGCCACATTACTTGTCTGAACTCAAAGTGTGCTCGTTATAACTGAATAATATATTGATGAGAAATTAAATACCTGTATGGATTTGGTTGTCAATCAGCACGACTGTTTGAATGACAAAAATTACTATTTGAACCTTTATATCAGAATTAGATTCAGCAAATCGTTGGCAAAGTATCGGAAATCATTCAGTGAATTCAAGACCAACAACATTAAGACCCCAGAAAATTCTGGATTCTAGAAACATTATGCTTCAAGAAAATATTCAAGCACGTATGTCTGCCAAAAGTATATAAGAGCTTCTCAATGAATTTTTATTTGCAAACTAACAAACGCCATAATCTGGAAATGAAGCGGGTTGACATTGACCCGAATCAAGAGAAGACAAAAACAAGAAACAAAAGGCTTCCTTTAAGAGGGCAGGATGGTAAATTCAGAGACCAAAGAACAGATCCGTTCAGGCGTCAAAGTTGATGGGGTCTCGCAAGAACCTCTCCATTTGCTTTGCCCTAGTCTTTATGGACATATCAAAAACCTTTTGACTGAATTCAACCACAATCCCACCAAGAATGCTGGGATCAATCTGGGACGTTAAATTTGAACAAGTTAATAAAAATCTCTGCGTTAAAACGCACGCTTTGACAGGTAAAAGTCAGAACATATAAATGATGTAATATGTGGAATATGTTTTGCTACCTTCTGTTCAAGCTTAACCTTCTTCCCTTTACCAAGAATCTCCTGTAAAGTGTCTTTCAGTTCTTTCTCCTCTTCAGCAGGAAGTGGCTGATAGAAAACGATTGTAATAAAAATTCGTTAAAAACAGCAATTCAACCGGTAATAAACTATAATTGATATTTAAAAAATGACTAAAACATTGATAAAGTATCTTTATGTATCAAGCTTGTATACAGCAAGCAACTTACAATGACAGTAGTAACTATAGCTTTGATCTCTCCTCTTTGAGCCATGGTGAGATCTGAAAATCTCTTTGCAATAGTGTCAACATGTCTGAGCCTCCCATTATCAGCCAAAAGAACTATTCAATGCAAAAAGACGTTTTAGTGAACATCACTCTATGAGTGATTTGTATATATATATATATAAATCTGAATATGTTTATAAAAATTTTATATAAAAATGAGTGTCTATATATAAAACTTAAAATTACTTATAAAAGTTCCAATCCAATTAATCCCCAATTAATCGCTAGTCGGTACCCCACCGCCCGACTAGCGCCTAGCGATTTTTACAACCATGATTAAACACACGAGTCATACTTCGTAAATTTAAAATTTTGCAGTCTAAAATGTTGTCATGGTTATGATTCACAGGATAACCATCATACTTAGGAAGTTCTTTGTTACTTCTGAAAATTTAGCTTGATCACAGATCTCAGTAATAGCTTTGACTCTAGTATCTGCTGGGACTGCCAAATCCTTCATAAACTGAGAAAAAGTAGGGGATTTCTCAGCAGCAGCAACAAGATCAAAAAGTTCTGATTCAACCTTATCCAATGCTTTGGCTTTTGCTGCTGCAATGAATAGTGCAGATGCATAGTTTCCAGATCCCCCAAACATAGCCACGGGAACCTGATTTACAAGATAACAAGGATCGTTTATGATAAGTAAATATAAATATTTCTCCTATTTCTCCTAGTGATACAGTAATACATTTTAAAGTTTGTGGGACCTAAATTACGTTACCTTAACCTTTGGTTCCTTCGATGGAGAAGCAGAGGAAAAGTTTCTTGATTGCTGCAAAAAATATGAACCACAAATTAGCAAATTCGTAACAGACAATGTAACTAGTATTTCAATTAAAGAGCCTGGTATCATAAAGTAAGTTTGGATTCATGAAACTTTGCATGAGTAAAATCAAACATAGCCATTTCACATAGCCAACCAATTCCCAAAAGTTTAGACTTTTTAGTTTCTACTTTTAAATAACAGCAATGTGTTCAGTTGATGAATATCAGGGATTCAGGGTACAATTAAGAAAGATGGAATAACAAGAGTACCACAAAGCCTTTATAAACCTAAAATGGAATTCACAAAATACAAAAATGATCTATAAGAATATTTTCTTAAAGTTCTAGAAAACAAAAGCTGGGGATAAGATACAGGGTACTTTTGGCAAATGGCTTTAGGAGTTTTACCTTGTATTGAATAAATAAATAAGCTTATTCTAAAATTGAAGTTTTGTTTCGATAATAAAAGTTTTAGCTTTAATAATAAAATTATAGTTATTTTCAGTAGCATTCAAAATTACCAAAAGTTTCTATTATAGCTAAACAACCCTTTTACAATCAATCAATTGTGTTTAGCATTTTGCTTAGTTATGTGTCATTTTACATTTTCAGCTATAGTTACAAGCTATTTTAGCTCACATTTCTATACAGCTTATAGCTACATCTCATAGCTCCAACTAATAACTACAGGTTGCAGCTAATCCTGCCAAACAATTACTTAACTTCAACATTAAAATGTATTCATTTACATTTTGTTTAACTTCATATAGTCCAGGATGATAATAACAGGCTTTCGACCACATTGTAGTGTTCATTACTAACACAAAATGAGACTGAACAAGGAAGGATTTGCTCAAGCTCAACTCATTCAGGCTACACATGGTGGATGAGATACTGATTCATGATTAATCTTAAATAAAACGACCTTAAACACATCAGATAAATTTAGCCAGATAGCAAAATAGACTAAAAATACAGCAGCACAGTGAGTTCACAAAGACATAATAGGGCACTCAGTTAGTTCAAAGTCAAACATTGCATATCCATGGCCATATAAGTTCAAAACCATCATTTTTCTCATCCGTAATGCTTCTTGTGCAACAAACTACTACAGATTCATCTGATGATTTTCTTTTGATCTTTACTTGCGCAAAATTAATGAAACTCAAATCAAGATAATAATCCATTTCTACCCAAAAAAAGAGCAGACTTTTCGATCTAAAAATCATATAGCCAAAACAAAACGAGTACCCTCATCCCAAATCCCCAAATCACCTTCAACCCTAAAGTCAAGCAAATCAGCTAAACAATCTCATCTCAAAGAAACCACCAACAGAAAACCATAACACAGACAACAAACTCCAAAACAAAACACCAATTCCTGATTCCAATTTCTGAAAAGCTGAATTACAACCTGGGGGTCGGTGAAATTAGGGCAGAGCAAAGATCGTTCGACAACTGATCTCTGAGAAGAACGAGAATCAGAGATCAGAGATTTAGCAAACAGAGGGACGCTTGATCTGAATCGCCCAGCCATCGCCATTACGAATCGAAACGAAAATGAACGAGAGCGAGATTGAGGCTACCAACGGTGGTGATGTTATTGGATGATGAGGTGTGGAGGCTTTGTGGTTAGGCAAAACGGTGTACTTCTTTACATATTTACCCTAGTTTTGTGAATTGGTCCCTAGTAAATTACAAAGTTACACTTTTTAGTGAATGTATTTGAGAAAATTGTATCGAGAGTACTCTACAACTACAACATACCCGGTCACACACTAAAAATCTCACTTATAAAGTAAGGTCTGGGAAAGATTGGAACGGATGAAAACAAAAAGAGAAGAAGAGGACTAAAATATAAACTCATGCAAATAGCACAAGAAATAGCATGTAGCACATAACAGCACAAAAAGACAATGAGACATACACAACAAACATGAACTAACAGTATTTTCAAATATTTTTAGCATGTAGCACATAACATGTGTATATCACATAACACCTATGTCAATACACGTAGGGCGGAAAGAAAACACGAACAAATAGCACTTAAAATAGCACATGACACATGTCATATAACAACATATAAAAAGACAAGAATACATACATAAACACACGTGCAATATAGGTATTCTCAAATATTTTGAAGACTCTTGAGTAAAGAAAGATAACAAGATATGAAGGCATACACAGACACCGATGAAGTAAAAGCTAGAACTATCCCTCATAGTTAGCATCAAACCTAATCAATAAGTCATACATATACACTAATTAAGAGCATATCTAAGAAGGCAAGTCGAGGTAAAAGGCTAACATTTGCATATATATCTAAAGCAACCTACGTGAAAATTAAAAGCTACAAAACAATCTCATACTTATTCTATACATTCTCTTGGAAATCCTTGAGGATAGGTGAAGGAGGGTAATGCAACAGTTTCATAATGGTTAGAGAGACTAAAACACTTAACAGATCAAATAGGGAATCGGCTAATGAAACAATGAACAAGAGTAAAGAGCACAAGCAGAACATAAGTAATTGGTTTTTAAGAATGATGTATATTGCTCTTAATTGTTTTACTATTGTTACAAGGCTTAGTCCTAAGGACTAGTACATGAGATACTTTATACTACATCCTACAGTCGGCCATACTTTGAAGGATAGCTGAAACACTAGTCTAGACAACAAGATCAATGTAAAGTCAAAAGGCAGATTGTCTTTTAACAAGTGACTATAACATGCCATAGCTCACATCCTTATTTATTAAAAAAAGGATAAAAGTACAAAGTAGAAAGTTACAGACTCTAAGACCTTAATCTATAGTTGACAAAAGTATAGAAATATCACCAACTTGAGCTTTTTTCAAAAGCATGTCAAAGAAAGCATGTCTTCTCTGTCTTTGGAAGAATCAATCTCTTGGCTTTGGAAGACTTTGTCTTGAAACTTCGGAAGACTTTATATTTGGCTTCAGAAGAAATGTTTGGCTTCGGAAGATTTGACGCTTAGAGAATTTCTTAATGATTTTGTCAAATCTTCCAAAGTAACTTCCTTTGTACTTCAGTATTCATGCTGAGAGCTCTTTGGTTTGCATTAGCCTCTAAGGTAACTTTTACAAACTCCCCTAGGCTGATACTACCAAAACTGGAGGATGACTTTGAGTCTTGATCGTCATTTTGTTGACAGTCCTCGTTAGAATCAGGATCATTCCCTTCTTAGTCAGTTGATCTGGATTTCTCAGACTCTCAAAGTATCTTCTCTTGTCAAAGAGATCATATAGAGGAACGTCAAGCATGTTTTGTCAGAAGTATACATCTTAACCTCCTTGATCTCTTATGACATGCCATCTGTCTGGGTTTGTAGAGAAAGCCCAGGACAAGATGGGTCTCTCAGCAGCATGAGGCTCTACTAGTAGTAGAGTTGGTTGAGCAGCCTCTTCTTGCTCACCCTCAGGATGTTCTGACCCATCTTGAGGTACAGAGGTGGATGCCTTGGACTTCTTTTTCTTCTTCTTGTCCCTTCTGATTGCCATCCTCTTCCTCTTTTTGTATTTCAACTGAGAAAGTTGGTCTTGATTACCAGATGTTCCTTCTTTATCCTTCTTAGTTGGGTCCTTTCCCTTCACATGATCAGAAGGAGAAGGATCAAGACCTTACTGTGGGTCAAAAGATAAAGCTTGTTGTGATGTAGTACTACCCATGTTGAGTTGTCTCTTGGGGTTCAATCTTGACCTCAGCTTTGGCTGCACTTGGTAGAGACTGCAAGTCAACCAGCTCACCCTTCTTAATCTTCTGCTTGATCATACTTATATGCTCATCCATTGTGGATAGAAACATAGGGCCAAGCCTCCTTCTGGAGAACCCATATCGCTTTAATAAGCTTACCATCTTTATTCTGTCAGCAGACCTCTTCTGATTTGCTCTGATGGTGGCTCTTGACTTAGCAGCCTCTTCCCTCATCTTCTTCTTAGCAGCTTTCTTTTCTTTTAGCACTTTTTGCTCTAGCTGCTTGAGGTACTCAAACTCAATATACTCATAGGATAAGGGAAGTAGAGCGGTTGCCTGATAGAGACCTGTGGCACTCTGGTAGGTTATCATATTTTGTCTATCTTTTTCCCTACCTACTTGAGTTTCTTTTTCAACTGCCACAATCTCTACTTCAGGACTTTCTAGAACTAGAAAAAGGGTAAGGGCTTTATACAATCTTTTTCTTATGCTCTTCCTTGATTTTAAGAAGCAATTCTTCAGCCTCAACCTCCTTCTTCTCTTTTGACCCTTTAGTGTCAGCCAGTTCATTCAACTCATCCTAGGGAAGAGAGATTATTCATCAATATTGTAATTCCTACACCCCAGATAGTTCAATTTGGCTACCCTTAACTTATCCTTCTGAGTGTTAGGCATAGGGACAACCCTGATTACAACTTGTATGAAGCTGGGGGTCTCACTTGTTCTCTCTCCCCTTGCCTTTCTCTTCCTCTCCCTTTTCTCCTCCTCAATCTCCTTAGAGGTCAGAATCCTCATCCCTTTGTCAATCATTGGCCTGTATGACTCAGGTTGGAGAGAGCTTTGGCCTTCTTGACTTGATGCTGCACTTGAACTCTGGCCAGGGAGAAGCTTGAGACACCTTCACCAATAAGTGTCTCATTGAGGGTACTAGGTGCTGAAGTAGTTGTAGTCTCAAGGTTCACATGTTATACTACTGGGCCTTCAACTTAGGTTTCCCCTTCGAAGCTAATCTTAGGGTCTGCCTCAATATTTAGTTGACCGACAGTTTTCCATGCTAGCCTCTGTCTATATAGCTTTGATCTTTTCTTGAACTCTTCAAGCACTCTTAGAGGAAAACTCTCATAGTATCTCAAGGTCTGAAAATTGAACACTTCTTGTTGACCCTGGGACCTAGAAAGTATCAGAGCTCTTCTATCAGTGTCATACATCCATCCTACTATTAGGTTGTCAACGGGGTAGGATGGGGTAGACATAGCCCTTGGTATTCCTTCCTCAAATAAGCTTTGAATCAAGGCATCCACATTGATGTGGGCCTGAGGAGGTTGTTGAGTATGGAAAACTACAAGTGAGGATGGTGAGGCCTCCTTGTCCATACTCTGGGCAGAACTCCCAGGTTATGTGATTGTAGTTAAGACTTTCTCCCTATTTTTGGTAGCATCACCCACTTGCATATGTGAGCTAAGGGTTAGGTCCACCACATCCACAGGTTCCTGTGGACCTAGTTGAGTATGGCTGGTAGGCCTCTCAGCTAACTTGCCCTTAAGATTGAAGATCTCAAGTTGCTGATTAAGGACCTGCCTTTGTAAGGTAGCCACCTGAGATTCCAGGTGACTTACCTTTGAAACCAAGTAGGTGCATGTTTTTGATAGTTTTTGCACCCTTAGTTACAGACTCCCCTCATGTTCATCAGAAGAATCATGGGGGATGAGAGAACATAACCGAAGTCATCTCCCTCACCACCAGTTATTGGTTCTTGGCTCCTTGATTTCCCCTACTCCATGACTGCTTCATGAGAAGTGTCAAGGGGATGGGTTGTTATGGTTGAGGTCTTAATGATGTAATCATTTTCTAAAGTGAGAGCCTCTTCCATATGAACCTCCTGAACATATTCATGGAAGTCCCCCTCAGTTTTGGGGTGGATAATATGGGCTAGATATTGGAGTTTCAGGAGCACTCATCTCTCCTTAAGTAAGGGAGGAGAATAGAGACTCATGGTACTCACTAAATCCCATATCTTCATCAGAATTGAAGGTCAGGGATTGGTTGGCTTAGATCTAAAGGCTGGGGATGGTAATTGTACCATGAAGGTTGATCGCCTGAGTTTTGAGACTTAGAGTGAAGGCTTGAAGCTTAGGCAATGAGCTTATCAGGCTGAGCATGAGGAACCTCAATGCTGATCAATAAAGTGATGCAAGTGGTTTGCTCCTCAAGGGAAGTGGGAGCTCTTGGTTTCACTTCCTATTACATGGGTGAGTATATTGGGACCTACTCAATCTTAATAGACTGAGTAGGGGTTTGTTTGGATTTTATTTTATAGGTGATGGTTATTTGATGCTGTGTGGGTGGTGCAGATGTAGAAGGTGTGGGTTTAACATTGGCTGGTTCTGCCAAGTTATCACCTTGAGTAATGAGCTCTAACATTTTTGGGACCATGGTTGTTTCTACCTCTGAGAAACCAATAGTGGTTTTTCTCATGATTTTGAAGATGTCGAGCTTCATCTATCCCAATTTAAGAGTAGTACCTATTTCCTTCAATTGTGAGCCCAGTTTATAGTTGAGAATGTTCTGGACATATCTAGGGAACATGTAGTAGTCTAATGAGTCCAAGTTGTCAAGCAAGTCTGTGTATACAAACTGAGAGTACTTGAACTTGATCACTTGAACCATTCCATGGACTATATAGGATAAGTCCTCAGGAATTTGATCCCATCCTCCATGTTTGTTTGATAAAGAGTGAATAATAACATGGAAGAGGTACTTCCATTGGTAAGAAATCTTACCCTTCTTGAAGGTCCTAACTATGAAGTCCCCTTTATAGCCCATCTGCCTGAATGATTCATTTACAGCTTCTTTAGGGAAGGAAAGCTTGCCTTCTTCATCATCCAGCCTAAGATAAGAGTTGATTATGGCTGGGGTCATCAAAACTATCTTCCCCTTCACTAATGCAGACAGAGCCTTCTCACCATCCAAGATGACCTCTTAGCAAGTCCTCCAAAACTCCAGCAGTTGTTCTTCGTATAGTGGAGGGTCTATGGTTAGTGCAGTGAGGTAGGATGATTGAGTTAGAAAGCAGCAAACATCTGAGAAACTAGGATCTTTCTCAGATGACAACGGAGCAACCTGGTTGTGTTGCTTGTGTAAGTGCATGGAGAAATCTAGCTGGTTTCGGGGTTCAGGGTTGGCCATTTGAGAAAGCTTTATCAAGAAGAAAGCTAAGAACAATAAGGGTTTATGGGTGAATTTAGGGTTAGAAGTGAAAGAGGGGTAACCGTAGTAAGGCTATTTATATGGTCGAATTTGAGACAAAGTTAATACAAAAGGATAAACTTTGAAATTCGGATGTCAGTCCCACCTTTGAAAAGTGCCCAAAAAGATAGTTATCTTTGAAGTTGAAAATCTTCCAAAGGTAATTTGTCTTTGAAAATTTTGAGAAAACTTTCAAAGCCAATTTTACTTTGGAAGATATTCCTTAGTTTGAGAAGAATTGTTTCGGAAGAAAAATACTTAGAGTAATTTTGCTCCCGAGATATATTTGGTTTCGGAAGATATTAAATTTCGAAAGTTTTATTCAAATGATGAATAAAGCTTCCGAGACTTAATTGCTTTCGGAAGAAAATTGTCCTTTAAAACATATAAGTACTTAGAAGCATATTTAAGCTTCGAAAGATACATCAGAATTTCTTCTGAAAGTAAATTCCTTAGTAAGTAGTTATTAGTTTTGAAGACATAACTTTCTTCCAACGTCAATGTAATGTCTTTCGAAAGAAGTTATATCATTAATTTTTAAAATTCTAAGGAATATCATTTAGAAAAATTTTCTTCCAAGGTAAACAGAGCTTATATGAGTGATAAATTGGACAAATTTAAAGACACACATATTTGGAAAAAAAAAAGCTTGAAATTAATTTAAGAAAATCTACTCAAAGTTAATAATCCTAATAGCTGATATAATGTATTTAAATCTCTATTCAATAAAAGCTTTTATGAACAAAACAACATATTGTTTATTTGTATTAACTTTAACTAGTTTTATTAATCCTTTTTCAAAATTATCTCTTATCAAATGATACCTGATGTTGATGTGCTTTATCTTTGAGCCTTGCACAAGATTCTCTATAATAGAGATAGCACTTTTGTTGTCTATGTGAATAGGAGTCTCCTTGAAGTTGAATCCATAGTCTAGCATCTGATTCTGAATCCAAAGCACTTGACCACAGTAGCTTGCAGTAGTAATGTATTCAGCTTCAGCGGTTGATGCAGACACACAGGATTGTTTCTTGCATTTCCATGAGACTATCCTTCCACCAAGGAATTGACATCCTCCTGATGTAGACTTTGCAGTCATGTTGCAGCCACCGTAGTCACTATGTGTGTAAGCATACATATTGAAGTCAGAATTCTTTGGATACCAAAGGCCCAGTTTGGGAGCACCTTTGAGATATCTAAGAATCATCTTGGCAACAACCAGGAGTCAGGTTTGGCTTGATATCTTGCACATATGCATGTGGCAAACATGATATAGGTCTGCTGGCTGTGAGGTACATAAGAGACCAATCATAGCCCTGTAAAGGTGTTTGGTGTTCAGCAACACACTCCCCTTCAAGATCAGGTACTAGGGAGTGGTTTCTTGCTATGGGAGTCTTAGCAACCTTATACTCAGTCAAACGAAATCTGGTTAGTATGTCTTGAACATACTTTGACTAGTTTATGAAGATGCCATTGTCAACTTGCTTCACTTGAATTCCTAGAAAGAAATTGAGTTCTCCCATGGCACTTTTTTCAAATCTATTCTTCATCAGCTTCTCAAACTCTTTGTAGAGATTTGGATTAGTTGACCCAAGATGATGTCATCTACACAAACTTGAACCAGCATCAAGTCATTCCCTATTCCTTTGATGAAGAGTGTGTTGTCAATAGTACCCTTCTTTTAACCATGTTGGACAAGGTACCATAACAGTGTCTTATAACACTTCCTTAGAGGTTGATGTAGCACATAAAGAGCTTTGTCAAGCTTGCAGACATAATCAGGATGATCTGGGTCTTCAAAGCCAGGTGGTTGATTAACATACACTTCCACATCTATCATTCCATATAAAAATGCACACTTGACATCAAGTTGGTAGACCTTGAAATCCTTGGATGCAGTAAAAGCAAAGAATATCCTAACAGCTTCAAGTTTTTCTACAGGAGCAAAAACATCTGTGTAGTCAATCCCTTCTTCTGGAGTGTACCCTTGAACAACTAGTCTTGCTTTGTTCTTGATGACAAGTACTTTATCATCCTTATTATTCCTATAAACCCACTTAGTACCTATTGGTGTCTTCCCATGAGGAAGAGGGCATAGGTTTTAAACCTTTTTTCTTTTGAATTGAAGCAGCTCCTCCTTTATTGATTTAATCCTACTTCCATCTTTTAAAGCCATATCAACTTTCTTTGGCTTAATCTAGGACAAGAAGCAAAAGTGCAGACAAGCATTTTTATTATGGGTTGGTCCTCTTGTTCTCACCGTAGTCTCAACGTCTCCAATGATATTTGTGGTAGGATGGGACTTGTGGATTCTCAGTTGAGGAATCATTGCAAGTTGATTAGACAGATCTAAATTAGTGAAATTTAGATCTGGTGATTGAGTATCACCCACCTCATCAGCACACTTATCAAGTGTAACTTGATCTAGAGAGTGTATGACATCATTGATGTTGTCTTCTATGGAGTGGTTGTCAGCATCAAGAAATTCTTGGTCACTATCACCACCTCCATATCCTCCTATATTGGAAATCTATTCATTTGAGTTTTATGCCTCATTGCTGGAATTGGTAGGCACCTTAGATGTATCAGCTAAAGAGTTTATCATGGCTGTGCTGACAGGAGTTCCACTTATAGGGTTAGTTACCACTGGAGCTAAAGGAATTCTGTTATTTGGTCTTCTTAGCTCAAATCTTGGGTCAGGATCTCCTGTTGATGTATTGCCTGTAGATCCTGAAACATCTTCACAAGATTTGTTAAAATAGTTGGTAACTAAATTAAGATCAAATAGCCAATTAGGAGCAGAACCTTTCACACTGGGAGTGTCCTCATTGAAGGTCACATTGGCTTACTTCTCAACTACTCTAGTTCTAAGATTGTATACTCTATAAGCCTTAGCTTGGAAAGAGTATCCAATGAAGTGTCCATCATCTAATTTCTTAGCAAATTTGGCTATATGACCTTTGGTATTCAAGATGGTGTATGGACATCCAAATGACCTAAGGAAACCAATGAAAGGTCTTCTTTTATGCCATAGTTCATAAGGAGTCTTACCATGAGTTTGACTACTAAAACTCTGCTCTACACATAGCAGGCAATGTTGACTACCTCTGCCTAGAAGATGATGGGCAGTTTAGAGTTAGAGAGCATGGTCCTTGCTGCATCAATAAGTGTACTATTTCTCCTTTCAGCAACACCATTCTATTAAGGAGTTCTAAGAGCACTATATTGTCTTGTAATACCTTTTTCATCAAAAAATGTGTTAAGGATTTGGTTTTTGAATTCAGTTCCTTGATCACGTCTTATGATCTTGACCTTGTGATCACACTGATTCTTAATTTTCAGAATAAAACTTTTCAAGATTTTAGGGGTCTCATCCTTACTTCTATGAAAGAAAACCCAAGTATATCTTTTGAAGTCATCTAAGATCACAAGGCAATATGAAGTTCTTTCTAAACTCATTACACTAGTAGGGCGAAAGAGATCCATATGTAATAAGTGTAGGGGAGTAGTGATAGAGTTCTTTTCCTTTGGCTTATGAGACACTTTGTGTTGCTTTCCTCTCAGACGTGTAACACAATGGTCATCACTTGTAAACTCTTTCTTTGGCATTCCTTTTACCAAAGCATCTTTAATTAATTTATTCATGTTCTTAAAGTTTACATGGCACATTATTCTATGCCAAAGGAAAGACTCATCACTATTAGCTTTAAACAGAAAGCAAGAAACTTCTCCTGATCGGGAGGTTTCTTACAAATCCATCTTTTACATGTTCCCTTTCCGGGGGGCTCTAAGCAGGATATTCTCTTGAGGAATGACCACCCTAGGCTTGAGAACAATGCACTCATGCTCAGTAAAGAGCATGTTATGTCCTTGGTTGTTCTTGATGAAGAAACTTTAGTTACATGGCCTTCCTTCATCTTCTACACCATCTTTGGAAGATTAGACTTGGCCTTCAAGACTTTGGAAGTTCTAATTACTTTGGAAGTTTTAGAGGCTAAACCTTCAGAAGATTTTGCAACCACTGCAGCAGACTTCACTACTTCAAAAGCATTCCTTTCTTCTGAGACCAAATTTTCTTTCGAAGACAGTTTCCACCTATCTTCTTCTTGTTCTCTTTGGAGCTTTCGAAGGAAAGAGATTTTCCTTCCAAAGTTATTTTCTTCTTCTTCTTCTTCTCAAAAGTTTTCTTCTTGATCATATGGATGGTACTCTTGAGATTATAGATGCAATCCTTAGCAAAGTGAGTAGTAACACCACACATGATGCATTCAACAGGCATATTTCTGAGTGTCTTTTTCTGAGGAGAAGATTGAGTTTGATCTCTTTCCACTTCTTTTTTTATCTTCAAAGATGATGCAACATGCTTCTGAGGGTGAAGCTTGGTCTTGGAACTGGATGGTTTAGGCTGTGCAGTAGTGGTGCATATTTGTTCAACCTTCTTCTCTTGACCAGGATGGTTTGAGCTTGAACTAGGACTCTTGGTACTAGAGTCCATAGTTGAGTCTTCACCACTTCAAACTCAGCAGAGATATAGACTTGTTTTTTCTTAGGATTGAAAGTGGGTTTGATCTCTAGGGCTTTCTTTGATCTTCTATTGGCTGCCTTGATCAAATTTTTCCTTGCTTACTTGGCCATCATTGCTTCTTTCTTCTTTCCAAGAGGATAGTGACCCTTCTTAGGATGAACCTCCTCACTCACTTCTGGTTCTTCCTTCACTATCTCCTCTTCATCTTCATCCTCTTATTGGATAGGGTCAATGAGTGGCAGCTCATCTTGACTAGTTCCACACCTTGGAGATCTTTTAGATAAAAGAGTGTGTGGAGGAGCTATCTCGCTTGACCCTAGTTCTTGCCTGTTTTGATAACAAATCTTTGCATGCAAGGATGAGGATATGATGTTCTTGATAGTTTCCTCTTCAAGAACACATTTTTCTACCCTGGCTTTGCTGATCACAAGCTCAGCCTGATATTCAGTTAACTTGGTAATGAGATCTTTGATTTGAGTCCTGTAATTTGTGTGCTCATGCTTAAGAGTTGAAATTGTTTTCTCTAAATCTTCTATTTTAAGTTTCTAGTCATTTTTAGCTCTTGGGAAATCAGCTTTCAAAATATTCAAAGACTCAAGGTCATATCTCACATCCAAGTTATAGGACCTATACATGTTTACTTTAGCAATGCATTAAGGTGTACAAAGATGTTACAATACCTTGGCTTTTTCATGGTCAACCATCAGTGTTTGATTTGGAGAGACATCCTCTACCTGAAAGCTCTGGTCAAAGCCTCCTAACAATAGCAGTTTATTGTTTTGGTTGGCTTTGCTTCTCAGATCTGGGAGCTGCATAGGTGTAGTTAGGCTTGGATTGTGCTTGGCCACCATTACTTCCTGGTGCCTTGCACTCCCTAGCGAAGTATCCCATCTGGTTATAGTTTTAATACTTCTTTTTTCTTTTATCCAGTCTAAACTTTCCACTGGTTACATTGCTGGCGAACTTTCTTCTGGTTCTCTTGTAGAACATCTTGTCTCTTTGAGTGAGAAGAGCCATTTGCTGAACTATCTTGATATACTCTAGGTCATCTGGATGGATACAATCCAAGTCTTCAAGAGTGAAAAGAAAGTTGCCACCACTTTCATCAGAAGACACAAAGGCTTGAGATGAGCTTGTCTCTTCGAATGGGCTTCCTTGGATGTAGCTCTCCCTTGGTGTCTCCGGAAGGTGATGAAAGGCCCTTTTGTAAGTTGTCAGGAAAGTAGATGAGATGATTCTATGGTTCTCTACTATCCCTTTCAACCACATGAAGGGCTTAACTTTGTTGATTTTGGGAAGGGCTGCTGGATGGATTCTTCATGTTCATCTCCATCTTGTAACCACTAAGGATACCATATAGCTCTATGAGATTAAGGTTGGAGAGGTTTTTAGTTCTCTTAATGGCCACACAGTAGTGACTCCATTTTCTGGGAGGAGAGAACATGAACTTCCTCATAATGTCCCTATTCTCAAGTTTTACTCCAACATCCATTAGAGTATCAACAATCTAAACATACCTAAAGTATTGTTGAGTCACAGTTTCACCTGTTTTGTGGGTGAAATTCTTAAACTGTTGATTCATAAGGTTCTTCTTATTTTCTTTAGCTTCATCAGACTCCTCATACATAAGCTTTAGTGCATCCCAGAGCTGCTTTGCAATTTTGCACTTCTTGAAGCCTCTTTATATAGAATTGGGATGAGTATTTTGTAGAGCGGTCATGGCCTTCTGATCTATATCAATCTTCCTTAGAATAGTCGGCTATTTTCTTTAGAATCATCCCACCACCAGCAGTAGCTAAAGTGGTGCTTGGGATGTGAGTGAGAAGAGCCATCTGTTGGACTCTTTCCATGTACTCTAGATCATCTGGATGGATGTAGTCCAAGTCTTCAAGAGTTAAGAGAAAGTTTCCACAATATTCATCAGCAGACATAAAGGCTTGAGCAGAGCTTGTCTCTTGGAATGGGCTTCCTTGGATGTAGCTCTCCCTTGGTGTCTCAGGGAAGGGATGAAAGGTCCCTTTTGTGAGTTTTCAGGGAAGCATATGAGATGATGTTGTGGTTCTATGCTATCCCTCTCAACCCCATGTAGGGCTGAGCTCTGCTGATTGTTGGAAGAGCTGCTTGATGGATTTTGCAAGTTCATCTCCACCTAGTAACCACTAAGGATAACATACAACTCTGTGAGAGTAAGAGTAGAGAGGTTCTCAGTTCTCTTGATGGCCACACAGTAGTGAGTCCATTTTCTGGGAAGAGAGAACATGAACTTCCTCACTATGTCCCTATTCTCATGTTTTATTCCAACATCTATTAGAGTATCCACAATCTCAACATACCTGAAGTATTGTTGACTCATGGTTTCACCTGTCTTGTAGGTGAAGTTCTCAAACTGTTGCTTCATAATGTATTTCTTGTTCTTCGTGGCTTCCTCAGACCCCTCATACATAAGCTTTAGTGCATCCTAGAGCTGCTTAGCTTGCACTTCTTAAAGCCTCTGTATATGGAGTTTAGAAAAGCAGTTTGAAGAGCGGTTATGGCTTTATGATCGACATCTATTTTCTTCCAATCTTCTTTAGAGTAGTCAACCATTTCCTTTGGTATCGTCCCACCTCCAGCAGTGGCTGAAGAGGTGCTTGGGATGTGAGGTCTTTCAACAATAGATCTCCACATCCTGCTGTCTTGAGACTTGATGAACCCTTCCATTCATTGGCACCAAGTATCAAAGTTATTAGGAGTGATTAGTGGAGACTTTTTTATAGTACAAGTTTCCATATCAGACTTTGAGATAGCTGCCATTTGAGTTGATAAGTGTTTTATGAAACTGAAGGGATTTAAGATTGTGAGATCTTACAATCAAGAGCTTGAAATGCTCTGATCCTAATTGCAGGACGGTTGAAGGGTGGTCAATGCAACAGTTCCACAAGGTGGAGAGATTTAGAACACTTAGCAGATCAAATATTGAACCGGTTAGGATGAAACAATAAACACAAGTAACAAGAACAATAAATAAGAACACTCAAATATGGTTTTCAAGAATGATGTATGTTGCTCTCAAGTTCTTACTAGTTTTACAAAGCTTATCCTCAGAATAGAAGTACTTGAGACACTTTATATTACATCATACAGCTAGCCATACTTTGAAGGACAACTGGAAACACTAATCTAGACAACAAGATCAATGTAGAGTCAAAAGACAGATTTCCTTTTGACTAGTGATTATGACATACCAAAGTGGATGAACAGTCCAAAGCAGATGTTCATCCATAGTGGATGAACACTCCTCAGTGGACATGATCAAGACAAACACACACGTGTTCACAGCGAACAACATCCAAGACACAGTGGACAGTTTATTCTACATCCACAGTAGACGACTTAACATTCACAGCGGACAGTCAATCATTCACAGATGACGACTTAGACGTAGGATTTTATGTAATTTTCATGTATATAAGGGTATTTTTGTAACTGTATATAGCTATTTGTATAGGCTATAAATAGCATAATACCCTAATCCTTTGTATGCTTTTGAACAATCAATCAAACAAGCATTTTCTATTCATCTGAGCATTCAGTTACTAGAAAACACACAATCATACACACACATAGATATCATATCATTAATCATGGGTTTTTGCACTATGATTAATGAGTATTGATTATATAACAAACTGTTGTTATATTTGAGAGATTGAAATCAATCCTTGTGGGAATTCAATTGTTTAGTTCTTAATCTTTCAAGTTCTAAAACCCGAATTCCATCAGGTGGTATCAGATCCTTGGCTCAAATCATTCACTGATTTTTGATCATCTCAATCAATATAATGACATCTATGGTTCATTAGCTTCATATCAACCATTTTCGAGCTGAAAATCATCACTAAACCCTCTTCTACTCCAAACATTCAAACAAATGCTTAAAACATGATTCATTAATCTATTTTTATGCATTGTGTAGAAGTTTTTGTGTTGCTCTAAATAGCATTCATACACTGTTAACAGAATCATCTCAAAACTTCAAAAACCTCTTCGGTTAAAGGGTTTTTGATATAACAGTAGACGATTACTATTTTATCAAGTTTTCTTCAAACATACATTGTTTTTAAACATTTTGAATCATTTTAAGGGTTTAAAATCATCATATTCAAGTATTTTCATACTTGAATCAGGTTTTTGATCTTCAATCAACAAAGCGATTGTTGATTTTTGTGAAGAACAGTTCAGTCGCAACAAACCCTAGGATAAACCCTAGTTTTCATTCATACACAACCTTCAAAATCTACGGTGATTTTGTTGGATTCTACATCAAAAACAAAGAAAAAATTAATTCTTCTTTTGATTTTTTGAAAAAAATCACTTTTTGATCCAAAAAGTTATCTTTTAAAAACATATTATTGTTTTTAGGGTTTTGACTTTTTTTGACTGACATCATTGATTAAGAAACATTCTTTAGATAGAATATTCATTATTGTACCGAGAAATTGTAGTGAAATTTCATTGGACATTAATTAATTTACAATTAAATTAATTAATTCCTTTATTTGGTAAAGTTAAAAGTCTTAAAATCATTACAAACAAATCCTAGTGACCTTAAGATAAAACAAATTTAGCATCGAGCTAAATAATCAAACAAATTTGACTTAAACCGTTAAGTTCAAAAATTTAACAATCAAGTCAGATGAAATTTCAGGTTCAAACAGTGATCTCAAGCCACCAAGACTGAAGAACAAAGCTGATTTCAAACAATGGAAAATAATGTTTTGAAACTGGATTATTTTTCAAGATCCGGACCTATGGACATCCATAACCAAGGGACCATACATACCTGTGACTGTTGGTCCAGATTACAACATTCAGAAACTAGTGAGTTTGAAAAGTAAAGCTGGTGATGACCACAAAAAGGTCAAAACATACATGAAGGCTTACAACATTCTGGCAATGACTCTACCATTTGAAATACTAACAAGAAAGGAAAATTTCAAAACAGCACATGAACCGTAAAAGGTACTTCACACCATGTGTAAAGGACGTGAGGAAATCAGGGAAATCAAGAAAGAAAAATTAAGGACCCAGTATGAAACCTTTCATCATGTTCAAGGAGAGTTAATACCATAACAACTTCATAGATTTGTTCAGCTAGTAAATAAGATGATTGTTTTTTGTCTCAAATACGAATATATGGAGATCAACAAGAAGATGTTGCATACACTTCCAGAGAGCTGGACTCAATCAGTCTCTTTGATGAAAGAAACATTTGATCTAGAAGCATTATCATTAGATGCACTAGTGGCCAAAGTAGAGGAACTAGAACTAGATGAGGGATCCAGAAACAACAGCACAGTAAGACATGTGGAATCATACAAGTTTATGGAGATTTAACAAACAGACAGTGCATTCTTAATTTGCACTGGTGAAGAAAAAGATGAGGAGTTTCTTGATTCAAGTGAAACTTCATTCTTTTTTTGCTCCTGAATCATCACAAAACAAACAAAAGTCAAAGAAGACTGGTGTTCATGCTTCTCAGGAAGCAACACCTCAAAGCAAACAACATCTACATGCTTTCAGCTCAAGCAAACAACATGTAGCAAAGACTCAAAACATTCAAAAATTTGAGAAACCTATGGAGGCACTAATAATCATCTTGCAAAGTGAGGAACAAAAGGCAGCTTTTGTAGCCTTCTCAATAAGCTTTAAATCCTACTTAGGGGCTAACCTCACACCATCACAGATGATACAGCAAGACTTGGATGAATTGCCTCCTGATATGGTTAAAGAAATAGATCTTCAATAGTCAATGGCAATGATTGCATATAGATACAAGAAGTTCTTACAAAGGAACAGGGGGTTAAGCATGGATAAGAAAACAAAAATTGGTTTTGATAAAACAAAAGTGCGATGCTACAACTGCCAACTCTATGGACACTTCTCTAGAGAATGCCAATAACCTAGAGTTGACAGAAACAACCAACAAACACAAACCTCAAGTAGCTATCACACAAACAGACATATCCCTCCTCCTATTAGCATTCCTACTACACCAACACCACCTCAAATCACACAGTATAGCCCAAATCAACACTTAAAATCATCTGCAATGATTATCAGACAAGATGGTGAGTGTGATTGGAGTATGTACGAAGTAGAGATTCAATCTCCTGATCATGCTCTTATGGCAAATATAAAGGAGAAAATTTCAGAAATCTCAAAAGAGGTATGGGAAAATCTCTGCACACAAGCATGCATTGGCGAAGTCACTAGATACGGAGAGCACGTAGACAAACTTTCTAAGAAAGTAATTGAAACAAACATTTTAAATGAAGGTCTAAAATCTGAACAAAAACAATATGAGATTAAATTACTGTCACCACAATAGACAAATTGATGTCTGAAAAATTTTCACTAGCAGCTCAAGTGAAACAACTCTCTGAATCATTAACTAAGTCAAAAACATTACAAGCTGAAACTGAAGTGAAACTTCAAAAATTTTAGGTGAGCAACAAGAAGTTTGAAGAACTTCTTGCTTAGCAAAGGGCATTTAAAGACCTTCAGGTTTGGGATACAATAAGGTCAACCCATCTTATAATGACAACTATATCCCATTACCTGATTCAATGACTAACAAACAGGGTGAGTCTCTTGACCCATATGACAAAACAGATGACTCAAAACAATCATCATCATCATCATCAAAATCATCATTAATATCAAAAACACCTTTGATAAAATTTGTTAAGAGCCAAGCACCTCCATAAATAAAATCAATGGACTTTTATCAAGGAGAAAATAATAAGTTTGATGAACAAACAATAGATGAAGTTGATGATGATCTACAGCATGATGAGTCAGATCAACTAATTACTGAAACCAAAAAGGTTTCAAGTGTGGTTGAAACAACAACCAAACAAACAAAGTAGACATAAGTTTTTGATATTTGCTCTGGTGTAAGAAAAGCTGAATCTTCCACTGCCTCTCCTAAACAAACAAACAAAGGGAAAGGCAAAGCCCATATTCAACCAAAACAAACAACAGTAACTTTTGATGTACCATTAAAGTCAAGTTTAAAATCAAAAGTTTTTACCAAACAAAACACTTCAAAGTTACCATACTACGAGTGGTGGGATCAATACACTCACGCCACAGAAAAATTGAAATATGGTAAGTATTTCAAGTACTGTGACATGAACAATAATAGCACAGAATCATGTCATTTTCACAACTACTGTTCTATTTGTGAAAGAAACAATCACAGTACTGCAAACTGTTTTTTCAACAAAAAAACAAGAAGCAAAAAAAAAAAAACAACCTCAAGTTGAGAAATCAACTGAGAAACAGACAGTTGTTTCTAACAAGGACAAAGGAGGAGTACCATGACAAACTCCTCATACAAAAGTTGTTTTAACCAAAGACAAAAACTTTTATGACAACTTTAAAGAACCAAATAGGAGAGATAAGTCTCAGAACAAAGCACTTCTCCAGACAGAGCTAAAAACACACAAAGGAAATCTAGTGTGTCTAGAATTCCTAAACCAGCAGACAATGCCACATTAGAAGAAATTTACGTAATAGGAAAAGACAGAAAACCCAAGACCATCTTGGCTTGGGTTGCACTATCTAACTAATTTATTTGTTTTTGTAGCGACATCAAAGAAGGCCTGACAACATCTGGTATGTTGACAGTGGATGTTCTCGACACATGACTAGCAATTGTTCCCTCCTTCGGGATTTTAAAAGCAAACATGGAGGAAATGTAGCCTTTGAAGGTGATAAGACAGGTGGAAAGATAACTGGTGAATGAAAAGTATCAAACGGGTTGATCAACTTTGAAAATGTCAACTACTGCTCCAACCTCCAGTTCAATCTTCTCAGAGTATCCCAAATCTGTGATAAAGGATATGCCACCCTCTTTGACTCCAACAACTGCTACATCCTCAAGACGGGTTTCCAAATACCTGAAGACTGTATCCTTTTGAAAACACCCCATCATAACAACACATACATTGTTAATATGAACCCCTAAAACAGGTTTATTATCAAAAGCATTAGAAGATGTTTCCCAATTATGGCACAGATGGTTGGGACACTCAAATTTTAACAGAATGAATCAACTTGTAAAACATGACCTAGTAATAGGTTTACCATAAAAAGAATTCTTCTGTATAGACCACTGCACTATATGTCTAAAAGGCAAACAATACAGAGTGTCTTATAAGTCAAAATTGGTAAACTCTAACAACACACCACTCAAATTGCTTCACATGGACCTTTTTGGCCCAACAAACATCCTAAGCATAGGAAAGAAGCAATACTGTCTTGTTATAGTAGATGATTACTCTAGATTCACCTGGGTTTTCTTTCTACTACACAAGTCAGAAACATCATAAATCATCAAATCCTTTATCACTAAAATTGAGAATCAATTAGATCTTAAAGTTAAATCTTTAAGAAGTGATAATGGTACTGAATTTAAAAATGACTTCATTTATTCTTTTTGTGCGGAGAAAGGAATCAGTCATCAGTCTAGTGTAGCAAGGACTCCTTAGTAGAATGGAGTTGCTGAATGGAGAAACATAACATTGATAGAAGCTTCTAGATCTATGCTAGCTGACTCTCTATTGTATATATCTTTTCGGGCTGAAGTAATCAATACAGCTTGCTACATTCAAAATAGAACATTAATAATCAAAGAACATCCCAAAACTTCATATGAATTAATGTTTAAAAAAACCTTTCATTGGATTTCTTAAAGCTTTTGGATGTTCTGTTTCAATATTAAACACCAGAGAACAATTATCTAAGTTTGCTCCAAAAGCTCAAGATAGATTTTTTGTTGGATACTCCGAAAGCTCAAAAGCTTACAAAGTATAAAATCCACGACTGAATATAGTGGAAGAAACAATAGATGTTGTTTTTTAATGAACATTCTTTCACTAAGAAAGTCATTGGATTAGACTAGTTGTTTGATATTGACTCACTAACAAAATCATTTGACACATCTTACATTGATGTTTTAGGTACAAAGGATAACAATGAGTATCCAATGGTTCCTCCAACAACCATTGATGTTCCATTAACTGCAGATCCTCCAAGGAGAACAAACATCATTCCTTTCAATACCATAGTTTCAACTCCTCCCGAACAAACAAACACATCAAAAGAAACATCACTAAACATACCATCATCATCAACTCCAGTGACCACTCAACCAAGCAAACAACCATGATCACTTCAACCAGACATAGTTGAAGAAGATGATGATTATCATTCATTACCTAATACCCATCATGAAGATGAAATATTAGATTTTTTCATGATTCACCACAAACATTCACTGAACCCACACAACCAGATAATCAAACAACAACAAATACCCTTGCTCATCCATCATCACCCAACCAAACAATCACCTATCTTGATTCAACCATCCCTGTTGATCAGATTGAAGCAACAAGAGCTCACAAATATCATCCTTTAAAGAATATCATAGGTGACCTCAATACCAGATTGATATGTAATCAATCTGATACAGCAAACATTTTCTTGTATTCCTACTGTCTATCTCTAACTGTTCCCAAAAACATCCTAAAAGCACTCAAAGACAATAGTTGGATAGAAGCAATGCAAGAGGAATTACAGCAATTCAGAAAGCAAGAGGTATGGCAATTAGTTGACCTCCTAAAAGGTCACCATGCCATTGGCACAACATGGTTGTTCAGGAACAAAGCAGATGATAGAGGGATTGTCATCAGAAAAAAAGCAAGGCTTATTGCCCAAGGATATACTCAAGAGGAAAGCATTGATTATGATGATGTCTTTGCTCCTATAGCTAGACTAGAAGCCATCCGAGTTATCCTTGCATATGTTTCATCCAAGAACTTCGCTGTCTTTCAAATGGATGTGAAATGTCCATTCCTCTATGGAAAGATAGATGAAGAGGTATATGTTGCTCAACCACAAGGGTTTGAAGACCCTGATTTCCCACACAGAGTCTACAAGTTAGATAAAGCTTTATACGGTCTTCATCAAGCACCTAGAAGTGGTATGAAAATTTATCTAAGTTTTTACTACAGAATGGGTATACCCGAAGGAAGATTGATCAGACATTGTTCTTAAAGAAACAAGACTTGTTACTAGTATAAGTCTACGTAGATGACATAATTTTTGGCTGCACCAACATACAACTTTGCAGAGAGTTTGAGACTCCTATGCAATCAAAATTACAAATGAGCTTAATGGGAGAACTTACCTTCTTCCTTGGTCTTCAAGTTCAACAATCTGCTAAAAGAATTTTATCAATCAGAGCAAGTATATGAATCAGATATTGAAGAAATGCAACATGTCTGATTGTACATCCAGCAAAAAACATTTGAAACTGGATTGAAGTTTGGCCCTGATCCAGAAGGCACAACAGTTGATAAGAAGCTCTAAAGATCTATGATAGGCTCCCTAATGTACCTAACTGCGAGCAGACTAGACATCATGTATGCAGTTTGCATGTGTGCCAGATACCAAGCAGATCCAAAAGAATCACACATAAATGTTGTAAAGAGAATTTTCAGTTACTTAAAAGGCAAACCAACACTTGGCCTATGGTATCCTAAAGATGGAGATTTCTCTTTATATGCATACACAGATAGTGATTATTGTCACAGCCCCGCTTATAGTGAAAACACGAGGATGTAACGGACGGGATCGTCATAACACATTGATCATTAATAGAGATGCATTAAATGAGGAAAACCAACGTGTCATGACGTCACCCAACACAAACGGAGACTTGTGTCGCAGTTAGTCAATTCCACGACATAACATAGTCAAATAGCTAAAATGAAATTTAAATCCCACAACCCGGGAGCAACTAAACGAAAACATGATTAACAAAGATAAACAAAAACATAATTGTCAATGACACCCAACAAGTTTAAAAATATATTTCTTAAGGTCATCACTAAGGCAGCATCCCTAGCTATCCTCGATGGTCGTTACCTGAAAAGATATGCTCAAAAGGTCAGCATATTGTTGGTGAGTTTGCAGGTTTGAAATAATAAACAAAACTTGATGCTGCGTATTAATTTGGTAGGATATAAGTGCATACAGTTATAAGCAAGTAATATCACATGTAAATATGAGCCTCACAACTAAACCTATGACATACACCTAGATCTTGTAGGAACATATTCACCCTTGGACCCGTCCGTGGCCACTGTTAGCCATAACTAGTATACTAACAAACAAGGGTGGGGGTGTCAGCCCAATAGTACTATCAATACCTGTTCGTCGGCTCCAATACCTGAGTAAAATATTTGTGAATAAAGAACCACACAGACAACTCATGCATGTACTAGATATCAACTTACCAACAGTAAACACAATAGTCTCAAAATGTAAACGAGTTCACAACATAAAACGGATGAGCATACTTTTCCCCCTAAGTTTTATAAATAGCTGAAATGAAAACTGGGTAGCAAAACTCTCATTGTGATATTATGAGTAATCCAGAAAACGATAAGCTTCTAGGTATGCACGCGAGTCAAAGAAAGTCAATCACCTATAGTAATAATAATAAATATTTGATCTTATAAGCGTTTTAATCATTTTTATAATAATATCATTCCATCTCGGGTTGGCACGGGATTATCGCACGACTCATTCAAGACATTACATACAGGTGTATTCGTACGCACGACCATAGGTAACTCTACACAACTCGTAATTTTACATAATATGCACATTATATATATTTTTACACAAACACTCCCACACATCATACAACCATTACAATGCAACCACATACATATATACTATGATACATATATACATACATACGTTTTATATGAGTACACACCATACTACATATATGCCTTAAAACACAAACACACATACACTCCACTAGACATACATATTCTCATGAACATGCACATGCACATATATAATCATACATCCATAAACTTTCTATTTTTTTCTTTACTCCATTACTAACCCACGCACTCACTTACGTACACACACATTCACGCATGAACACACACACACTATGCACACATTTTCACATACACTTTCACACACACATGACCATACACACGGTACCTACACAAACACATTAGCACAAGCGACTACACATCACACACACTTAAATACATGCACACACCCTTGACACACCCACTTCCAGTCGCATAACACACACACACACAATATACATATACATTTAAACACCTACATATATACACATTCATGCACACACAATATATACGCTTATATATATGCAAGCGCACACACCAAAACACACATAGCACACACACACAACATAAACGCATATAATGCATGTATATATACACACAACGTGCCGCACAACACCGACCATCACCGCAACCCAGCCGAATTGAACCCAACCGAGAAGATGGCACCGAACGCAACAAAAAGAAACAAACCGGAATGAAAACCAAGCACGTACCTACGGTATGCGTTATGGAAGGCCGACGGTGACCGATGGAGAGTTCCCAGTGACTTGGATTTCACGGAAAGGCGGTCGGCGACAGCAGCTTGGCCGGAGATGGCTTTGGTTGCGCAAGGGGGAGACTCACGACGGTTTTAGGGTTATCCGAGGGTGTCGGCAGTTTAAGACATGTATATATATAATTTCTCAAATTACACTTTGGACCCCCTAACTTTAAATTAACTAATCCTTTAAGTTTATTTAAAATACAATCTATACCCTGAACTTTAATAATAATAATAATAATAATAATAATAATAATAATAATAATAATAATAATAATAATAATAATAATAATAATAATAATAATAATAATAATAATAATAATAATATGATAATAATAATAATAATAATAATAATAATAATAATAATTTTAATGATAATAATAATTATTTAAGTTTAACACTGTTAATCTATATTTTATTACATTGATTAATAATAAGGTTTTTAATTAATTAGTTTGATTTAGCATATAATAAAAAACTAATAATAAAAAAATATGGTTAACGCGGAAATCAATAAAGACAAGGATCGAAATCAGAAATGAATTAATTACGCAAAAATAAATAATACACGAGGAGAGTTAACGAGCTTCGAGTCAATTGGCGGACCTGATAGTGACGGGTGTCACAGTATCCCCCAGTTGAGAGAATTTCGTCCTGGAATTCAGCTAAAGTTAGATCCTGAAGCTTTATCCGAGAACAGGTGCGGATATTTAAGTTTCATCTGGTCTTCTTATTCGCACATAAATTATGGCCCTCGCTTAGAGTTCCATCTCACTTTAACAAGTGGAATCTTACTCCTCTTCAATTGCTTAACTTCCCGATCAATAATTTCTATTGGTTCTTCCATAAAGTGAAGTTTCTCATCAATCTTGATTTCCTCAATCGGGACATAAAGGGATCCATCAGCTAAACATTTCTTAAGGTTCGATACAAGGAATGTATCGTGCGCACCACTAAGCTCTTGGGGTAAATTTAACCGATACGCCACAGAACCAACTCTTTCAGTGATCTCGAATGGTCTGACATGCCTTGGAGCTAACTTCCTTTCTTTCCGAACCGTATGATTCCCTTCCGAGGAGAAACTTTTAATAAGACATGATCACCAACACTAAATTCTAGAGGTTTTCGTCGATTATCGACGTAACTCTTCTGACGGTCTCTAGCTGCCTTAAGTTTATCATTGATTTGGAATATCTTATTAGTCAGTTACTGAATGATCTCTGGACCTGTCAATTGGCTTTCACCAACCTCAGTCCAACATACTGGGGACCTATACTTTCTTCCATACAATGCCTCAAATGGAGCACATCTAATGCTCGTATGATAACTGTTGTTATAAGAGAATTCAACCAACGGTAAATGAGTATCCCAACTCCCACCAAAGTCAATCACACATGCCCTAAGCATGTCTTTGAGAGTTTTTATCGTACGTTCACTTTGACCATCTGTTTATGGATGATAAACAGTACTTAAATCTAATCGAGTGCCCATTTCCTTCTGTAGAGTCTGCCAGAACCGCGATGTAAATCGACTATCATGATCTGATATGATTGACACATGCATCCCATGCCTAGCCATAATCTCTTTTACATATAACCCCTTTAACTTTTCCATCTTATAATTCTCGCGAATCGGTTAAAAGAGAGAGGATTTTGTCATTCGATCCACAATAACCCAAATCAAATCAAGCCCGCTACTTGTTCTAGGCAACTTAGTGATGAAGTCAATCGCTATATTTTCCCATTTCCATTTGGGAATTTCCGGTTGTTGCAATAGACCTGACACTTTCTAGTGTTCGGCTTTGACTTTCGAACAAGTCAGATATTCACTTACATACGTCGTAATGTCTTTCTTCATCCCTGGCCACCGGTACAATTCTTTAAGATCATGGTACATCTTGTCTGCCCCAGGATGAATGGAATTCTTCAATTTATATGCTTCGTTCATAACCAAGGTTCGAGCATTTCCCCACTTAGGTACCCATATACGGTCCACAAAATACCATACACCATCCTCCTTACAGTTCATTTGCTTATCCAATCCTCAAAGCTCTTCACTCGCAAAATTCTCTTCCTTCAGCGCTTCACACTGTGTTGTCAGGATTTGAGTTTTCAGATTGGATTGAATGGTCATTCCCAAGGCTCGTGCACATAAGGGTTTAACACGTTCCTTCCTGCTCAAGACATCAGCCACTACATTCACCTTTCTAGGATGGTATCGGATCTCACAATCATAATCACTAAGAAGTTCCACCCATCGTCGCTGACACATGTTTAATTCCTTTTGATCAAAAATGTGTTGAAGAGTCTTGTGATTGGTATAAATAACACATTTGGTTTCGTATAAATAGTGCCTCTAAATCTAAAGAGCAAACACTACCGCACAACCCAAATCCAAATCATGCATCGTATAGTTTTTCTCGTGGACTTTAAGTTGTCGCGATGCATAGGCAATTACCTTATATTTCTTCATTAGTACACATCCTAAACCTTGGTGTGATGCATCGCAAAACACCACAAAATCATTAAGTCCATCAGGGAGTGCCAATATGGGCGCGTTACCAGCCAACCCTAAGAATTGCCGAATCTCCGAGGGCATCTTAGGTGTATCCTATTTCTTAACTGCTTCGATCTTTCCAGGATCTACGTGAATTCCCTTCTCATTCACCACATGTCCTAGAAATTTCACTTCTCGCAACCAGAATTCACACTTAGAGAACTTGGCATAAAGTTTCTCTTCCTCCAATAATTTTAATATCACTCTTAAATGTCATTCTTGATCTTCCTTTGATCGGGAATAGATGAGGATGTCGTCTATGAACACTATTACAAACTTATCCAGGTATGGCTTACACACCCGGTTCATCAGAACCATTGATGCCGCTAGAGCATTGGTCAGTCCAAATGGCATGACTAAGAACTCATAATGTCCATATCGAGTTCTAAACGCTGTTTTTGGTATGTCATCCTCATGAACCCTCAATTGATGATAGCCCGATCGAATATCAATCTTGGAGAAGTATGACACTCCTTGTAGTTGATCAAATAAGTCATCGATTCTAAGAAGGGGATATCGATTTTCACGGTAAACTTATTCAACTCATGATAATCGATGCACATTCAGAACGATCCATCTTTCTTCTTGATGAATAATATCGGTGCTCCCCATGGTGAGTGGCTGGGTTAAATAAAACCCTTATCCAATAAATCTTGTAATTGGCTCGATAGTTCCTACATTTCTGAAGGTGCTAGTCGGTAAGGTGATAGGATCAAAATGGATCAATCTATGATGATATTGTGATACAATTCAATCAAACAAACACAAGTAATCAATTCAATGCAAACAAATCAAAAAAATTCATAGTTTTTCATTGATAGTAAGCATAGAAAGTACAAGTGTAAGAAAACAGTTACAAGTCGTTCTAACTGATTCTCAGGTTCTTTTTTCTAGTGTTTTTTAGGTCTTTTCTACACAATACCTTATCTATGCAATTTATACTATCAATACAAAAGGAACATATATTTATAAAATAAGTCCCTAAACTATGACAAAAACTATACAAAGACTAATAAAGACTAAATGTTAATTTTTGAGAGGCTTCTACAATACTCCCCCTAAGATTGACATTGTCTTCAGTCTTCAAAATCATCAATCTTCTATCTTCTGTCTTCAATCTTCTTCAATCTTCAGTCTTCTTTAATTTTCAATCTTCAATCTTCTTTAATCTTCAATCTTCAATCTTCTTTAATCTTCAATCTTCTTTAATCTTAAATCTTCAATCTTCTTTAATCTTCAATCTTCAATCTTCAGTCTTTTGTCTTCTCTCTTTTGTCATCATACATCAAAGAAGTCTTCTGGTTCTTCTTTAATTTTGAAAATCGGCTTCTCTTTATACATTTCTTGCTCTCTTAAGGCTTTAGCAATGCCAGACTTGAACTTGCTTGCTAAAATTTCTTGTTCTGGTTTTGATTCATTCGTCTTGATTTCCATTTTATTCGTCAATTTCACAAATTTCAGATGACTAGGGTTCATACGCGTTTAAAATAAGAAATGAACACTATTGACGTAGGTTTTGAACACAAATCAAACAGAATCAGATTATCAATGTTAATCGAGAGACGGGTGTGAGAGTTTAGGGGTTTTGAGTGAATGAATCGCCTGAAATCACAAAGTGTTGTATTTATACTAAGTAAAAATTTTTAGGCGCATGAGCACTGTTTGTGCGCATGGAGTTGATTTTTACACTAAGTATTTAGGCGTATGAGCATTGTTTGTTCGCATGAGGTTAGGCGCATGAGCACTGTTTAGAAGCATAAGTACTGTTTAGGTGCTTTTGCACTGTTCAGGCCCATGAGAATACCTGAAATGCCCAATACTTGGAAAATTTTTTACTTGAAACGCCCACTTGAAAGCTTGGAACTGTGTAGGCGCATGAGGATTTGTGAAACGCCCACTTAACCAAAATTTTCAGACCTATGACAACTGTTTAGACACATGACAACTGTTTAGCCGCATGACAACTGTTTAGCCGCATGAGGTTGTCTGAAACGCCCAACACTTGTGCAAATTCTGAAATATCATCATGCTCCTAATTTTGGACTTTTGAACACTGTTTAGGCGCATGAGATTGCTTTCATGTGTCTAACACTTGTAATATTTAATCTTCCACCTGAATACTATTTAAACACATTAGTACTGTTCACATACTAATTTATAAATAATTTGTCAAATTTTGACTTTCATCCAAAATTTACATAATTAACCCTCAATTTTGAACTTGTGATATTTCAAACTTTTATTTTTTATTTCAAAAAACAAATAGTCTCTAATTTTCAAACTTTTGATATTGTTTTTTTAATTTTTCAAAAACAATTTCCCATTATTTTAGTCTCTAATTTTAACAAATAGTCTTATATTAAACTTTTACAAGAAGCTTTTCCACTTTAAAATGTTTTTCAGGTTCATTTTTACATTATGTCAAACACACACATGCTTAAACTTTTTAGCTTCATCCTTTCCATTCAAAACACTAAATTTTGATTTTTCTCTTAGACACTTTTACTCTTTTTACTCCCCCTAAACTTTTAAGTTTAACAAAACTTAGAAGTTTCTTGAATTTGTCACATGAAGATCACACTAATCATTGTTAATATGCATGCACACAGAAAACATGCAAAAATCAAAATTAAAGCACAATAAAAATCTAATATTTACAACTGAATCAATGTCTACAGTGAGATCATATCAGTTAAGATCACAACATTAAAATAAAATAAAATAATGGATAGTCATAGACAGTGAATAAATCCTGATCAAGTGTGTTCCAGGTCAGCATTTCTGCAGCAAAGCAGACACGAGATCTAAGGACAGAAAATGAGTGCATTTAGCAAGATATTCAGCACTTTTACTTTTTCAATTCTTGGATTGATTAAGGTACAATTAGATATGACATTATGAAGTCACACTTAGACTTAGAGAGGTTAATTCTCATAAAGATATGCAAGAAGTCACTGTTCTCAACTTGTTAACCTGACATATACTATAACCAGATCTCATTTGGTATTTGTGCACATTGGCATCTTGTTGCATCAGTGAGAATATCCAGGTCTGTAATCACTTACAACAAAGGATATCTCATCACTTCAGGCCTATGATGACTCATAACAAAGAAGTGTTAGATGCTTTAAACAATTTAGAGCTCAATGGTTATTCATATCACCATCAGGTGTGAGATTATGTCTTAACAAGCAATCAATTTGAGAAATCAACACTACTCATTAGTGCTAAGATAAACAGACATGAATGCATGAGTGATTTAGTTTAATCACAAGAATTTACTTTTTCAGTCTAATTGCATGAACTTACTTGCACATCATATCTGATCACGTCAGACTTAGTTATCGAGTGAAGTATGCAACTGATCATACTAATCTATCTATCATTTCTCACATATTGCAAAGACAGATTCATCCTAAATAATGAATTAACAGAGAAAAACTCTATTTTTTTAGTTTTTGTTTTATATTTTTATCTTTTGATTTTTCAATTTTCAATTTTTGCATTTGGTTTTGCTTTTTCTAAGAAACATGCACACACAAAATACAATCAGGCAATTAACTTTGACAGTTTCTCTTGCTGTGTCCTATTCAGGTAAGGGAGGGTTCTGATCATATTTAGACTCAATTAACTGAAATGCTCAAAAACCAGTTTTTAAATGTGGTTAATAAGACCAATTGACTCTACCAAATACGCAAACCTTCCTGGTAAGAAGGCTTTAGTAAAAAGGTCCGCCAACTGTTTTTCAGTTGCAATTTGAATCAGAATGATTAAACCTTTTTCAGAGTTATCTCTGAGAAAATGATATCGAATCTCTATATGTTTTGTTTATGAATGTTGGACAGGATTAGCTGTAATGAACATAGCAGTAGTGTTATCAATGTAAAGAGGAGTTTTAAGAAATTTGAACCCGTAATCCAGCAGTTGGTTTTGTAACCAAATGATTTGAGAACATCCTGCTGAAGCAGCTATGTACTCAGCTTCTGCGGTTGAAACAGAGACATTTGTTTGTTTCTTACATTACCATAAGACTAATTTAGGTCCTAAAAACTGATAACCACCCGTAGTTGATTTTCAATCTTGACAACATCCTCCATAATCAGTATCTCTATACCCATATAACTTGAAGTTTCCTTCATAAGGATACCATAACCCTAAGGCCGGTTTTCCTTTGAGATATCTGAATATGTGTTTAAAAGCAATTAAGTGAGATTCCTTCAGGTCTGATTGATACCTGGCACAGACACAAACAACATACATTATGTCAGGTCTAGATGCAGTAAGATACATCAATGAACCAATCATAGATCTGTATAAAGTTTGGTCTACAGATTTTCCTTTCGGATCAGGCTCAATCTTGGTGTTTATATCAGCTGGAGTTCTTATGGACTGACAATCTTTCAGTTTAAATTTCTTCAAGAGTTTGTCAACGAACTTCTCTTGATTTATGAATATTTCATCTGCAGATTGCTTGACTTGAAGTCCAAGAAAGAAATTTTTTTCTCCCATAGAACTCATTTGAAATCGAGATTTCGTTATTTCTTCGAATTCATTGCACAATTTGGACTATTAGAACCAAATATGATATCATCAACATACACTTGTACACATAAAAGATCATCAGCATCCTTCTTGATAAACAGAGTTAGATCGATTTTCCCTCGCGTGTATCAATGTTGGATTAAGTGTTGTGATAATGCTTCATACCAGATTCTAGGAGCTTGATGGAGTCCATACAAAGCTTTGCTCAGCTTGTACACACGATGAGGAAATTTCGAATCTTCAAAACCCAGAGGTTGCTTTACGAACACATCATCGGTGCTTGGACCATTCAAAAATGCACTTTTAACGTCCAGTTGATGCACTTTGAATGTCATGAATGATGCATAAGCCAGGAAGACACGAATTGATTCAAGTCTTGCAACTGGTGCAAATACTTCAGCATAATCTATTCCTTCCTCTTGGGTGTATCCTTGTGAAACGAGTCTCGCTTTATTTCGAATAATAATTCCTCGATCATCTGTTTTGTTTCTGAACAACCATCTTGTGCCTATGGCATTTTCTCCTTCAGGTAAATCCACAAGATTCCACACTTCTTGTTTCCGGAATTGCAATAATTCTTCTTGCATAGCCTCAATCCAACTATTGTCCTTTAACACTTCGGTAACGTTTTTAGGAACAAATTTAGAAAGAAAACATGAGTATAAACAAACATTTGCTTGTTCAGATTTACTTCTCGTAGTTCTCTCATTCAATGGACCGATAATCTGAGATGTGGATGGTTCTTGTGAATACGAGATGTTGGAATCATATTCCCTTGAACATGAACATCTAGATTAGTTTGGTTCAAGTCGGAAAGTTGATGCAATAAGTTTGAAGAATATGGATTGAAATTGGGAACTTGATTCGGTGAGTTGATGAAGTAATCAAGATTACTGGTGTCAACTACATCACCAGAAATGGATGAAGTTCCAGACTCAGGTTGAACAATTTCTATACCATCATTAGGAATAGGTTGTGAAACATTTTGATTTTCTGAAATGGAATGGTCTTCAT